>CM074784.1:24096801-24503934 GCA_037355745.1 Pseudo-nitzschia multiseries | reverse complement strand
CAACTATGTACTTGTACTACGTAAGATTTACGTGCAGTAAGTATTGAACTCGTAACGGTATGATTTTTCTCCATCTGCGGATCAAAAAATTCTTGGATCATGTTGATTCGCATGAAATCTATTGGGAACCCATGCGTGCGTGTTTGTGCGTGTTTGTGCGCGCTCGTGCGTACACTTACCGAGAAGGATATTCGTGGGCCATGAATTGTTTTGGGATTTTCGAGCACCTGCTGTCCGCGAGGATTCTGGATTCTCAACCGATACTAATGTGACGAAGAACCCGATTGGGAATTTGCTTCGAAGACAGAATGAGTCCAAAAAATCAATCCGATCAGCGTCGTGGGTACGTATTGTATCTATGTATCATAGGCTTATATTATGGTAGGAAGCATTTAAAAAAAGACCAAAAACCAGTTGGGCGAGACACAGGACACAGGACACAGGCCTTGCAGGATGCCATCACGCAGCACCTACCACAAGGGTTGTGAGGATGAGCCCCTAAGTTGATGATGAAGTTTTAAGCAATACAAGTATGACACCCAAACAAAAGTTGAAGAAGTTGTTCACCCAAGAAGAACCAGCACTGCTGATGCAGACCTCGGGCAGCAGTGGGGCGGGTATTGAAAGTCTCCACTGATAGCGCACAATTAAGCAGGTGGTGGAAGAGAATGAACAGCAAGTTCTGATTAGACCAGGCATCCAGTAGCAGAAAAAGTGTCCCTGATGGCTCACATGTGTCCTCATCCATGAACGCAATGAAGTCGACCATCACTGACAATGATGCACCATTAATAGCTATCAACAATTCTTTTCACCAATGCACCATACATCAGATACCAAAAATGTAAATCTCTTCCTCTCCCCCCATAAACAAGCCAGCTTACACTGCACATGCAGCATTAAATTCCATGAGTTGTGTAGTCTGTCTTTCAACTATCCCAAAATCCCAGAAGAACAAGAGCCAGATCACCCCATTGCACCATTATGTTGCCTGAGTTGCGTAATTTTCCTCCCTATTATATGTCAGATAGTAGACAAACTAAAGTCATGAATAGTGACTAGGGTCCTGGGTCTTGGACTGGACCCTTTCCAAGACATGATGATAGCTCCCTTCATGACTAAACCTATTCCATATCACTTTTAGTTCACACTTTTACATTCCAATATATTTCAGAATGGATGTACCTCATACACTGGGATGTAGCATTTCATGTCAATATTAAAAAATGGAAGAGCTAACCGCCTCTGACAGAAAATCTAGAGCCCAGCTATGCCCCAGGATCATTGCCTAGAGCCAAGTTTCCCCCTTTCATTTATGTTGAACATAACTACCTGAGTTGCATGATTGCATCTCATACAACCCAAAGCCTAAAACGCAAGCTGGTACAAACTGGCACAATAACTAAGCCTGTTGTTGGTCAAAAAATACGGCAACAAAACACTGTAGAAGTACAGTAACAAAACAATATACATGTAACACAAAGCGATGCTAAAAATGATCGAACTGTTGTTACTCTAAAAATCGACCGAAAGGTATAGGATAATTGAAATTTAAAGAGATGTGAGCTCAGAGAGAGGCTCTTATTTTTACTGGGTATTTCCACTGTATCGGGGCTCTCTGCTGTATTTTACATGGTAGAGATCTTCCCCGGTTATTTGTTACCATCATCGTACCGATACTGCTGCTGCTGTTGCGGTATTAGCGTCGTGTCGGTCTTACTGTATCGGTCATTTGGTGGTATTGGTCATTCATGTTGTTAAGTAATCTGTTCGATGGGGCGTATGCTTTTTCACGGTATATATGCTAGGTATGAGGCCCATCTGGAATCGGTATTGGTTTTCTTGATTGCAATAAGTAATTTCCTCACGGGATATCAAGTATATTCTTTTGAATGTACTTATGGATTCCAAGTGTTCACTTATTGGTCAGGTCTTTGGGTATGTCTTGTTTCTAACCGATTACTGTCTTTTGTTTGTAGTCCTAAGTGATATCGTTTTTACCACATCGGGATTTTCATGTAGTGGAGGTGCGCTTGATTCTAAGACTCGATCATCGAAATAATCGCACCTCGGTCGTCGTTTCGTTTTGTCGGCTTTTCCGATCGAATTTGATGCCAACAAAGTCCGTATTTTTTGCCGACAACACACCCCTTGATCCAACACTCTACTTGCTTGGCGTTGGATTACTGTCGGAGTATATTCTCTTGAATTGATTGAGTATTGACTTCGGGCATTCGGTTTCAAGCGTTACGAATTTAACCTGAGATCGACTCAACGTAATTGACCGGTCGATGGAATCAAAGTATGTGCGTTGATCACATATTATAATCGCGCCGGTTTGATCCAGGGTACAACCGAACGTTCGAATCGAATCGTAACGTGCAATTGATTTAACCTGGGTAGTGTCCCATGATGTATCTTGCATGTCGTGCGTGCAAGATCCATCCCAATGGTTTGGTTAGATCATCAGCCGGGTTGATAACTCCCGGAATATGAATCATCTTGATTTCACCATTTTCTTTCCAAGCTTGAATTGCAAAGAACCTGATTTCAATATGCCTGGTTCTTTCAGTTGGCTTCTGAGCATTGATGATCTCAATTGCCGATGCATTGTCTTCATAGATAGGGGTTGGACCAGCTTGGGCAAATCCTAATTCTTTGAGTACGAATCTGAGGTATCTGGCTGTTTTGGCCGCTGTGACTGAAGCAATGAATTCTGCTTCTGTAGAACTCTGTGCAGTGAGTGATTGCGCTTTGGATCTGCAAACAATTGCTCCACCCGCATAAGTGAACACATATCCTGTGGTGGACCTGCGATGTTTTGGATCATTTCCATATGCTGCATCAACAAAACACATCAACTTGCTATGCTTGATATCTGCAGGGTATTCTGGGAGTGATCCATCTTGGACTACATCATTATATGGTTCTCCTGATGGAAGAGATGGTTCTGCATTCGGTCTATAGAATCTAATACCCCAGGATCGGGTTGTTCTGAGATATCGAGCGATGTTCTTCAGACTGGAATAGTGGAATGCAGTGGGATTGGAGCTGTATTTTGACATCAGGGTCACTGCATAGCCAATGTCTGGCCGGCAGCTCACATATGCAAACATCATTTCACCCAAGAGTGTTCTGTAGGAGAACCCTGATGTGGATTGTAATGCAGCGTGTTCCTTGGTGCCTTCCAATGGTCCATTCGTATGTGATTGCAGTTGGCTCAGTACTTCAGTTGATAACGGCGCTGATGGTTTGGAGTGGGGTTTCATCTTAGAATCAGTCTCCCAACCATGGGATGTCATGATCCGGTCAATGTAATTGGCGCAGGACAGTTCAATGTAGTCAGCTGTCTGTTTGACGTCAATTCCATTGAAGTCTTCAAGCAAACCCATTTTGGTGAAGGGGACAGCATCTTCTCTAGGGAGCTTCAGCCTTGCACCTATAATGTCATAGATCTTGTCAGATATGGATTCCGATGTGCAAGCCAGTGCAAAATTGTCAACTTGTCTCAGCATGTAAACCGTTTCTCCTTCAAAAACTGTCGTGTAGATCGTCCTGTCATGTGTGGTGGTTTTGTTGTTGTTGTTGCCGTTGTTGACCAATTGTTGGAGTAGGGTGGTCAATTCTTGCATGTCGGTGCCCGTTGCGGTGGGCGTTGGGTTTGGAGCTGTGGCAGTTTCATCCTCAACGTCGGGTTGAACTTCACCTGTGTAAATTCCATTGAAGTAGTTGCCGGGGTTATTGGTCTTCCAGTTTCTTCTGAACTTCCATTGATTGATGTTGAAGATTACTGTGGCGAGTGGTTCTGGGTTATTGGTTGCTTCAGCTTGTCTGACAGCCTCTCTTCCTGCAGAGTCAAACTCCTGTGGGTTTCTGATCCTTTGGTTTGGGAAACCAGGTTTAAGAAATCGTACGGGGCATGAATCAAGGAGATGGGCTATGTGTCCCTTTTCTAGTTCATCGATGTTTGTCATTTCCAAGGTGATGCTGTTGCAGAAGGCTTCTCTTAGTGCAGTGACTGGAGCAGGGCCAAGGGTTCTTGGGCCTTCGTCATTAGCGTCCGATGTGAAGAGAGTTGATATTTCAGGCGCTGTAAGTGGGATGCTTTCTGCATAGGTGCCATTGAGGGAGAGGACTTCTTGGGGGTTGTTGTCACTTTGGAATTTGAATGCAATCCCATATACATTGGACCAATCGTATGCGTCTGGTGGAGGAACCATGGTAGATGTCGAAACGGTATCTCGTCGTCGTCGTTGTTACTATCTTCGTGGCGTCGGGAAAAGAATCGTGTCGGCGTCGATCGGCGATGGTAGAATAAACGATCGGTCTGATCCTCAGATGTGGATTCGAATCGTTTAATCGTAATGTTCGTTCGAAGCGAAACAATCGTGGTTGCGGTGTGTCGGCGGCGGCGTCGGCGTTCTTGTAGCTTGGTGGTAGAATCGTTCGATCATCCAGACGAATCGTTGGTGATTAATTGTCGTCGGCGGCGGCGGCGTCGTCGAGATAATTAACCGATGATGTATGATGAGAGGAGAAAATCGTAATCGTAATCGTTCGAGCGATCGTCGTCCTTAGATGTGTATTACAGAAGGAGATTCTTGGTGGAATGTTCTGTAGATACGCCCTTGGATACGGATGCTTGGTCGTGTATTACAGAAGAAGATTCTTCGTAGAAGGAGCTGTATACACCCCTTGATACGCGAGTAAGGAGGAGAAGAAGAAGAGATGGGGGGAGGCCGAAGTGTAGCACACGGATGGGCGTCACTACAAATTTCCTCTGGAGTTAACCGACAGTGGAGGTGCTGAACGGCCGGAGATAGATAGCTTAAGGTATACACAATCCTACGGATGGGCAGCAATTGTGTGAGTTATAAGGGCTCTATAACCTGTTGTTACTCTAAAAATCGACCGAAAGGTATAGGATAATTGAAATTTAAAGAGATGTGAGCTCAGAGAGAGGCTCTTATTTTTACTGGGTATTTCCACTGTATCGGGGCTCTCTGCTGTATTTTACATGGTAGAGATCTTCCCCGGTTATTTGTTACCATCATCGTACCGATACTGCTGCTGCTGTTGCGGTATTAGCGTCGTGTCGGTCTTACTGTATCGGTCATTTGGTGGTATTGGTCATTCATGTTGTTAAGTAATCTGTTCGATGGGGCGTATGCTTTTTCACGGTATATATGCTAGGTATGAGGCCCATCTGGAATCGGTATTGGTTTTCTTGATTGCAATAAGTAATTTCCTCACGGGATATCAAGTATATTCTTTTGAATGTACTTATGGATTCCAAGTGTTCACTTATTGGTCAGGTCTTTGGGTATGTCTTGTTTCTAACCGATTACTGTCTTTTGTTTGTAGTCCTAAGTGATATCGTTTTTACCACATCGGGATTTTCATGTAGTGGAGGTGCGCTTGATTCTAAGACTCGATCATCGAAATAATCGCACCTCGGTCGTCGTTTCGTTTTGTCGGCTTTTCCGATCGAATTTGATGCCGACAAAGTCCGTATTTTTTGCCGACAACACGAACCTCCACTACATTGGAATCGTTAAGTAGTAAAAACAATTCCACTTAACACCAAAAAGAAACAGGTTAAAAGGTACAAACCAATATATCATTTAAGACCAGATCAATAAGTAAACACTTGGAACCCTATGTTAATCCAAAAGGAATAAACATAACTGCCTGTGAGGAAACGAGTCATGGTGATCACAAATAGCAATTCATTCCATTAAACACAATCAAGCCAAAGACCCATCAAATTAATTTCTGAACCTCGTAAAAGGACCAATGCTATCAAAAGACCAATACTCTACGTCCGGCGTAGGACCGGCACGACACTAATACAGCAATACAACAAGGACTGGTATGACACGATAAAATAACATGTAACCAGGGAAGATCTCTACAATGTAAAATACAGGGAACGTCAGTATACAGTGTACAGTGGAAAATACATGCATTAGGTAGCAAACTAAGAGCGTCTCCATGAGCTCACTTCTCTTTTAATTTAAACATCATTATACCTATCCATCTGCCTGCTCCTGGGAAACTATCTTGCCAATACCTTCAACCTGTAACGTTCCAGACATGCCTCCCAAAGAAAACATCTCCACCAGCAGCTGCATTAGGAAGGGAGTAACCACCATTGGAATCCACAACTAGCATGCCACTTGACACCTGTACTGCACATCCCCAGACAAATATCACTTGGCACATTACCTGCCCTGATAGACATGTGCTAGCTGCTCACTACATCCAGCCAGCCAGTCAGCCAGTCAGCCAAAGACTGGCACCATCACCAGCCATACTCTCCACAAGAAATTACTGTGAACACACTCACACCAAATAAATATTACAACAAAACACCACATTCCCACCCAGCATCCAACATTGCCCAAACACAAAATGGCATCTCCCAGCTCACATGCTACCAACAAACAAAGTGCCTGCTGCTTGCCTGCTGCCACGTCATTGCCCCTTCAACAACAAGACTTCTTGTTTGTTGGTGCTTACTGGAAGAAGCAACAACAACAAAAAGTGACGCACCAACAAGCACTACTAGTAGTAAGACTCTTATTGACAAGCAAGAAGAACCCGCCGCCAATAGCTCAAGACTTTTGGCACTTACTGCGCATAACGCACTGCCTCAACCAAAACTCTGTCACAACCTCTAGTGGCTTGTGCAACTTTGCCTACTACTCCGTAGTACAAAGTACTTCGTAGTTGCTACCAATCTATCAATTTTCAGAAGTATTTGTTTCCTCCATGATGATTCCATTCTGGATTGATCACCAAATAATGTGCACGAGTTGGACTTGCAAAGGCGGGGGCTCCTGGGACCTGTACCTGGGCCCTCCGGAACCCACAGAATTTTGCGCAATTTTTCCCTGAATTAGGGGGAATACCTAGGAAAACCCAAACGGAGGTATTTCCTGGGTATTTCTTCCAGAACCAATACCCAGGAAAACCCAGGAAAACCCAGGATTGCCAAACATGGGTATTTCTTCCAGAACCAATACCCACGAAAACCCACGAAAACCCACGAAAGATACCCAAGAAAGATACCCAGGAAAACCCACCCGTTAAGTAGGATTATTTTTACCACTTATGGATTTCTTGCTGATTTAAACATGTTTTTTGTTGCTAGACCGCAGCAACGATAGCATAATTACTAGTAGAGACGGAACCCAATAACAACACGACTGGTGTTGCTTTGCCATAGCATGCACCCATTGACTGTCCAATCAGTTGCCGGTTTGTCTCGGACCAAATAAGAAGTAAAAGACCGCAAACAAATTTGGTCGTCGTTGTCATCTTACTCGTTGCTTGCTTTGTGTAGCACACTATGGCACAATGCAACAGCAAGAAGCTGTGGTACAGCACAATGCACTGGCAAGCGACAAAGCAAGCAAAAAATGGCACGTGGTGGTTGTTGGTTTCAGGTTTTTTGTGGGTTTTCCGGGGTGTCTTTCCTGGGTTTTCCTGGGTTATTTCGAGGGGTTTTCTTCCGGAACCACCAATACCCATGACCATCCTGGGTACCAATCGTGGGTGTTTCTTCCGGAACCGATACTACCCAGGAATTTGAGGGAACATTTGGGGGAATTGCGTGCGTGAAGGGGAAAAAGCGCGTGCCGCGCATGGGTTCCGGAGGGCCCTGTACACCGTGTGCCTCCGACCTCCGACGTCACACCATAGTACGGTTTGTACTGCCGTCGCATACTCTTACGAGTAAGATTACCTACCTACCGTCTACCGTGCATATCATTCTGTTGCGTGTCGGCGTCAGATTTATTGTTGTTTTTGTTTTTCGGTGAGGCCCGGACTGATGACTACGAGTAAATCTTACTCGTACCTCGTACTCGTACTTATTATACTCGTACTATTCGAATACCGGTACCTAAGATTAAGATTACTGTGTCATGTTCATATTATTATCATGGAAAGCAGTTTTCGTTCCTTCGACACCCAAACAACGCTTCCTATATCATTGTTTGTTGAGTGACACTGCGATAAACACAACTGTCTATAGATCATGATTCTCTCGCTTGCAACTCACACAAGAACCATTGTTGTGCCCGTGGCCGCAGTTTTGGCACTGCTGGCAATGCCGATTGTGTCGTCGGCTTCCACCGGGGCAGGCACCAGCCACGACTTGAATTTCAATTCGGACAGCGGATGTGGCGGAGACGAACGATTCGGATGCGGGGAGTCGATCATGCTGGAAGACTTTGCGGGTCCCCGGCACACCTGGGAGGAAATGAACGATCCGGGTGAGTGTGTAATGTGCCGACTGACTGCGAAGGAAAAAGTGACCCATGAATACCCGTACCGTACAGCTGTTGCGGGCGATGTTTCGAACAGATCGTTCCAAGACTCAATCATTCGGTTCGGTACCATAGCATATTATTATTATTATTATTATACTTCCTGCTCACTATTTTCCTTTGTTCATTGCCAACTTGCCGGTCCCAAACTCCGCGCTTGCTTTGTAATTCGGACACATCCATATCCATATCCATATCCATATCCATTCATCCATCACTCGTACTCGTGCATGCATCAACGTCGACAAATAATAATAATAATATTGCTATAGTCATGGGAGGAAAATCCACCGGAAGTTTCGTGGTGGACACGGACCAAAAGCTGGGAGTCTTTCACGGGTCGGTCGAAATCGTGTCCTTTTTGCGCGCGCCCGGATTCATCAAGGCCGAAACCGCTGCGGGAGAATCGTGGCCCGACGTTTCTGCCTGCGAGGGATTGCAGCTGATCGCGAGGTCGTCGACTCCGGACTACCGGGGATTCCGACTCAGCTTTGGCCACAAACGCCCCCCCCATTCCTTTCCGTACATCTACGGGTTCAAGACGGACGTCCACCTGGTCGAATCCGAAACGGGCAGCAGCACCAGCACCAGCAGCACCGACGATGGCGACAACAAATTCGTCCAGGTCAAGCTCCCGTTTGACAGCTTTACGGACAAGTGGGATGCCGGAACCGGAGACGCGATTGTCACCTGCAAGGAAAACAAGGAATATTGTCCCGACGCTGCCTCGTTGAAAGATCTCTATTCGATCGCGGTTTGGGGGGAAGGTGTCGAGGGAGAGGTCGATCTGCAGATCCAATCCATTTCGGCGTACGGATGCAAGAGTGCAACGAGTGCCGCTGATGCTGCCGACGGCGACGGAACCGACGGGGTCGATTCCATCACCATCGAAGACTTTTCCGATCCCGTCCACGAATGGAGGACCATGAACGATCCCGTCATGGGAGGAAAATCAAAGTCCTCCGTCACGGTCCACGACGGAATGGCGTCCTTTGAGGGAACGTGCGCGGTCGTTCCCTTTTTGCATGCACCGGGATTCATCACCATGACCACCGGCGAGCACCACCCGCCGTCCCGATTCGGTTTAGGGTTCGGTGCGCCAGCGAAGGGCCCACATCCCTCCTCCGCCTTTCCCGACGTTTCCGGCTGCGAGGCCCTCGCGATCCGGGTGCGCAGCCGCGATGCCACCGTCTACGACGGATACTACGTGAGTTTTGGAACCGATCGGGTTCCCGGCGGACACCACGCGTTCGGCTACAAGACCCACTTTGCGGTGGATGCCGGGAACGGAAGCGCCTTTGGAGACGTGGTGCTCCCCTTTTCGAGCTTTAGCTCGCACTGGGACGAGGCCACGGGCGAGACCACCGTGACGTGCGCCGAAGATCCGAGCGTGTGTCCCACCCCCGAAACCCTCCGGGACATGAAGACAATGTCGTTTTGGGCCGAGGGCGTCGAGGGAGATATCGCCCTGGACGTGGAGCGTGTCAGCGCCGTCGGTTGCAACAGCAGCGGTGGTGGCAGCCCTCCGGTGGAGAGCGGCTCGGCAGGAACAGAAACGGCCACGGCCACGACCATGGTGCTCGGAGGATGGCACAGCGGGGAGTCCGGAATGTCGTGCGGCATCGGAATGGTGGCACTGTTCGGAGTGGCGGTGGCACTGTTTGCGGCACGGGTTCGCAGCAGCCGTCGCTCCGCGTCCCTGGGGTATGCAGAGCTCGACCAGAAGGCAGACCCTCTTCCATCCGATCTGGCCTAGGGAACGGACCCATGGTGGCACCGCCGAACTCCTCTGCTGCGCTTGTGAGCTGCACAGACAATTGACGACATCGTTTGTGGAACGATTGCCGTAATCCGGAGAGAGAGGAGGGATTTTTAATTAGACTGAGGTTTTGCCCAGGGAAGATGCATTGGTTTGCTGTCTCTTTCGGACGGGAGAATTTCGCTATGGATGTAAATCGAGGTGCAGTCTGCCAGTCAGTCAACCAAGACGGAACGCTCTCACACATCCCATTCAATTCAATTCAATTTAATTTAATTCGATTTGGTTCGGTTCGGTTCGGTTCGAGTGGGACTGAGCCGAATAAGAATATTCTACACGCAAACGATTGATACACGTAATTGATTTCGATTTTCAGATTCGATTAAAACTTTTCTGCTGTGGAAAGACTTGAATTCTACTCTATCAAAAAATATACTCCGTAGCACGCACTAGGTTTGGGTTTGCTGACATGCGCGCGCGACTGCAAAGACACATCTTCAATCTGTAACCAAATTCCAGCTCGCGCGTCCCCATCTGCGTGTCCCTTTTGCTCGTTCCGCATGTGTTACTCTCTCGGATCGATCTTGCGTCTGGTTCCCGTTCCGCGATGCCCCAGTGGCCGTGAGATCCCGTGGCAAGAGAGCAGGGTGCTCTGGTGTCCCGTGCTTTCCCGACCGGGCTACTGAACGACGCAGCACGAGTAGTCTTCGCTCCCGCACAGCAGGGCCTTTCCGAGCGTTTGGCAGGGTGTCAGCCCCGAGGGGCAGTAGTACCGGCGCGGGTGCTGCCACCGCTGGACCACCGAGTGCGGATCGTTGGTCTGAATGGCCAGCATGGCGTCCTTCGGAAGGGTCCTGCCGGTAACGGTGTCCACCACCACCACAAAGGGAACCTTCTGGATTCCTCCCAGCAGCATTAGCAGCGTGGAGGTGTTGCGGGAAGTTGTGGGCACCACCGCGAATCCCGTCCCGCGGCAAAAGTCGGCGGTTCCGGAGTCGAAACGACGACGATTCGATTCGCAGTCGTAGCCCTCGAAGAGTTCGTCGTCACCGCCGAACGATTCGCCGGGCGCGGGAGCGGTAAGGTCCAGGACAAATGTGCCCATCACGTCGTGGTAGTCTCGGGCAAGGCGTTTCCGCAGAGCCAGCGTGTGCGCCGAATAGCAGTGGTGGCTCCCGGTCGCGGACGCGGACTTCTTCTCGTGCCCCTGGACGACGAAAAAGGCCGCAAATCGTTTCCTAGCCACCACCGTGGCAAAGGGCAGAGTCGTCGACGAGTGTTCCAGGAACGGCTGCGACGCAGAATCTGTATCCATCGCAAACCCGCATTCCTCGTCCGCAGAAGGAACTTGCTTGTGTTTGTATTCGATTTCTTGCTCTTGTTGTCGCCTCCGCCGCCGTCGTCGGCTTCGTGGTTTCGATTGTAATTCCACCTGACTCGTTCGCAGGGTTTCTCCGTGATAACGGTAGACGGAGACGAGGCCGGAAGGGGCCGGAAGGCTGCCGCTGTCAACGTTGTTGTTGCTGTTGCTGTTGCTGTTGTTGCTGTGCATCGTCGCCGTCGTTGTTCCAATCTGTCCCGATATCAGCTTGAGCAACCCACGCAGTTGTGGTTGTGCCATCCAGGCCGAATTCACCAACGATCCACCATTATTGCTGTCAATCGTTGGGCCGGATCTTCGTCGACGTCTTCCTACCGGTGAAGCAGGTGCGTCACAAAAACGAGCATCCGGTGACGGCAGCGTTCGAGACGAGCCACTGTTCTTTGTGTCTCCTTCTCCTCGGCGCAGCATCGGGATGGTTCTTTGTTTGTTGTCGGTTGATTTGGTTTGAGCGATGTTGATCTTTGGTTAGGGGGACAAGGTAGAAGCTTAGGCAGTAGACACAGAGCAGTCGCAGTCAGATGATGTGCATCAAGAGTACGGTAAGTCTTCCTGTGGCGTAGAACTTCGTAGAAGATATGATTTGGTGGGAAAATAACAGAGGAAAGTGATTTCGTAGCGTAAGTTATGGCATACTCATAATTATGACTCCTGTACGTACGTACGAGTACCGTCATACTCGTACTTATTCGTAAGATACTCGCGGTCACACTAAATTTGATTCGTTACATTAATGTCTTTCGTGTTTCAAAAAAATACGTATCGTACCGTACGTACTGTACTCGTACCCGTACCGTACTATCCCCCGAAACGGTAAGATTAGTGAATAGACTCAAGATTTTAGAGAGGTCATATTATTTAGTCCATCTTACCATAGTTTGAAGTTTACTACAAGTAAGAGTTTCTTCGCTCACAATGCCACACCACGATTCACAACTGACAAGGTGGCAACGTTCACGAAACCAGAAGCAAAAAGACAGCAAAAAGACAGCAGCACTCAACAAGGAAATCTTTGTACTCCCCAACACAAAAGATCCTTTCAACTTGGCTAAGGTCTTGTTGCGGTGGCGCCACTAGATGAGTATTGATGTAACCCTTGAATCGACATTCCCAAGTGCGCAACATAATACTACTACAATGATATGGTGGAGGGCTCAAGTCATTTCTCCATACGATAGCACGAACCATGCGTTCACCATATTGAATAAAGCCAAAACTATCAAGGGTGATAACCAATGGGATTTCAAGACGATCATACGGTAATACACTACAACAACCAATAGCGGTAGCTTGAACTAAATTTGGGAGATTAAAAAAGAATTCGGCTTATGGTATTATGTTTCAGGGCCCAGGATTGACTGTGCTGGTTATGTTTTGTGATGTGTTGTGTTGTGTTGTGTTGTGTTCGAAATGGTACTCTTGCTCTCATCATCGTTGTGATCACTTTCGTCTCGTTTGCAGCTTTTGAATCCGCTCTTCTGCTCCTGCAACATCGTCGCAGCACGCCGTCAGAAAATTGTAAGTAGCATCGTTGGGTGGCTCGTCGAGGTCCCCAGTTTCGAACCGACGCCTCATCGTGGAAAAGAGTTCTTCGGCCTCGGCTTGTGCCTCCTCGTTTTCCGATTTCGACCTGCAACACATACAAATTCACAAGATAAATATATATATATATATATATGCAATCATGAGGAATCCATGCCAAGACACAATCGCCACATGCGGCAGCTCATTATTTTGAATTCGATTTGCTTGCGGGATGCAATACAAGGAAATTTTGTTTCTAACCAATCAAAACAAACCCACTTGGACTCACCATGCGTTCATGAGAGTGTTGTACGTTGTCAGATCTGGCTTGGCACTCGTGTTTCCCGATTTGTAGTCCTCTTCCATCATCTTCCATACGGTTTTAGCACCTTCTGCGTCTTGTTTTCGAGCAAAGGCATCAATCACTGAATTGTATGTAATTTTGTTTGGCCGAACGTCTGCGTTCCCTTCCTTGGCTTTTGCCGTCATTTTCTCGAGAATCGCAAAAGCACGATGTTGGCTGTCCGGAAGACTAGATTTCCCAAATGCGTTTATGACTCCGGTGTAACTGATTGTGGTTGGATTGATGTTGCGGTCTATCATTTGCTGAATGAGGTTCTCTGCCTCCTGAGGTGCGATGGGGTTGAGAGACTTGGACCTACAAAACAAAAAATAATATGAAAGGTAAGTGAGGGTTTCCATAAAAATCAATACGTATGCCTTTGCAGGAATACAACGATAACAAAAAGGGTGGTCGCGATATACGGCAAACAACTCACCAAGTATCAATGAGAATGTTGTAGGTTCGAAGGTCAACTATTGCATCCGCATTCCCTGCATCAAAATCGTCTTCCATCATCTTCAATATTTCGGTTGCTCCGCTGATATCCCCCTGCCGCGCATAAGCATCCAGAACAGAATTGTACGTGATTGTGTTTGGTCGGACTTCCTCGATTCCGTTTTGGTAGTGATGTATCATGGACTGCAGAATATCACGCGCACGCTGGGGACTCTCCGGAAGATCTGATTTTGCCCAGCAATTTATAACCGTCGAATAAACAATGGTATGAGGTCCCTCCTTAAGGTCTCCCGTTGTGTACAAATCAATCATCTCCTTCAACAGCTTTTCTGCCTCCTTCGGGGCTTCTTTTTGATGGCCGGATTTCGACCTGTCGACATCATGCAAAGGAAAAAGAGTTAGAGCGTTGACAAGAATGACAATGGCTGGCTGTTTTCGTTGGTGTTAGCCGATGAGAAACAATATCTGAACCTACCAAGCATTGATGAGAGTATTATAGGAAGGGATGTTCGGTTCGGCTGAAAGGTTGCCAGAAGCGTAATCGTTTTTCATCAGCTTCCATATCTCGAGAGCACCTTTGATGTCGCCGTTCCTCGCATAAGCATCCAGGACAGAATTGTATGTGATCATATTGGGCCGAACCTTGTCATTTCCATCTTTGTAATGTTGTAGCATGGACTCAAGAATTTCACGAGCGCGTTTTGGGCTCTCTGAAAGGCCTGATTTTGCCCAGCAGTTGATAACACTCGAATAAACAATTGCGTCAGGACCTTCAAAGATGTCACCCTTCTCGTGTTGACTGATCATGTCATGTAGTAATTTCTCGGCTTCGACTGGTGCAATTTGTTGTTTGTCGGATTTAGACCTGTAATTACAATGCGTAAACCGAAGAAAAGTGAGAAGTAGTCTTCAAACAAATCATTCAAAACATCCTGCTTTTATGAAACGTACCACGTGTCAATGAGAATGCTGTAGGTCTGCCGTTCGGGGCGGGCTGCTTCATTACCCGAATGAAAATCGTCCATCATAATATCCCAAATCTGAATGGCTCCATATATATCACCGCGCCTAGAATAAGCATCTAGTACAGAGTGGTAAGTAATTGCATTCGGTTTGCAGTTACTCGTTCCGTTTTTGTAACGAGACAACATTGACTCCAAAATGTCGCGGGCTCGGCGGGTGCCCTCTGGAAAGTCTGACTTTGCCCAACAATTGATGACGATACTATGTGAAATTGTGTTCGGTGGTTCTTTGAGTTTTCCCTTGGAATAAAGATCGTGCATCTCCCCTAGAAGTTTTTCCCCTTCGGCCGGTGCATTGGGCTTGCCCCCTCGACTATGGGCATAGATAAGCATACTATACGTTCGGAGATTCGGCACAGCGCGTTTATTCCCCGAATCAAAGTCCTCTTGCATCAACCTACGCACGGCATTGGCACCTTCAATATCCCCCTGTCGTGCACAAGCATCTAAAACGGAATTATAAATAATTGAATCCGGGGTCAGATGCTTGTTTCCCTTTTTGTACTGAGCGATCATGGCCTCAAGAATCTCTCGAGCACGTCTTGGTGCCTCCGGTAACTTTGATTTACTCCAACAATTTATCAGAGTACCGTAAATGAAGGTATTAGGGCCTTCTTTTAGAATCCCTTTCGTATAGAGATCAACCATTTCCATCAAAAGTCTTTCCACTTCGAGAGGAGCATTTCTTTCTCCTGATCTAACATAAGCACTCATCAGAGTACCATATATTCTTACATCTGCTTGGGCGCTGGTGTTACCGGACTCATAATCTTCTTTCATCAGTTGAAAAACTTCCAAAGCACCCTTTGTGTCGCCCTTTCGTGCGTATGCATCCATGGTTGCTCCATAAGTCACCGAATTGGGCATGAGCCTTTCGTCGCCATTTTTATATTGGGTGATCATTGATTCTAAGATTTCACGTGCCCGCTGTGGGGCCTCGATGTATCGAGATTTCGCCCTTTTGTGGATATTTGTCGCCAATCAATGAAAGTAAAGAGAAAGCAAATCGAATCGTAAAGATGAGCTTGTCTGTGGCAATACCTACGTTCTTTACAAGCGATATTGGCGCGCCACTACCTCACTGCCATTCTTCATTCTTACCAGCAATTTATGAGTGTTCCATAGGTAAAATTATTTGGGCCTTCTTCGAGCTCGCCCTTGGCATAAAGGTCGAGCACTTCCATGAGAAGTTTTTCGGCTTCTTGAGGTGCGTGGGGGTAATGCGATTTTGCCCATGCTTTGATGAGAATCGTGTACATGTACACCACTGGTCTCGCCTCTTCATTTCCCGATTGGTAGTCCTCCTTCATCATTTCCCAAACCTCCATTGCGCCCTCTACATCTCCCCACCGTGCATATGCATCCAAAACAGAAGCATAGGTGATTCCATTCGGACATACATCGGTGTTTCCTTCTCGGTGTTGCGAAAGCATCGTTTCCAATAATGATCGGGCTCGTAACGGACTTTCGCTGTGCTTACTTTTCGTCCAACAGTTGATCACGCTGCTGTAAGTTATAGTACAAGGCCCTTCTTTCAATTGTCCAGCGCCATACCACTCACTCAGCGTTGCTAATATTTTTTCCGCCGTTTCTGGTGCATACTGTTGGCGAGATTTTGTGCATGCATTGATCATAGTTTTGAAGGTTCGAGCATTGGGTTTTGCGGCATAGTTCTTCTCGTTTTTGAAATCGTTTACCTGCATCTCGAACACTTTGGAAGCTCCATCGATGTCTCCCCTTTGAGCGTAGGCTGCTATTACGGAGGTGTACGTCACGACATTCGGACGAACGTGTTTGCCCCCAATATTCTTGTAGATTGCATTCATCTTGTTCAATATTTTGAGTGCTTCTTTGGGAGCATCCTTGTGTCGCGATTTCGACCAAGCGCCAATTACCTTCGTACAATCGTGAACATTGAACGAAGTGTATATTTTGGTACTGTTTGGTTCCTGTCTGTATGCTGGCATGTTGTTGTCTTCGGTTGCTGCGGCAACACCTGTCGTGTTGTTGGGATTGATGTCGGCATAAAATTCGAACAGTTTATTCAAGAGCTTTGTTGCTTCAAAAGGAGCATCGGAAGATTTGCTTTTCGCCAGCTTTTCTATTTCGGCTCTCAATTCCAAAGTATCCGGAAGATTTGTTGTCGTTAAATTTTGCTTCAGAACAGGAGTATCGTGTTCTTCTTGGGCAGTCGAAGAAAATAACGAAGACACCCCGGGTGATGGCGAGAAAGGGTGTTTTTTTATAGATGGATCAAATGAGCCCCGAAACGCAATAGAGCAAGTTGGCGTGGTTCTTGTTGTTGAGAATCCAACGACGCCCGGGGCTATCAGCAGAACGCTCAGAAGTATCCCCGGATCCATCAAGGACCGAAGGTGCAAGGCCGACAGAAAGATGAATGGCGTGAAACGCCCCATCATAGTTGTCGAATACATTGACAACGAACTTGGTTCATCTAGGAAAGCGTTGGTGTTATTATCGAAGATTGATGATTCTACTGTAAGCGAAACGATTAGGCTGTGTCCACACACAATTTCGATCAGCCACAATGTGAAACGGAATAGAAACCGTTCGTACACTTTCGTACCCACTCAACCCATCATCCATCATACCTTTGTTTTTTCCAAAATCGTCACCGAGAACCCATCATCCTGGATCACAAGGTCTGGGAGAGGAATCTACCGGTACCGTACAGGAGCAGCAGGTAAGATTAGCAGGAAACAAGAAACACACGAAATCGTTCCTGAAAATAAAATTGACTGGTGCAAGAATGAGTGGAATGCTTCGCGATCACGAATCGACTTTGAATCGTCGAGTCACGAGTTCCTCACATCACGCGTAAAAAAATTCTCGTTTGACCAACTTGACTTCTATTGGCACCTACGTAAACCTAATCCTGAAACGACGCAACAAAACAATGCGTAATGATGTATCTGGGATTAGTACATAATGTACGCAATCCTACGAATACTCTTGGAATCAATCAATCGATCATGTCATAAACTCCGAACTCAAAAACCAAACCCAAACTCGAACTCGAAAACCAATCGAGAAAAACTTGGATCAAACCATTGACTATTGCTGCCCAAATCGATGAGTCGACATGCCAGGCCTTCCGAGTTACGATGGACTCATTGCTGGGAGATGCAACCGCAATTCTGTCTAATTGGTGCGGATACAGACAAATACTTGTTACAATAATTGTTTTTCATTTAAAAAAAAATCATTTCATTCCAATTCTTCTTGGAAAGGACACACGTACAGTTTCTGATACGCGAACCACACCGACGGCACCAAACCAACGATGAACACGACGAACAACGGTAGCAGCATTGCGGCGATTGGTGTTGGACCATCGTCTCGGGGTTTCCTCTCCGACGATATTGGGAAGGAGATTTCTCGAACATTCTCCCTGTCATCTTGCGAGGGCGACGATGACTATGACGACGACGGCAACGAATATCTCGCGACGACGATCGACGAACGGTATCCTTCCGACGAAGAAACCACCGCTCTTCTCGACTTGCCGGACCTTCGGGTTCCTCTCGAAAAGATCTGCGTTCCCCGGAATCGGTCGGGTTTCTCCATAGAGTCGATGATCCGACGGGACGAAACCAAAACCAGGTTTGTCATGTACCATCAATCCACCAGCGAGGCCCGTCCGATGTTTGTCGCCGAAAAGAATCCCCCTTCGGAGGGGGGTCGAATCGTTCTGAAGAGCGTGCCACCCCAATCCGGAAGTGTGGGTTCGTGTTCCGACGCTGACTTTGACCAAATCCTCGGATTCCTCGCGAAAACCAAAACGAAGAAGGCCATCGTGTACGAGCTCGTCGTCCACGACCACGGCAGCTTCCAAAAGACCCCGATTGCGACCATCGAATACGACAAGGTCGGCGTGGCCCGATCCCTTGTCGAGGGAGGCCGCCCACGGTACGCCCAGGTTCGCATCATCGGACGCGCACCCGCCGAAACCAAGGAACCCAGTCGCCAGACCGGCGGCCAGCGCGTCCTCGACTTTGGAGGCCGCGGCCGGGAGACCTCGAGCAAGAACATGCAGCTGGTGGCGCACACATCCGAGGATACGGACGCATTGTCCGGCAACAACAACACTGTCGGTACCAGCAGTGGTCGTCCGGGTTCTGGTGGTTGCTGCCTGCAAATGGTCAAGTGGGCGGACAACGAGTTCCACGTCGATTTTGGCAAGCCGTTCGATGCGATCCATGCCTTTGCGTTTGCCCTGGCGCAATTCGACTTTTGAGCGGGGTGCACTGTACTGCGGCCGGGACTGTCGCGGATTGGTCCGTGTCGCGTCGCGTCGCATCGCATCGCATCCAGAGCGTTTTGCAGAGGCTAGTGGGCTGTAGCGTAAGTGCCGCGTGCAGCACGTCAATTTTAGAAAGAATAATCCTGCTGTATTGCGTATTTCAAAAGAATCACAATATTATTATACCAACAGTGAAACAATGTCTCTAGTAGTTCCACCTCGTTGGAGGGCGAACGCATCGCATCGCATCGCATCGCATCGAATCCAACGCGTCTGGATACGTGCCGTACGAAAGATTCGCGATCGCGATCTCGACCTCGCCGGGACCGAACGAACCTATCGGGCTGTAATGTACCGTATGTGCTGCGTGCAACACGCCAATTCTAGAAACAATAATATTGTATTACATAATTAATGAGAGTAAGAATATTATACCAATAGTGAAACCATGGCTCTAGTACGGTAGTTCCACCTCGTTTGCGGGCGAACGACTATTGAAATAGCAGCATGCACGGCGTGGTCTTTTGCCTCGTAGATGTTATGGCATTGCACGAAGCAACGCCGACTGCCGAGACGAGACGAGACGAGACCTGCACGCCCCAAACAAAGCCGAATGCGGTTGGAACGACAAATCCACCCAAGCGGCACCCACCAACGAGCGAAGATACACTCGACTCGGTTCGACTCGGTTCGATTTCGGTCCATTCGTTGTGGCCGGATGCAAAGGTGAGCACCCCCTTCCAGCAGCGACAAACCACAGGGGTTTCTTCCCTCGATTGTTTGCGTATTGGTTGGTGTGTGTGTGCGTGTGTGCGTGTGTGTGAGGGTGTGTTTTCCTTCTTCTCGTGCCGGGTGGTGTCGAAGGGTGTCTCGCTAGGTGGTTGGTTGGGACCGGCGATGCGCGGCCCAGCCTACCGTATCCCACCGTGTCCACACCGCAGGCTTCTCCCGAGCGCTGTATCGGTTCGGAGTTCGGAGTTCGAATTCGAATTCGAATTCGACTCGCGGTTTGCGCGTGTGACGGGTGCCTACATAATACGTACGTGCCACCCGAGGGAATGAAACATAACACGTGCAGTGCATAGCGTAGCATATCACATCATAGCATATCACGGCATACCCTTCCTCCGTCCCCGAGCGAACCGATCGATGGGTTTGGATGGAGTGGTGCCTCCCCAGCGTCACTGCCGCCCAACAGAAAGAGTGCTGGCCGGTGCTCGCATCACACTCCGTTTCCGAGCGAGCGCACTAAGGAGGACTGCCACCACCCGGTGCCGCAGAAGTGGCATTGCCATTGCCACTGCCATTGCCATTGCCATTGGTACTGCCATTGGTACTGGCACTGGCGGAGGGCCGCGGTGGTGGTGGTTGATTTCGCTGTTGTGGTGGCGGTGGTGGTTGTTGTTGATTTTGTGGTTGTTGTTGTTGTTGATCTCCCGAGTTTCCGTATTCCCAATCGGCACGGCAGATGGGGCAGGTTTGTTTGTTGGAATTGAGCCAGGTCGCCACGCATTGCAAGTGAAAGGCGTGGCCTGGTAGGGTAAGATTAGGTTGTGGTAGTTGCGTGGGCGGTACAGTGTGATGCGGTGCAAAGCAGAGCATAGTAGTTGTGTGGTTGCCGGCACAAAAAGGACCAACCGTGATGCACAGGCGCACAGAAACGGGTTGTGTGCGAGGGCGCGGTGAAACGACGAAGAAGGCATGGTGAGTCGAACGAATGTGCTGTGTGATGGCATTGGATAAGTTCAATGCAGGACGATAAAAACTACGATCCCCGCTCCAAAGCAGATCGCATTGTTGTAATTTCTTCCGAACGAACGAACAAACGAACGAACGAACGAACGATTAACGCACGACTCACCGCAGGTTCCAAAGACGACGGGAGATTCGTCTCCCGGAAACTTGACACCCGGCGGGCATCCCTCGAAGGCCGACTGACAGATCCCGCAGACCTCGTCGTCGCTTCCGTTTCCGACGTTCCAGGTCCACTTGGCGACCCCGTGAAACCGTTTGATGCGGACCCGGAGCCGGGGTTTGGACGTGGCAGCGGCGCCCATAGTTGTTGTTGCTGCCGCAGTTGTTGTCGCCGGTTCCAGGGTAGGGGTGTCGCTGGATCGTTTTCGTCGCGAGTCGGAAAGTGGTGGTGGTGGTGGTGATAGCAACGAAGACGAGGACATTGTTGCTGGCTTGATTATTGATGGTGTGGTTTGGTACGGTATTTGCAATAGAACGGAACGAAATGGAACGGTTCGGCCGGTAATGGCAAGGCTTTGCATGGGAGATGGAGTGCAGGTCGTAGGAGTGTGTGTATGGAACTCCGTACCGTACACTACAAGTACGTTAATTAGGCAAGATAGGGAGTTCAGAATGCTCTCTACGGTACGAGGTACGATACTCGTACTCGTATTACAAATACCGTACGGTACGGTAATGTAATTTTTTCAAATTTTTTGGAATGCAGCCTGCATGGACGCTCCTTTACGGTACTACGTAGGTAAGAAGATACGTACTGGTACATTAACGTAAATAGTACGAGTACCGGTACAGGACTAGAGGACTATCGTACAGATAGGAGATAGGTAGGGTGTATGGCATGTATCATATCCATACTACGTACTAAGTAGGCATAGGGGTCTTTCTACCATGCCAGCCAGGTGCCGGCCAGGTGCCAGCCAGATGCCTGCCAAATGCCAGCCCGGCATCAAAGAATTCTATTGCGCGCTGAATTCCTGCGGAACTGACTGCAGCAGAAGCACAAGCAGTAAGGCATCAGAAGCACAAGTAATTCCACTTTGACATAATCTCACGACTTCCTGTATTAGGCCGCAAGCAAGCAACGGGGTGGTTCTCTCCACTCGTCATCGACTCACACGGCGACGACGGGAGCGAAAGAATTATTGAAACGAAGACGAAGACGAAGAACAAGACCAACGATGCGACGGCACAGCACAGTAATCTTACACCGCTCTCTTTTTTGTTTTGTTCTGTTCCGAGAGGATATCGCCCGTACGGTACGGAAGCTTCCGCCGAGGAAAATGGCGTTGCCCGTCCCTTTAAAGGGCACGCAGATTGCATTACCATTGAGAACAAAAAGAACACTCCTACTCTCGGTGGGGATCGAACCCACGACCTTGGGTTTATTAGACCCACGCTCTAACCAGCTGAGCTACGAAAGCTGTGTGTTACCTTTTCGCCGCACCGGAGCGTGGTCAAAAACGTCCCCACTCGTCCATCCTCTGTGTGAGAAGGGGTGGATACGAGTACATGCCAGTACGAATACGAGTACACGCACTGTCGTACGGTAGGATTGGTTCCCTGCCGGACCCGCGTCTCGCACAGCTACGTTATAGTTGTAGAAGATGAACGGGAGCACCAGCAACGGGGCATTCGTTCCAATCCGAGGCGTGCGGGAGACCGAGTGCCCGGCGTTCGATCGCATCGCACCAACCGATGGAACGGGACGGAAGGGAACAGAACGGAATCGCCAAGTTCCCACACCGGGTTCCGGCAGCGTGTTGCGGCGTTTTGTGCTCGGCGCCGATGGCATATGTGACAACCTAACCAGGCTTTGGAATGAATCCTACCACTGGAAGAGGAGCCTTACTTCGAACTCGGTTCGTGGGATCTACCGTATGCAATGGGCGGGTAGACCCTCCTGGATGGCGGTTGCAATACCGGTACCGGTACATATGCGCGCGCGATCACAATCGCGAAGAGTTGGAGGGTGCAGGGGTGTACAGTTAGTTAGTTAGGTACCTGTCGTACCGGTACGGGTACGACTACAAAGTGAAGCCGCTCCTGCAAGATTCGATGTCAAACGAAACGAGAAACCGGTGGGCCGCCGATTCATGGGCGTCAAATCCGAATTGGTGTGGCGCGCTTGTTTAGCTCAGTTGGTTAGAGCACTTCATTAGTAATGAAGAGGTCCGTGGTTCGAATCCGCGATCAAGCTTTCTCTTTTGCTTCTTCTCAAAGAGGAGTTGATCCCTCCTTTATCGTGTGGGGATGTGGATGGATGGTCCTGTTTTGGTAGGTCTTTGGCTGGCTTACCGTACGGTAATGTATAGAGACACCTTCACACCGTGAGGGCACTAAAGCGGCGACCCTCCTGGATGGCGATTGCATTAACACTACGAAGTGCATTATTATGCGATCACGAGCACAAGCGCGGACGAGTTGGGTGGAGGAAAGCTGGAAAAGCGGTCGGCTGCCGAATCATTATCGTCAAATCAGGTGATCGGGGCGCGCTACGAGGTACTCGTACCACAAGCGCTACGAGCTGGAGAGAGTAAAGCCTTACAGTTACCGGCACGACTCCCTCGTACCGTAGGTGAAAGTAAGTTTACGAGGTACGTGCCCAGTGAAGCCGCTCCTGAACCTGTAAGATTCGATAATCAAACGGTACGGTACTCCACGTCGGAAGAGCGGTCAGGTCCCGATTGATATTTGTTGACTGTTTGTCTGAAGTTGCGCTTGTTTAGCTCAGTTGGTTAGAGCACTTCATTAGTAATGAAGAGGTCCGTGGTTCGAATCCGCGATCAAGCTTTTGCTTTTGGTCCGACAGCAGTTTTGTTAGTGCATTGCTTTCATTCGTTCTGCTAGGTACGTACCGTACGAGTAATCTTACGACAGTAGTGCAATTGTTTGAAAGTACCGGTACGTACCGATAATCTTACGTTGGCACTAATACCGGTAAGTACCAGTACTTCTAATTTCTTTGAAAGAGACGGAAAACGGCCCAGTTAGGAAGGGAAGGTTATGAATTAACGAACGGATTTTTCTAATTCGTCAGTCTCGATTTCCAGTCCACCGTACCGGTACCAGTTTCATCTTCGAGATACAGCATTACTTTTTAAGCTAATCAGGTAACAAACAGCGCATGCAAGTAGTTTTACCGCCTAAATACCGCATTGGGGTACGTACGTACCGGGTTTCCTCTTCGTGCTGAGCTGTGTGTGTTTCATTGAACTTCTCATTCGTGCTTAGTAGCACATGCCTGCTACTAACGTACATTTGTTTTCATGAGTGCATTTAGCGATTTTTATCGCGTTCACCGAACCTTCACAAAAAACACTTCTTCGTATGTTCCTTTGCGACTCCGAATACCGAGGATAGAATGAGCGGTTTTTAATTATTTTTCTCCATGTGTTTTGGTACAATTTTGGTGCTCGACTGTCCAAATCATGGACACCTCTACCTAACTATCTCTGCTGCCCTGTACAGTACGAGTACTGTAACCATCCGATTGTGAATGCTCTCGAATACAAGTACACGTATCGTACTTTCGATTTTTGGAGATAGGGATCGCACCTGGATCGCACCGGGCCCTGGGGAACAGGATGATGCAACGGCAGCGGAATATTAAATAATAACTATACTGTTACACCATACGAAGACAAAGGAAACAACAATGGATAACCCTTTTCCCGCGTCGAACCAACCGATCTATCCACTCAACTGAACTCATAAAAAAATCTGCGAACCAAACGAATCACTCCAGAGCTCGCTGAAGCACCAGCAGCTACAACAGCAACATGACCAGAACAGGTAGGAGCATGGCGGTAGGGACGATCGAGTCGGGCAGCAACGGCGAGGCCAACGATGAAACCGCCAACCACCACCACCACCACGAAATTTCACTCCGGTCCCTCCAACAAACAAGCCCGGTGGAATCGTACGAAGAATCTCTGTTGATGGAAAGTCTAGAGCGGGACGATCCAACGGGATCCTCGATGGATGCACCTCGACCTAGCCGTTGCGCTTCCCTACGACTTTGACGGGAGCGATGCCACAACCTTTGCATCGGCGTCGTCCACATCTCCGACCAATGCCAACAACAGCAATCACGCGATTCCGTCCGTGAACATGGATCCGATTGCCACAAACAACAACAATCCGTACTTCCGACCGTCTCTTTCACGGGGAGAGAATTTCCGCGACCTGAATCCCGACATCAGTCGAAAAACGGTGGAAGAGGAACTCTTTAATTTGACAAAGTCCATCAACCGAGCTCGGGCGGATCATGATCATGATCACGACGAATTTGCGCCGGCAGGCCACTTCTATGGTTACGGCGGTCAGCAGAGGCGCGGATCGGGCACCCAGCAGGATGTCTTCGCGAGGAACGCTAGAACCATTCTCAGGCGAATCACCCACTACAAAGGCAAGCCGGTGAGCGTCGCCACCGGCATGAGCAGCAGTATCGGCATGAATGCCTCGTCATCCACCGTCAATAAACTCAGCGAAGAAAGCAGCAGCGATGCATTGATGGAAGGGGTTCGCGACTTTGGAGAGTTTCTCAAGTCCAACCGATCGTATGCGTACGAATACGCCAAAACGAGAGTGATGTTGTATATTTTACCGCCAACGATTGTTGCCTTCGTGTAAGTACATTCTTGTAGGTTTTGCAGTTTCTAATTTTTCGGATCATCTTTTGCTCATTTCTTGGTGTTGCTTTACAACGACAATAATTTTAGTCTGTTCTACGTATTTGGGAATCCGGGTGCCAGCATCAGCGATTCTTTCAACGTAATCGACGACATCTTCAACAGTACGAATACCGTTACCGAAGGCGTCACAGAAACTTTGTCGCCCAAGGTGAGGAAGTCAATGAGGTGGGATGGCGACACCGCAAGTTATTCCTGGTGGTTGCTCTTTTTTGTCCGCCAGACAATCACCTTCTCTGTCGCCCGGGGTATTCAATTTGCAATTGTGAGCTTGGCGCAAAAACCTCCGAGTTCCAACAAGCCGCGAGGACTTGGCAGACTCCTCCCGACAACGACAACCCTCGGGCCGATGGTCCGCCTCATTCTGTTGCAAGAAAAAGGTTTGCCCCTGCAGCTGCAGATTTGGGGGGTTCTCAATTTTTTGTTCTTATTCGGGACGCATGACTTCGCCAAGAACTGGTGTTACTACCAGGACTGGTTGCTTAATTTTTACCCCACCGAGCCGCCAGAACCGCGGTGGAAATCCTTCGGGTGGGGTCACGTACCACCCAATCTACCGGAGACTCCTCTTGTTTGCCATTTTTTCCGGTGCCACCGTCGGAGCCAAGCGCTTTTTGATCGGACTGCGCTTCGGAAAGGCCTCGTACCAGCGATACGCGGGGAAGTTGGCGGACATCCTGGAAGAGGTGGTGAAAGTGACCAAGATTGCGCGCTTTGCCTCCCCGCAGCAGAGACAAGCGATTTCGTATTGGAAGACGCACGATTCGGAAGTAGCGAAGAGCTCAACCGCCACTCTCCAGGAATTTTGGTCGGGGGCGGAATGCGTTGGTGGAAACGAAAACCAAGCCCCTGTTTCCGAAAGGATCGGGCCCATTCCCATGTCTCCTGACGAAAGTGTCAACAACTTCTGGGAGTCCAACAAAAATAGCAACAATAACAATAACAACGACAACGGCAACGGCAACGGCAACAACGAGACAAGTGATTCCACTGTAGAAAAAATGGAGCAGGGAGAAGTCGCTCCTGACGACGCACCGCAGCAAGAAAAACCAATGTTGGAAAACCTTGGATTGAACGGCATGAACGATATCCAGGCCGTCGATATCAACGAGCTGCTCGGAGAATGGGAAGATCTCGATACGGTCGAAAAGATATCAATGGAGGGACCCTCGCTGTCCTCTATTGTTCAATTCCGGGCCTCGTGTCAGATATTGGATTCTCCTCATCCCTTCTCGCAGGCATTTGGTTATGCTCGTACCAGGTACGAGGTCGTGGATTGTTCCCAGCGCATGTATCGAAATCTAATAGAAATCCAAAAACAACTCGAAGATGCCGAATACGAAAGGAACAAAACGAGACGCTTGTCCATGTCCTTAGGAGCAGGCGAAAGCGAAGCATTCTCAGGCCCCAATCGTTACCATCCGGTGCTCAGATTTCAGACGTTGGTCTTGGCCTTGCAGGGGAAGAAGCACAGAAAAAATATCGATCCACAAAAGGTTAAAAAACTCATCTCCATGTTCCGTCCGGCACGAAATGGCGACATGACTATGCTAGAATTCTGCAAATCGATCGATACCATTTACAAGGACATTCGAAAACTCCGGGCATCAATTGCCAACGAGGGCAAAATGAATGCTGCCTCGGAAAACATCGTGAACACAATTTTCTACTTTGTTTTGGCCTGGTTTGGTATCGCGGCGATTGGCATTGATCCAATGGCATTGATCGGAGTCCTCGGATCTATCATCATCTCTATTTCCTTTATGGTCGGTGGAGCAAGTTCCGACTACTTCCGTGGACTTCTCTTCATTTTGGTTCAAAGACCCTACGATATTGGTGATCGAATCAACGTGAACGGGATCGAAAAGGAGGCAGATGCCAATGGTTCCTCCGGTTGGATCGTCAAGGATGTTACCCTTTACCACACCACTGTCATATACGCGAAAACCCAGGAGTATGCCACTTACTCGAACGGCGCACTATCAAAATTGAGGATCATTAATTGTGCTCGTTCGCCTAGGGCACAGCTTCAGTTTGTCATGAGGTTCAGTATTGACGTCCCCCATACTACCATCGAAGAATTTCAAAACGAACTCAAGGACTACGTCAAGTCCAAACCCCGCGAGTGGCTCGCGTTCAATGGATTTTGGTTGGTCAACATCGAGGCCGACCAAGGATTCGTCGCGTACAAGATTATGATTCAGCACCGTGATAGCTGGCAAAATCTTGCTGCTCTGACCACGGCCCTTGCAGACGTTCGGCAACACGCGGTCAACCTGAGCAAACAAAAGCGAATGCAGTATAAATCGCCTCCCTTGCCAGTGGAAATGCGCATGGCCCCGGGCACCATGGGAGGAAGCGGCGGTGCGAATGTGGACGACAATAATCTCACGGAAGCAATGCTGGGAAACCAATTGTCCTAGTAGAATGATAATGGTCCAAAAAATTGTCGCCCAAAGCCCATTATCATTCTGGGAGGGCGTGCAGTAATCCAGTGAAAGCCTTGGATTGTACCCTTTTTGAACAAGGGCGCCATTGATTAGAAAACACAAATTCATACTGTAAATAACATTAGATTGCAATTTCCTATATGACATAGCATCGTGGATAACACACCAGGTGAGTCTCACAGTCGCATTTTCTCGTGCAGAACGAGAGCTGTGTGGCAGGAAACTAGCAGGTCTCAATCTAAGCACAGACAACAAGATAACATGATAATACACTTTGAAATCAACACCGAGATTGTCGCACATCTACAAAGTTGGGAACCTGATATAAGAATAGTTGCCAATGGAATGCAAATGTCACCACACATAAAGGAGATAAGAATTGACTTACTCTCATTTTGTTGTGATGGTCTGCCATAGTAGAATTTAGCAAACTTTCATGAACAAGGGAGTCACTGTCCTTAGAGTGCTTGTTAGCATTTTTATGATATTCCAACAGTTTTTACCTGTTTTGATGGAATAATCTTGACCTAGGAGATAAGTACACTTGTATCTCTTGTCCACATTAACTTCGCAACATGCCACGGCACCCTTCCAGTGAAGTGCTATGTTGTTTGGTCAGAGTTGTTCACTATGGGTTCTCTATCCACAAATAATGAAGTTCCTGCAGGCACGTTAGTTGTTGTTCCGTCTCAAAAATTGCTACTGCTTTTGCTTCTGTTATTGATTCCAATATGGGTATTGATATTTGTTGTGAACACAACTCTTCATCTCACAGAAAGCTCCCAGCAAACTCCTCACAATCATTGAGCTTTGACTGAGAGACCAAGAATGAAGTGTGAAAGACTGAAAGACTGACTAGAGAAAGGGAAAAAATGGGGGGGGGGCTCTCTGCCTGTACAGTAACTGTCAGCTGTCAGCTGTCAGCATCAAGAACGTACCAGCTTCAAACGTGTGGAAAGGAACAACATTACTCTAGCAACAACTGAACCTGCAACCTTTTGATATTATCCATTCCAGCACATTTTCCAAAGGAAAAAACATAAGATAGAGTACAGCTTGGTGGAACCCATTCAGTTGTTTGTAAGTGCTGCTGAATGCTGAGAGAAGCAAGTCATCACAATTTCTGGACTGAAAACAACTTCTTCTTCATTATAAACTATACAACAGCATGTGTTCAATCCTGATTGTTGTGGTGTTCCTTCCAGCAACGCTGTTCCGAATGGATTTCAGTGCAATTTTGGTTGCACTGGAATAGCTCTCTTATTGTGGTCCTGGTGGATGAATTGTGTCTCCAGTTCAAAGTTTGAGTAAATTGTAAAAGAAAATGGCAGGGTCCTCATATTTTAGTAAGTTTAATAGAAGTAAGAAGCAAAAATGTATTGGTGAGTTGCTGTCAGTCAAAAGTTCACTATGCACCGAGCGTGAGCAAAAGTTCTCCCACTGAGATTCGAACTCAGGTTACAGGAATCAGAACCCTGGGTGATAACCAACTACACTATGGGAGATATTACGCTTTCTTGCTTCGGGGCGCGAAAATTAAGTACATATATTTATTAAGTTGAGTGGTATCCAACGGAGATCTTGAGCTCCCTTCCTAACCGGTACGGAACTTAGCTATTTAATTGTAGTGATATAAATAATTTGAGTGGTATCCGATCAACAGAACAACAAATGCATCTATCAAACAACCAAACTCGGAGAATTATTTATTTTTCCCCGTATGTTGTATCGGTACCATACGTACCGGTATCATACTGGTTGATTCCCGAAATACTTTTCTGGGTACTACGCAGATTTCTGTTTTTAGTATTTCGGGAATGGACAAGGATCTGGGTAAGAAATGACTGGTCAAGCAAAACATTTCCCGTCTGGGTAATACCCAGAAGTATTTCAGGAATTACCCACTGTTGCACATCTTTCACCGATAGTAAGCAACTCTGTATCATCACTTCTGAACATGAGGAGTCCGCAGCCACCGAGACGGAGAAAAAAGCGTGATGGGAGATTCCTCCGATGCATTCGGTTGGCATCCGCGCTGCTGATTGTGTGCTATTCTCTCTGCTTCCTCGTGATGACGCCAGTGTTGTTGCAACAAGAACGAGAACAACACAACTCACGAGCCAGCCTCTTCGATAGCATCCATCTCGCTCTTTCGCTGCTTGGAATCGGTGGCAAGAGCCATGCGAAGCGTTCACAACGTCCCCGATCGGACGGGAATAACAAAGGATTGGAAGCCTCCCTCGACCGTATCGACATTCGTAGCGAGGGGTATACAAATACAAGTACAAATACGACAACGAACACGAACGCGAACATTTCTCTGCCTGTCTGACGACAATCACCAATTGGATGAATGGCTGGCGTATCACTACTACTTGCTGAAACTGCGGCACGTGGTGATCAACGTCTATCCAAAGTCGACGACCACTCCGCAGGCGATTGTCGATCGGTGAAACGCCAAGAACAAATTTCGCCAGAGTGCAAGTTCCTCCCATCGGGAAGCTGAAGCTGAGTTGTACCGGAGCTGCTGGACTACGAATTGAACACGACCATCGTGTTCTGGAACGACACCGATTACATCGATCCGATCCAATCCGATCCGATACGCCCTGGAGCAGGCCAAGATCGAAGTGGCCAGGGGAGTCGACGATGCCAAGCACTACAAGCTGGCCACCGAATACCACAAACTCCGCCAGCCCCCGAATTCTACGGGGCCTATTCCCGGCACCTGGTAGCCGATCGCGAACACGAGCGCGAGGCAAAAGAAGGACCCAAACCACCCGCCCAACTCCACATCGCTCTCGACGAGCTACCACGATTCCGACGAGTTCATCACCTTTGAACCTCCGGGCTTCGACGCCGACGTTGCCGAGCAATCCATGCACCGGGACAAGTACGAATCTCCCGGTTGTGTCCTCCGGCGGTTGAATGCCATCAAGAACAGGGTCATTCGGGAACACGACAACAACACCAACGACAGCAACAACAACAACATGGATAAAACCGAATTCGGGTTTTCTTCCGTGTTTGTGCCGCGAATGAAGTTTTGTTCCGTGGAACTGTCCGACTCGGAAACCAACGATCTGTACCACGACACTTCGCGGAAGAAGCGCGCTCGCTGGACGAGCAGGGGTGGGTGGCGGTTGGCGGCAAACGCAATCACAAACACGAAACCGACCTCGTCCGGTGGAACAGGTTCGACATTCTCCGCTACAAGTTCGCGTCTCCGGGAGTGTACAACGTCAAGTATCTGGTCGATCTGATCTGTCGCGGCCCAGCATCCAAATCCTGGTCGCGGACGAGAGAAAGAAGTCGCAGACCCACGAGGTCCTCGCTTCCGTGTGCCACCAAGAAAACCCGGGTCGGAGCCCGGGCCTTGCGACGAGGAACAAGAACACCCCCTCGCTTCGCTCCCCAGCGGTGCAAACGTTGCTCGGACGGGAAACAATGGTGCGTTGCTGTAGTGGATTCGATTGGGAATTATGTGTGTACGGTATTCTCGTCTTTCGATACACCTTTGGCTCTCTCTCTCTCTCTCTCACACACACACACACACCCCGGACGAATCGATTTCTTGCATGCTCTGGTTGGTTCGAAGCACGGAAATGCAACGCAATGTACAATCGCGATTGCAATTACAATTGCAATTACAATTACAATCACAGGAAATCAACCACTACGTGGGAAGCTCAACGACCCCCGGGCCAACGACCCCCGAAAGGGCCTGGCTGCCGCCGGCGCCAGTGGAACCGCTAGGCTTTTTTGGAAAATAAACGCAGAATCCTACGGTACGGTACGGCGAGTGGGAGAAACAGAAACAGAAACAGTCCCGGCGGACCATGGGGAGGGGGGCCCTCGTGGTCCGGCCGTGGCTGCGGGGATTCGTGGCGCAGGTGGGCGGTCCGGTCCGGTCGGGTCCGAGCAACACGCGGGACGAATTGCCATTGCCATTGCCGGTTCCAGCGACAACAACGACAACGATAACGACTCCCGGGACGGATCGTAGGTACGGCCGCGGGCCGTGCATCCGCTCGACACGTCCTTCCCTGCGCAGAACAGAACGGAACGGAACGGAAGGAACAAAGTGCGAGGGAGCAATCTTTGTATAGGCAGTACAATCGCACAGCAATGATCGCGAGTCCCGCAGCCGAATCTTGTGCTGCTACGGTCCTGTCCTGTGACCAATGCTCACGGGGAGGTCAACGAGTCGGGGCCGGTAGCATGGGAGTACGGTATCCTTCTGGTCCAAACCTCGAGTCGGGATGCAGTGCAGCGGTACTAGTACGTGTACGTGTACTCGTACTCGTACTCAATCCACCCGAGCGACGCATTCGTTTGTGACCTATTTTTTGGGCCCTGTACTACGACCATACGAACGTAGTAGTAGCTGCTTTCTCCAACACTGTATATGGGACTCTCCCTGCATGTCTCTCTCTCATTGACACGCTTGAACGCCACGCCACGAAACGAGACGAGACGAGACCACACTCGAAAGCTACTTATACTCTATCAATGCAATCGATCGGATACCATGGGAGCAGTGCGGTACGGTACTAGCACAAATCTAAAAAAACTCGTACTCCTAGTTACGAGTACTCGTACTCGTACATGTACTATTCATACTAGGGAAAAATTATCAGGGCCACCAGTGGCACTGCCCGTAACTCTAAGAGAGAGAGAGAGAGACAGAGTCGGAATGATGGTGCATCTTTCTCCAACCAACGTGTCGCTGTTCTGTGTATGTTGAATATTGTCGAATGCCTAGATAGGGTAAACATGGAAGAAGTAAGCACCTGGTAATGAAAGAATTCAGAATGTTTTTTTTTAAAATAGCTCCTTCATTCCTACCGTACGGTACCGTACGTACCATCTGCCGGTATGGATGCTTGTAGTCATCGTATCTTGCGTCAGTTGTTTTCGCGTTTTCGTGCAATACCGTACCGTACGTAACGGTACGAGTGCACACTCCTCTCTCAGAGAATCGAATCCCGTCTGTCTTTTTTTCCTTCAATTAAAAAGACATTAGCTGCTGCTTGTCACAATGACCAGATGCCATTGGATCAAAAAGTACGTCACACTGAAACAGCATTCTGTTCGACAGAACACGGTGCAACCAATCAAAAACTTATGGGTGTTTCACAAGGATTTGATTCGGTGATCGATTCGTTCTCTGCGTTGTGACCCCGCTGCTTTCCAATCAGCTGTCGCGTTGCTAGTAAGATTAGTACGAGTATTGTACCTCGTGCCGTACTTATACTCGTACTCGTACTGTGCGCACACTATCAATCACACACAAGAAGCCAAAAAGAGTTCATAGTGTGCAAGGCAGTTCAGGTCGATGCCATTGTTCCGTTCCGTGTGTGCACCCACGACTGTTTCTTGTTCTCGGTGTGATCTCCTCACAATTTAAAAACCACGCTAAATTACGGTAACTACTAGTACTCCAGGTAATACCCGTAGAAGTACATGTTTTTTTGTATCATCTATCTGAGAATATCCTAGTAATTTTGAACTTGCATTCGTCGAGAAGTACAAGTACGGTACCATCTGCTACCACTCACCGAGAAACAGACCGAAGAAAGGTATGTGCCGTACAGGTATTCAATAGACCATGCGCAATACGTCGTTCTACATAGAACTTGTCTCGCCACTCAGCTAAGCTACGGTACGGCATCGACCGAAGAACAGAACACATATTTTTTCTGACAACCAGTGTTCTTCGTTACTTTTTGTTGCATCCTATTCACTATTATATCCCTTGCAATTTTCGTTCCTCTCCTATTGCAACCAAACAACACATATAACACAGCCCACCATGAAACACATCGCCTGCTCGCTGCTGCCAGTGCTGCTGGTCCTGGTCCTGGAACCGGATTCCGGCAATGTTGATGCCCTGATCCTCCCGTCGTTCCGGAAACTCACCCAGGGACTGCAATTGCAATTGCAATCCCGGCGACAGCCCTCGCTGCTGTTTTCGGGACCGGCGCCGGCCCCGATCCAAAAGAACAACGCCAATCGCTAATTCCAAAAACAAAAACGCAAAGCATCAACCGAGCGACGTCATGCTCACCGAGATGCGCGCCGACATTGCACGAATGAAGAAAGAAGCCGCCGAGCGACTGGAAGCCCTCAACGAGAAACTGGTCGTCGTGTCCCGACAAAAGGAGGAGGAAGAGAAGGCGCGAGCGATGGAGTTACAACACCGGCACGCGACAAACACGAAAGCCATGGCAGAAGCAAAAATAGCGGCAGAAGCAAAAACAATGGCAAAGTTAAACGCAAAAAAGCGACAAAGCAGCCCGAGACGAAACCAGCGACGAACGGTAACAGCGCTCCGTTGAATGTTGCCAGGACGCTGGAATCCCTCACGGAAATGGCGGACGAGTTCCAGCGAGACATGGGCCAGATGACTACTGCTACTACTAGCTACTACTACCACTACCAGCAGTGATACCGACGAGACGGAACCGACTACGAGTACCGCCACTACTGTCGCCACTACCGCTGCCGACACCAAGCACCCGCTCAAGCTCCTGGACGACACCCGCTGGCGCCTCTGCCTCAGCGTCGGCCGGGTCCCCGGAACCTGGATGCCCAAGACCTGGGGCGCCAGCGGCGACAAGCTCCACCTCAAACTCGAGGTCGAGTTCACCCACGACGAGCTCTACGCGCGGGAAGACTTTTTCAACGGCATTTCCGACGGATCGAAGGTGCTGCGGGTCGTCCACAACGAGGCGTCGCTCGCGCCGAGCATGCACGAGGGCGGCCGCACCGTAAGGGTCACCGACGGCGGCTGGAGGGTGTGCCCGTCGGAGGGGGCCCTCGGGACGCACCTGTTGCGGTTCTACTTTGACGTCGAGGAGGAGGCCCGGCACCTAGGATCGGACGTATACCTTCCCAAGGGACGGGTCTTTGGGACCTGCGGGTACTTTCCGATGATCGGACGCTCGAACGTCGACGGCCGCCGAACGTCCAAGCGGGAACTATACCAGCAGGAACTCCGACAGATGGAGGTCAAGCACATGTCACTCCAGACCGAGCTGGACAACGATCCGGACTGGTTCAGTCTGGCCAAGCTACGCCGATTCCGGGAGATCCGGGATCTGCGCAAGGACGTCCGGAAAATACAGCGGGCAATGGACGAGGAAACCATCCGGGAGCCCAAGAAATCATCGCTGCGACTGTCGAGGGACCAATCGGTGGGGCTGACCCAGGAGGGGGGAATCTGTTGCAAGAAGACCGCCGGCCTCACGGACGAATACCACATTCTCGGCATGTTCGAGATTGCCTCGATCGAAAACAGGGAACACTCGGATTACAAGGACGCGCTCCGGCCCTAATAACGACAACACACCAACATCAATACCACACAACCAACACGACACAACACCAACACCAACCGCCCACAGCGAAAATCTGGTACTACTGAGTACTAGTTGGTCACCGGCAGCTTGCAAAAGGCGATCGCATGAGAGTGAGCGATGTGATGCGACGAACGGAACGATTCGGTTCGGTTCGGTTCCTCGACGACGAACGAGCCAGGAGCAACCCAGAGATACAATTTTTTCATCCACTACTGGAGAGATGTGTCGGAGCAAGTCTTCGCTCGATTCGATTCGATTCGATTCAGCAACGGATGACCCCCACAAAGAATAGAAATTAAACAAAATGGAAAGTCAATGAATGGACTACCAAAGAAAGAAGCCCATGCCATACGAGAACGAAATAGAAATGCAGAAAAAAACATGGCAATGACGGATGCAGTGCGATTTATGAAATAATGAAATGAAACGAATGAACGAGACGAGACGAGACGAGACAAGCAACAAGATCCGAAGAAGAAAAGGAAGCAGGCAAGGAAGGAAGGATTAAGAACCACAAGTCAGAATTAGAGTCTTGGCAGTCACGAGGATTCTGTTCTACCCTTACGGTACCGTGTGCGAAGAACAGCAAGCAACAGCAGTGTCTGCCAACGGTCGCTATTATTTGGATGCAAACCGTTCGACCTCGAGGGCCGGTGAATTTAACAAGTTCCAATACTGTACCAGTGGTATCGTACTGTATGAGTAATTAGAACCTGCTGCGCATGTACAAATAAATATATATAATGTTATTTAGTGATTCCCACCAATAATGAGTGATTCCCACCTAAGGAAAGTGAATAGAATCGAAAGTTAATAAAAAGTATTCGGAAGTGAATAGAATGAATATTTTTTTATCACCCCCAACGGACTGAATACTTTTATTAAGTGACAAATTTGGAATTTGGAATCCCTAAAGAAGAAACAGTAGTACCCGCCTATTTTGGCAAGCAAGGCTGGCCGGGGAGGTTAAGTAGTTTATTCAATGGGCCTTTTGTTTGATTGTGATATAAGAAATAATGAGGTCCATTCCGAACTGGCATTGCTTTTCATGATCTTTATAAGTAGTTTCCTCACGGGCAATTACATTTATTCTTTTCAATACACATAGGGTCTTTTCAGTGTTTACTTATCGATCTGTTTTTAAATGATATCTTGGTTCGTACCTTTTAACCTGTTTATTCATGGTGTAGAGTGGGACCGTTTTTGCCATTTAACAAAAAACAAAAAAAGCATGCCCGGCAAAAGAGGTGCAAGAGGTGCAATGTTTGATTTTAAGATTCCGTTGAAATCTATTCAGTGTTAGTTAAGTGAATAAAAACTGTCAGTCGAGAGCCCCTCGACTGACAAATTTTATTAAGAAGTGAATACATCTATATAGAAAACACATACTTTTTATGTGTTTTTTTATTAATTATATTCGTTTTCCTTAGGTGGGAATCACTCAATAAAGTAATAAAAGTTTGCGACCAAAGTAATAAATCTATTCACACAGTGCATAGATTTATTAACTGTTGAATATAATTTCGCAGCCGAGACTGGCTCAACTGCCAAATTTTTATTAACTGAATAAAAACAGAATAAACTCCAACCGAATCAGTAAAATCAAATATTTCAGTCACCCCACGCACGAATCAGTCATGTGCACCTCTTGCACCTCTTTTGCCGGGCATGCTTGCATGCTATTTTTGGTGATCATCCCTAATTTTGCCAAGCTGAAAAATTGCAAACAGCCCGGAAAAGGAAGAAACCGAACAGCAGTAACACTTGTTGTCTCTCCAGCACATTAGACAGGGCACCAATGTCCTCCTACACTACTGTTGCTGCTCTTCTTGTCGCGCTTGCTAGATTCTTAGTGGACAATTTGTCAGTAGTAGACAATACCTCACTAGATGACGATTCATCAGATGATGAATCAAGAATTCAATTCAGGTCACATAAGAAAGAAAAAGAAACAACACCTCCAATACCATCGATCGTAACAATCATGCCCTTGACTGGAGGCAGGAAAGCCGGCATCGGCAACTATACCAAGCCCGAGTTGGAGAGCATGTTTGCCGCCATTTGAACTATCTTACCCGTTGGAGGAGAAGACTGGAACGATGTTGCAGACCTGCACGTTAAAAAATTTCCTGGAAGGGATGCTGATTCTATTCGCAACAAATACAATCAATTGCAACGGAAGAAGGCGCCAACGGGCAATCCAACCATGAGATGGAACATTAGTGAGGCAAAGGAACTCTTCCAAACAATAGACCTTAAATCACGGATTACAGGTGGAGAAGATAGGTATGGTATTGAAAGAAATGAGTTTACTCCTCCTCCCCCTCCCCCTCCTCCTCCTGCTGTTGCAACTCAGCCGGGACCACTTCTACTTGGTCAACCAACACAACCATTTCAATCTTACGGTGCATGAATAAATCTGAAATTTTCAACTGCTGGCATGCCGGCCAAAATAGGCAGGTAGGTGGTGCGGGTAGTGATTAAACAGACAATTACTGTTTTGTACTTAGGGATTCTGAATTCCACATCCACTCGGTGTGCATAGTTAATAAAAAATATTCGTGCGTTGGGTGCGCCAAAAATCTATTCAATCCATTCACTCGTAAAAATTTATTTATTACTTTGGTCTTTTATTACTTATTATTGGTGGGAATCACTCATTTTTCAATAGTACAGTATGACTACAGACCGGCCTTGGAGTGGACAGGGAAGGGATTGTGTGTGCCAAATACAAAGTAATAATAATAAGAGATTATTATTAGTACGGTATGTGAGAGCTGTGTTGGACACCTCTCTTAGCAAAATGCGCGTGATTTAACGGTCGAAATCTCTGACACACTAAGATAGCCACTTTACAGTAAATTCAACCCACAAAATTCAACCATTTATCATGTATGCGCATGCGCGCGCATGTACGCACAATGTGGGTCTGATTTGATGTGGGGTTGGATCAAACCAATGAAATTCAACCATATGGATGAAAGCCGGATATTGGATGTGATAAAGAAACCCAGATATACGGCCCTCGAGTGATGATAGTACAAAACCTATGAGTGTGTGGTACAAAACCTATGAGTGGTAGTAGTACAAGATCTACGCCAACTACTATGTGATAAAGGAACCCGGATATTTGGCCTGCCAGTACAAAACCTATGAGTGATGCTACATAGTACAAAACCTACGCTGACAATTCATGTGAAAAAGGAACCCGAATATATGGCCTGGCAGTACAAAACCTACACTGACAGGATCAGTAATAACTAAGGTTATTATTAATTTTTAGTATAAAATAACTCAATTGTTTTGTAGTACTTTCTAAAACTGTGCGCATGCAGGTCTGTCAGACAGTCTGACAACTGCTCAATTCTGGTAAAAATAATACTCCTAAGAAATTATAAAGAATATCAGGTCAGAGAAAAGTCTGATCCCGGTCCTGATAATATGTGCACAATTTAACAGTTAACAGTCATTTTCTCTGACTTGGTAGAATAAATGAAATTCAACCATGTATGTGCATCCCTGCCTGGAAATGCGCATGCCTGCCTGGGGATGTGGGTTTGATTTTATGTGGGATTGGATCAAACCAATGAAATTCAAGAACCGTAGATAAAGGAACCCGGATATATAGCCTGGGATCAAGTGATGGCAGTACAAAACCTACGCTGACTCCTGTAAAATAATTTGACTTATTAGTTTATTCCTGTTTTAATAACTACCTTATTAATACTGAAGTCAAGAATTGCATGTGCCTGCAAGTCACAAGTCAGTCAGCGAGTCTGACTTTGACACTTTTTTGGTAAAAATAATATGCGTGTGAAATCTAGAAGTTGAACAAAGTGACAGCACAGAGATTCCCTGCGTCTTGAAAGGGTGTTGCATTAAAGCATCGCATCACACCAGTTCTTGTAGGTAGTTCAAGCTCAACAACTCTTTCCTTGCAGTACAAGCCGAACTCTTTCTGCTTGCTTGAAGCACGCAGAGGGTTCCATAATACTGATGCTTGTGGAACAAACCAAATCCATCAATGATGTACATATGTTACAAGCTCCTGGTGGGGAAAGCTGACTATGCTGCTTGCCTTGTTGTACTAAGGAGTACTAGTTGATCTTACAGAATGGAAGAATAAACTCCGTTTTTCACCAACATACAGTTGTCCTATTTTCCATTTCCCACTCTGTAAAGGTATGTTGTGTGGTGACATGTAAGATTACACACTGCTGGTGTTGTGGCAGGATCAGAACCCAGAGAGATTCACCCATAAAAAGGGCTTCTGAGCAGATGATATTTTTCTTAGATTTTTCTATTGGGACTGAACTGCTAGTAATACATGCAGCACAAGATTGTGGCAGAAACCACACTGTTTCCTCATCTACAGTTAGTTTGGTTTGTTTTACTAGAGCCTGCTGCTACCATTGAATACATTAGTCATGGAGTGGAATGGGACACAATTAATTGAGCCTGCATTGATGTTGCAACTTCTGATAAATTAGATAGTATGCTCACCAAATACCAACAACCTGCTTTGGGTCAACAAACACACAAGCACAAAACTGCAATGTAGATTTTTTTTCGAGTCAATAGAATACACAACCAGCCACTTGCTGAAACTGTGCTGAAAGAAATACCACCAAACAAATGGTGTCAAAACACATCAAAATTTATCCATTTCCAGGTGAAACAAAAAAAGTTATAACCATTCTCCAAAATGTTTGGGCCCAGCAGATAAGACTTTCTACAAATAAAATGCAGATTCAATGAAACAGGTTGGGTTTGTCATATACCAAAAAGCTGAAACCAACCAATCTGTCTCTAAACAAAATTGTTGAAAAAACACACCTTGCCTGAGTCAGTAGAAACAATGTCTGCCCTCTGCTAACTTCAAGAGTTTAGTTGGTAATTTCACCACTTTTGTGACAAGCAACGCTGCTTTTGCTCGTTGGCGTATGATTATTATTAAAATCACAGCTAGTTTCTCTGCTTGTTTCAATACAAAGTTAAAGTAGAGTAATTTACAAGTATGATCATAAGGTTCGCGGGCCATATTCTGTGGGAAAAATGTTCACACCCTTGTCCCGTGTTATTATTCCTCTTGTAAACCATTATGCTGTGTTTACTGCCGTGTCAATCTCATCATTTTTCCTGGTTCTGATTTGCTAGGTTTCATACCACACTATTATTCATTTATGGTGTTCTCGTCCATCCTGAGGGTTGGCTTATGTAAGCTATCTTTTAAATCATATGGGGATGCCTGCATTGGTATTTCTAAGGATCAATGCTTCTAATGGGGTAATGTTTCTCAGTCTTCTCATCATAACTGCCGGTGATATGTCCACTATCACCGGCTGCATATATTATTCTAACAGAGTAAGGAGTCCTTCTAGTACTCCTCTCCTCAAGAGCCTCAAGAGAGAAGATCAACTTTCCACCCTTGAAGACACTAGTTGTTGACACAGTCTAGTTTCTTCTTTGAGGAGAACAATAATAGTTTTATTACATAGTTGTAAGGTGTTGAAGATATTGGTAATTTCCTTGGTTAGACTTATCCAGAGATGTTGCATAATTAATTCCAGTATTTACCTGAGGGTATCTGGAGTTTCATGACAAAATTGTTTTGATTGGTGGTGGAATGTAAAAAAGCATATGATTCCAGATGGCTCCTAAATGCTTAACTGCATAAAGCAGAGAAAACAGAGCCCCAGAAATGTTGTGAAGCGAAGCAAAACGGTCCACTCCGGGAATCGAACCCGGGACCTCTTCCACCCTAAGGAAGAATCATGCCCCTAGACCAAGTGGACTGCAACTACGCGACACTGACAGGACTCGAACCTGCGCGGAGGAACTCCAACAGATTTCGAATCTGTCGCCTTAACCACTCGGCCACAGTGTCTCTAGTTGGAAGTGATTGCTCTGCCAATTCGCCGAAATTTTTGAATAATATACTTTGCGCAGACGACATCCGAATCAAACAACATTAAGATCTTGACGTTCCGGTACCGTATCTAAACTTTGATAAGAATAATGGAACTCGCGCAACTTTACGGAGGTATTGAACGGGAGACAGGCTACAGAGATCGTACGGAGAGTGCGAACAGATCTAGTGACACGGTGAAAGAAGTATCGAAACAATCATTGACACGAATTTGCTAGAGGAAGTGCATCATGGCTGTATATTCACCAAACACTTGTTTTGCATACTCAATGCTCTAAAATGATCGTGCTGACGTGTCCTCGGCAATAATGCTCCTCGGGAAAAACGGTATTGAATACATGGTACACCTATACAAAGATACAAATTGCTGACACATTGCAGTACAATAGTTGAGAATAGATTAGTTTGTTCATTGATTGATTGGTTTTTCATTCTCATTCGGATTCCTCGAACGAGACTGCTTGGGACCATGCTTTCCGTTTTGCTGCTCATTTCGAGATTGCACCCATTTGTATGAAAGTGGCAGGGTCATTCATCGAGAGCGCTGGCTAGTGTTGAGCGAGTGTATGCTCCCGCCTCGGTCTTCCCCTCTGCAGCCGCGTTCGGCACTGACTCGTTTCGGCTCGTTTCTGTTCTGCCATCGACGAGCAATGGGTGCACAGCAGCACCTGGCTCCGCTTTAGTCTACTCCTGTTTCTCTTCCGAACCGTCGCCGAACAACGCTCCCTCCGGTTCCGCGAATCCCCGGTACATCGCCGCCTCGTCGGCCATCATTTGCATCGTGCGATCGACGCGATCGGCATCGTCCGGGACCTCGATGTCGGTCTTCTCCTTCGCTTCGGCGATGGCTTTCCGTCGGAGCCCAGGCCTCGAGCGCGTCGTAGATGTCGTCGTTCCGCTCCAGGTCCCCCCCGGCCCGCGGCAACAGGTGGACGTGGACGTGCGGAACGGACTGCCCGGCGGCCCTGCCGTCCTGGACCGCCACGTTGAAGGCGGTGGTCCCGGGATAGGCCTTCTTCAGGACGGACTGGACCGATCGGACGAGGTTCCAGAGTTCCGTGTATTCGTCCGTGGTGAGATCCGACAGGTGCGGAACGACCCGCGTTGGTGCCACCAGCACGTGTCCCGGTACGATCGGCCGGAGGTTGACAAAGGCAAAGGCTTTCTTGGAGGCGGCGGCGGCAGTGGCGGCGCCGGACGACCGACGGGGAGTGGCCAAAAATGCTGGCCTCGGGAATGAGGAATTTTCCGAACCTCATGCTTCCGTCGTCGTTGGTTTCTTCGTTTGCAACCGTGGTGCTGGACGGCGAGGCTTCCGCACTGGTCATGCCGAGGCTGGTGCAGGATATTCGGTGACGGTGGCTACGGGTTTCGGCGGTAGAGGGCGAAACGGCAAGTGCTTCCAGTGTCGATGGCGCGGACAGAGCGATGAACCAAATTGAACCGATGGGCAAGGAAGATGGCGCAGGTTGTGATCAACGGGGCACGCCGAAGCATTCTTCGGAACGGACGGCAAGTGTTGTTGTTGTTGTATTGTTCCGAGTCTGAGTCTTTCGTATCACAACGTTTGGCGTCGTGTGGTACAGTGTCCTTATGCTCCGCTCTGCTTGGAAACGAGAGCTGGTATGTTTGGCTAGGTCAGATCAGTACTCGTACCCTTCGACTTGTGCGTCTGCAAGATGCTGTCTTCCGGTTCGATTTCGATGAATACCGGACAATTGCTTCGTATCGAGTGAACACCGATGACGCAAACTACGGTATGGATAGAAGGTTAAGTAATTACGGTACCGGTACTGTACCGTACAGTGTTCTATTAGAAGTACTCGTATTTGCGATACAGTACATGCCGATAATTCCTGCCTCCTTTCAGCATCGTCTAATCGTTGAAATCATGTGATTTTTAACCTCGAAACAATACAAAATGCATCTATCGGTATTCCCCCAGCCCCCTCCCAAAAAGAAGTCACGGTTCGCACGGTATTGAGTATTGTTGATAACTATAACCTTAAAAAAATGAGCACCGTACCGTACGAATGTGCGCGACAACCCCAACAACCACAACGCGCAGAGCTCAAGGATTTTCAATTCCAATGTTTACCGTACCGTACCGGTACGAACCCTGCCTTGTATTGGGTCAGGCCCTGATGCGGTCATTCGCCGTTTACTGTATCGCACCCAGGCAACAACAACAACGCTTGCTGTGTACGGTACGGTAGCAATGAGCTGGGAATGTACGAACTGAATACGGTAGTAGTAAAAATAATGCAGGAATGACCGTTTTGATCGGGAATAGCCAATACAAATAATAACACATCTCAACCCAGGAGCAACCATCGCAATCCGTGCTTGCACCCAGGAGCAACCCGTACCAATCTAGTCTTCCACTGCCCAAACCAACCGTCGTTTACAGACAAACCAAAGGAAAGCAAGCGAACCAATAGTAGATTATACAATGGCGGAGGATCAAGGAGGTTTTTCGATGCTCCGCGAAGTCCAGGATCTGGCCGAGAAATTCAAGGAAGAGGATGAGCAATATTTCTCTCCCTATGCCCACCTGGAAAAGGCTTCCGTATTGCAAGAGGCCAGGTACGTTTGACAAAGCGAAATAGTAGAGAGCTAGTGTGTTCATTGCGTTTTTGGTTCGGGACGAGACTACGAACAACGAATTGATGCGAAGCTACGCACGCAACACTCGCGACAACCAGTACAAGATCATTGGGTCGAGTCATCCATCGTCTCGTCCGAGGAGCGAAGAGCGAAGTTCCGGTCGCAACCTCGGATCGGAAAGCACATCGCTACAAACAAATACAACGTACATTGTTTACTCTGGAAGTGTCGCTGTCTCTCACCAACATTGTGTCTTTTTCATTTCTGCTGCATTTTTGCTATTTCTCGTGCCTCGTGCCTCGTGCTCGCTCGCTCGCTCACCTGTAATGAACTGCCGAAACACGCAAACAAACAACTCGGACCACAACACACGCAACAACAATATTATGCAACCATTTGCTTGCTCGACACGACGTAACACGACAATCCTGCGAACCAAACCGATGACTGCGATTTGAAAATTCGATTCGATTTGAATGCCTTGCCTTGCCTTGCCTTGAATTGCATTGCATTGCATTGCATTGCCTTGCCCACACCGATTGTATGGATCACGCAGAGTCTTTCACGATCCAGCGGTGGTTCGTGAAAATCCCCGCAAATGCTGCACCGTCATTGCCCAGCTGTTGCACCTGCAAAACACGGGACAATACATGAATTCGACGGAGGGAACGGAGGTCTTTTTCGGTGTTACCAAATTGTTTATGAGCGACGATGCCTCTTTGCGACGAATGGTCTATTTGTTCATCAAGGACGTTGCCGAAACATGCGATCACGACGACATTATCATTGTCATCCAGTGTCTCACCAAAGACATGAACAGCGACGCCGATTTGTACCGAGGAAACGCGCTTCGTGTCCTGGCCCGCATCGTCGACGCTTCCATTCTCGGATCCATTGAGCGATACGTCAAGCAAGCCCTGGTCGATGTCTCTCCGCTCGTTTCGAGTTCCGCCCTCGTTTCCGCCTCGCACCTGTACAACAGCAGCCCGGAGTGTGCCACCATTGTCAAGCGATGGATCACAGAGACCACCGAAGCGACCCAGTCGCCCAACGAAATGGTTCAGTTCCACGCCATGCAGCTTCTCTACCAAATCAAGGCGCACGATCGACTCGGAATCTCCAAGCTGGTCTCCCAGTTCAGCACCCGCAACACCCTCCGATCACCACTGGCCCTGGTCTTGTTGGTTCGATACACCACCAAGCTCATCAGCGACGAAACCGCCGACGGAAGGGGCAGCAAGCAGGACGGATCTCCCGCCGTTCAGCAGGGATACCAATTCCTCGAGGCGTCCCTGCGACACAAATCCGAGATGGTGGTCTACGAGGCCGCCCGGGCAATTTGCTCCCTTCCCGGAGCCGAACCCCAGGATTTGAGTCCGGCCGTTTCCGTCTTGCAGCTCTTTCTGAGCTCCGCCAAGCCGACCACACGGTACGCGGCCATGCGAACCCTGGCCATGGTGGCCAACACCCATCCCCGAGTCGTTTCCAAGTGCAACGAAGACCTGGAAGCACTCCTCGGGGACGCAAACCGTTCCATTGCCACCCTGGCCATTACCACCCTACTCAAGACGGGGTCGGAAAACTCCATCGATCGCTTGTTGAAACAGATCTCGGCCTTTTTGACGGAGATCGCCGACGAATTCAAGATCACCGTCGTCAAGAGTCTCCAGAAATTGTGCCTCACCTATCCCTCAAAGCACCGAGTCTTGGTCGGGTTCATGTCCAACTTTTTGAGAGAGGAGGGCGGATTCGACTTCAAGAAATCAATCGTCTCTTCCATCATTTCCCTCATTCGACAGGTTCCCGAGACTACCGAATCGTCCCTCTTGCACCTGTGCGAATTCATCGAGGATTGCGAATTCACCCGCCTTTCCACCGAAATTCTGCACCTGCTGGGAGAATTGGGACCCACCACCAGTGCCCCCGCCAGATACATCCGATTCATCTACAACCGGGTCATCCTGGAGAATGCGGCCGTTCGTGCTGCCGCTGTTACCGCCCTTGGCAAGTTTGCCGCGAGCTGTCCTTCCCTCCGAAGCTCCATCATGACCCTGCTGAAGCGTTCTCTCTATGATGAGGACGACGAAACACGAGACCGTGCTGCCATTACCGTTTCGATTCTGGAAGCCGCAATGGAGGCCAATCCGTACGTCCCGCCTCCGGAGGATGCCGAGGCCGAGGACATTCCGGACGACGTACCCGTCGAGGGCGATGCCGCCGCCTACGTCATGCTGGAGCCCATGCCCATGACCTTTGAGAAGCTCGAGCGCAGCATGACGGCCTACCTCAACACACCCATGTCCATGGATTCACCGGATGCCATCACCTTTGAAACACTGCCGATTGTCGAGGACACGGCCGAAGAAATCGCCGTGGCCATGGGAGGAGCCGACGACGACTTTGGCGCCGAGATTAACGGTTTTGATCAACCCCTTAAAAAGAAGGAAATCGTCGATCCCGCTTCCGCGGTGTACGCCATTCCCGAACTGGCTTCATTGGGACGAACCTTTCGATCGTCGGCTCCCGTCATGCTTACCGAGTCGGAAACCGAATACGTTGTCCAGTGCACCAAACACATATTCCAAAACCACGTGGTCCTGCAATTCAGCGTCCAAAATACCATCGAGGAACAACGACTCGACAACGTCACCGTTCTCATCGACGACAGCGAGTCGGAGGTCTTTACGGCCTCGGGAGAGATTGCCACGGACGGAATCTCGTATGGGGAAACCAAAAACTGCTTCACCCTTCTGGAACGAAACGATGCGGCGCCTCTGAATTCTAGCAACTTCACCTGCGAGCTCCGATTCACGGTGGTAGAGGTGGATCCTGCCACGGGCGAAGAAGAGGGGGCAACCTTCGAGGAAGAATACCCGCTGGAAGATCTGGAAATCTCCACATCGGACTTTATGGCCAAGGTCACCGTCCCCGATTTCCGCAAGGCCTGGGAAAACTGTTGGCAACGCCAACGAGGTGCTAGAAAAGTTTGCTCTCCAGTTCAAGAAAATGGACGACGCCCTCGCCGCTATTGTCTCCTTTTTGGGAATGCAACCCTGCGACGGAACCGGAAAGCTCAAACCGGAGAACTCCAATGGCGCCAAGCCGCACATGCTGCACATGTCGGGAGCCTTTGTCACCGGATCGCAGGTCCTAGCCAGAGCCCAGGTGGCCATGCAGCCGTCGGGCGGGGTCGTCCTCAAGATTGCTGTCCGAAGTGACGACGAGGCCGTCTCGCGGATGGTCGCCGATTGCATTCACTAATGTGATGACCGGAACCCCACTTGTGAACAAATGGAATGCAAGAGCCGGTGCGTCGCAGCACATCATTCCACCGCACTCGAACGAGGAACATAACCTTTCTTCTACCGTTTATTATACTAGAAAACGATCGATAGTTATAATATTTCAAAACCAAAACAGCATCTTGCGGTCATTTTATTTTATCCTTTTGTATTTATAGTAAACGTTGGCGTCAGTATGTGGCCAAGAGATCGACACGTGCACATTTTGCTTCAAACTAAGGGCGTACGTTGGATGAGCAAACTACCTGTGCCGACTACTAGGAAGCGAAATCTACAAAACCAACAAAAATCTATTTGAACTACATACGCCAAATATTGGAAGTACCGTTGCACGGATAGAACAGAAAAACTACATTACATTCGTTGGATACATGCGGATTTTCGTTTCAAAAAGACACGAGGCCACTACTATTGTACCTCGCGTCGTAGCGCAAAATGTTGATCAGAAGCAGACTGATCGTGATGATGAATTATAGATAGCTCGTAGTTGGCAGACTCTTTCTTGACACGGAACAAAAAAGAGTAGAGTGCTCAACTAGTCGTAGCTCGAAGCGTAGCAGTACTGTATCCACTCCAACCAACCAAATATGTTTTTCGCACGAACCAACCGACACAACCCACACATGCTACAGCAACAACCCACACAACCCACGAAACAGGATTGTGTATTCCGAGCCCACCCGTTTTGCAGTGCCTGTTTGTAGATTTCTATCGGATCGTGCTCCCCGACGTCCTTTCCTTTCCTCTCCTCTAGTCGGTCTTTTCTACCTTCACGGCAACTTTCGCTGGCGCGGCTGCCTTTCGGGAGGGACTGGGCAAAATGCCGTTCTTGAAAAAGGCATACGTAATGAACCAAGCAGCCACGATCACCTTGCACTTTTTGTTGCAATCCACCACGTCTTCGGCATAAAACTGCGTAGTGAAATGGTAGAAGGTAGCAGCGATAAACGCGGAAAACATGGGCGGAGCCAAACCGTCCTGGATGGGAGCCAACCCCTTGTCCAACGGCAGGAAGGCTCCCCCACATCCACCAATCGTTCCGCAAATAATGGGCCCAAAGACGGGGAAGGAAAACTGGGACGGAGCAATGGTGGCCGCGGCGAGTCCGGTAAAAAGGGTCACGACGTAACAGCGCATGCTTTCGTAAAACACAATGCACATGGCCTTGAAAATATCGGAGAGTTCCAGAACTTCTCGCAATGTGGGAATGTAGGTGTGGAGCAAATACGAGATGAAAATCGCAATTGGGTAGGCGTCAATAGCCAGCGTGACGGGAACGGTGTTCAAGAAAATGGGGACCAGAATTCCGCCACCCGTGCAAGCCATCGCCAGGTTGACAAACTTGTACGAGGCCGGGGTGTCGCCCTTGAACTTTTTGAAAACCTTGCATCCGTGCAAAAAGGTGTATCCGATCATGCACATGTATTTCTACCGAGTCGAATCCAAGCGCATTGAATGTGTATTGAATGTGCATTCCATGTTTCCAAGAAAGGCGTGGACGCCGATGGAGGGAAGATCCATTCAAGTCATGAACAACAGAGTACAGAGCAAACGATGCGTTTGTGAGAATGTTGAAATCACTGTTGCAGAACGAATCGAAAACAGTCCTGCAGGATGACTCGGCGGGTTCCCATTTCATAGCTTCTTATCCAGCAAATTTCCTCAGTCCAGTTACGCCGAACACCCATCGAAAAGAATTTCAACTCTTTCCGCCAATCTAACTGCGGGCCAGTCAATCAAAAGCATTCAATCCCAGGGAAACTCAAACCGATTCGATGGAAAGACTCACGATTTCGTTGGTGTTCATGAGCACAAAGTTGGCAAACTCATTGTTCAAAATCCAGGCGGTGGGATCCTCTGGATCTTCCATCGTAGGCGTGGGTTCTATAGTAACTTTAGCTTTTCCTCTTCCAAACGCCATGGTTGCAATTCTATTTCTCTACAAGATCGCGGTAGTCTATGGAGAATGGATGCGTCGGTCTGCAGATGGATCGGTCGGATAGTTCCGAACTTCCAAAGTCTAGTCGACCGTTGAGGTTCGATGCCTTCAGATATGAACAAGAAAACAACTCCATACCTATCGTACCGAACTCGTGCCTAAACTTGGTATTCTTGTCTCTGATTAGGACGGATGACGACTACGAGATCTTAGACCGTAACTTGGTTTATTCGCACCAATGAGGATGACGTATATCCCTTAAGGGATAACAGTTGCCGTGATTTGTTTTCTCCCAGAATTGAGAACGGGGCAATCTTAATTAAGGGTGTATTTCTCCCCCCAAACATCGATTTTCTTACGAAAAGCGTGGTACGGTACAAACCAGCGAAACGCACGCAATGGTAGGCTGCCGGTATCCAACGGGATACCCCGGCGTCTCCGTGTCAACTTCCTCCGAGTGCATGTCATCTGAGCTCAGATACCGTACCGTACGATGCCTACACTCTGTCGATATGCTGACTACGTGGAAGTTAGGCATGGTGGATTGACTAAGCTCTACTAGGTGTATGTGGTCCTGCATGGTCAGGGTTAAACAGAACCCTAGAAGGTAAAGTATATTAGGGTTAGAGTTTCACTGAGTACAGAGAGCGACGCCTCAAGGTTGGGATTTGGGTGGAAGCTTAGTTAGTTCGCTCTGGATGCACATCATCATCCTCATTGTTGCGGGCCTGTGTACTAGGGCTGCTGGACAATGTGGTGAGTCTCTGGGCATTGCTCCCATCTGTATGGGCTCCTGGCTTGACCGGAGTCTGTCTAGGTGGCCAGATGGGTGACCAGGTGGGCTCTGACCAGTGTCTCTTCATCGTACCTACCTACCTAGTATGTGTTAATTTCCTTTCGAAAGTGGCTGCAGAGCTGACTCAACAATCCAAAGGCAAAGAAGAGCAGCAGGAGCAATAGCTACAGGCCGGTGGAGGTGCCAGTCTGTTGTGGTCAAATATTTCTCTGATATCCACTACGGCTGAGTGTTTACTCAATCAGATCTATTCTAACTACCGACTTACTCGGCACAGTCAGTTGGATCTTAGTCTTGTAGTTTCACAATGAGTTGCATGGCAACTGATGCAATTTTAAGGTTGAATAATCACATAATCTAAAAGTACAAGTTAAAGAGTTTGAGCTTGCTGGTGAGCAAGGTTGCTCTGTTGCTACTGCTTCCGTGCAGTGCACATTTTATTTTAGATGCTATATTTTTGCTCGCGCGCTGATTCAAGTTGCAGTACTGTATTGTAAGTACGTACATACGTACGTAGCTTAGAGTTCTGTACTGTACTAGCATAGGTACAGAAGGAATTTAATACGATGAGACCAATGCATACATACCATGCTAGTTGCTTGTGTCTTGGCGCAGGCAATGGAAAGGACGGCCCGTGTGTGCAGAGCGGGGGACCTTGCCTCCCACCCGTCCTGTTTTGCTTGGCTTGTCCTAGTATGCCTTGCCCAACAGTATCCAGTGGGATACCCTGGCACCATCTCAGGAGTACGCCAATTTTGGAGTGTACCTCCTCTGAGATCACATATGTTGAAGTTAGGCAAGGTAGATTGACTAAGTTCTAGGTGTATGTGTGCACACGTGGGCTTAAGTGGGGCCAAACATGGTCAGGGTTAACCTGAATCCTAGAAGGGGAAATATATTAGGGTTAGGGTTTAACTGAGTACAGAGATGTCTTGCCACTCCGAGGTGGGGGGTAGCTTCCTTGGCAGGCAAATACACATGAGGCAGGCAAGGTTGCATATTGGATCTGCCGCCACTTCAGAGCTACGTACCACCCAGAAAAAAGGGGGGAAATTGGGTTCAGCTCTTTTCAGGGGTTTGAAGGCAGTAGTGTAAAGGGATGGACATGGATAGGGAGACCTGGGCATGTCAAAGGAGGAAAGGTGTTGTTGGCCAAGTGGCTAGGCAGTTTGACTTTTGGAGCAGGAGTCATCAGGAAGGGAGGAGGGAGTCATTGATAGAAAGGGGGTTGATTGCGGGCCAAAACGGTACACACAGGCAACTTTGGTGCCTATGCTTCAGCCACAGTAGGCCATGAGCATGGTGTTGTTGCACCAATACGGAGTTGGAGCAGGCTGCAGCTGTTGGCACAGCCCAGGCAGAACAGGTGCTGGGTGGCCGTGTCGTAGGTGCCAAAGAGATAGTGTGGGTTGCCGTCGATGGAGTTGGTGACGGGGAAACAAAGGAACTTGACGGCCAGGGCTTCATCAATAAATTGGGGTGATGGTGGGCTCATGGTCACTGGGGACAGGCACCAGGCAAAGAGTTTCAAGGACAGAGGTCAGCAACTTGGGGGCCCGCTGCTGTTGTGCAGTAGGGGCTGCAAGTGCAGTGGGGTGACCAATGATACGGTGGATCGCCACCTCAGTGTTGAGAAGGGGGATTCTGCAAAGGAGAGGACAAAATAGACAATGTACCCATGGAGAATGTTGCAGAGGCGGGACAAAACATTGGGTACATAAGAGCATGAAACGTCAGTTCAAAGGTGGAAAGTGGTGAAAGCGGAAGGGAAAGCATAGTTACCAGGAGTCAGAGGTTAGGGAGACATCACAAAGGTGAGCGACAGCCACAGTGGAGTACTAGGAGCAGTGGGAAGGAAAGGTGGAAGAAAGCAAATGGTTTTATGATTGATGTTTGAAATTGTGGATACCGGTGCGCAAGAAAGGTGCTGGCTGCCTGGAGGTAATTGAGGGTGGTGTCTGCTCAAATGGGCTTGCAAAGCAAGCAAGCTGTGTCCGGAAAGGAGGTGGCTGGTATAGGGCCAGGAGGAGGTTGAGGGCTTCAGTAGTTACGGTGTGGTGGATCCTACAAAACAATGACTCGAAGACGCCATGGTGGCAAGTCCACCAGATGAAATGGAGACGGCAGGAACAAGCTGTCAAAACTTTGCTGGGATTGCTGGGGCTACCATTTTGCAGCCGGATGACAGTGTTGAGGCCAGGAGTGAGATGAGTTTGTGACTTGAGAGGAAAACAGTCTAGGACAAGAGTGACTCTTGCTCAGAGCATATCTATGAAAGGAGGAAAGAGTATGGGTGTGTGTAATACAAGGATGTGAGATGGCAGTTGTAATTTGTGCAGGCGGGACATGGAATTGGCTAGGGTATTTGCCATGCCTTTGATATAGTCCACTGTTGTGCAGCCAGGGGGGGAGTCTTTGCAGAAAGAGGCGGAAAAGAGAACAGCATTGCGGCCAAGGAACGACCTGGTGGAAGCCTTTATCCACCATGCAATAGCAGCTGTGTTGCCGCATGAAGTGTGGAGGATAGGCGCAGGGGGTTACTTGGTGGGATGCCGGCTGTGCAAAAGTCGTCCAATGAGGAAGCACAAGAAAACTTCTAGGAACTCGAGTGAGTTGATATGGACATAGGAAGAAGGGTCTGCACAGGGTAGCTTTGTTCTGGCGTGAAGCATCACAGAATATGGAAAGAAGCAGAAGACCCAGATGGAAGGTAGACATGTGCCAATTCCGCTGTGTGAGGCATCAGAAGTGCTGTCGTCAAACATGAAGTTCCACGAGACAAGGTGGCTAATGGGGGTGGAACACACACTGCTTGAAGTGATGTAGTCAATGAGGACTCTCAGGGAGTAGTGGGTGGTGGTTGGCATGGTGACGGTACCGCAGTGGGGCCAGACAAAAGAGGCCCGGTCCTGAACATGGAGCCATGTAAAGTGGGTCTAGATGTCAGTTGGGAGTGACCTGAGGGGGGGGGGGGGGGGGGGGGGGGCAGTGGGTGTCTCTGGACGCAGCGCTTGGCTAAGTGATAAGCGGCCTAAATGCCATTGCAGAGGATGTTGCCAAACACAAGGATGTGGTAAAGCTCCCACAGGTAATGTTTGAAAGTGTTGGCAAGGAGGCCAAGCAGTATGGCAAGGAGGCCGAGCAGTATATCAAGGTCTTGTGTGGCTGTAGCCAGGCTTCCTGGCAAATGTAGGAGAGGATTTTTGTGCGGCGGCAGGGTGAGAGGCAGATGGTCATGGTGCGCAAGTTGACAACAAACCTGACAAGGAGGAAGTCTAATTTTTCTTGGGGCAATATACATTCCTGGTAAGGATGGTCTGGGTCAAAGACATCTTGGAAGGACATGATACTGACAGTGGATATTAGTCAGATTGTGGCAACGACGTTGATGGTGAAGAGGTTGTTAACCTACATAGGCATAGCTGGTGGGATGCGGATGCAGGTGCGGCCAGGACTTGGGTTTTTGCCATCCTCAAAGATGCTGGTGCGGTTGATGGAGTCCCACACCAATGTATTTGGGCAACCGTGTGATGATTCGAGGGAGTGATTTTGGGGCTAGGTTGGATGACAGCAATGTATGAGGCGCTACATGGAGCGTCAAGGTATTGAACAAGGTGGGGCATGTTCATCTGACAGTGGAGAAGTGCCACGGACAAACAGCAGCTTTGGTGCTCATTGATGCTAGTTTCTGTCCGGAACTGGTGGTAGGAGGCAAACCCTCTGGCAGGTGTTGAGTCAAGGTGGTGATATTTGGAGTGGAGTGTGGCACAGAGCCAAGCAGGGAAGAAGGTGCAGAGCCAAGCAGCATTGTCTCTGACGGAAAGGGAAGAGGTCTCATGGAGAAAGGGGATGACGTGGTGGAGGCAAATATTGCTGCAAAAGAAAATGTTAGGAGGGGGCTCACCATGTGAATTGTGGAGGACTCCTACAATGTAAGGGTGCAAGGTGGATCCAAATGCCGTCAGTTGCAAAGGAGTGAGATTGACAGGGGTGGAGGTGTATGGGACAGTAGCCAGGGCTGTAGTGGTGGTGGTGGTGGTGTGTGTGTGTGGGGGGGGTCTGTTAGTTGGTCCTTTTGGGGGGCAGGCGGTGACTGGACAGGGGCGATGGACTTAGCGCCTGGGTACAGTGTGACAGGTTCCGCGGGAAGGTTGGGGCGTGTGTGTTTTGTGGGAAGGTAACATCCTACGCTGTTGCAAGCAGGGGGTTGGGTAGAAGAGCTGTGGGCTGTGGAGCTGGGCCGGCTGGAGGCAAGTGGGGCTATAGATGGGCAAGGTGTATTGGAAATCTGGAGTGACAGGGATGCAATAGGGGGAACAAACAGGCGCATGGATGATTGATTAAATGTAATGAGTATGGGCTAAATGGATTATGGAGAGGGACTAAACTTGTGCGGGGCAGGCCCCGCTGGAGGGTGAGAATTCAACAGCTGTTGTCGGCGAGAAAAATACGGACGGTTGTCGGCATCAAATTCGATTGGAAAAGCCGGCAAAACGAAACGACGAACGAGGTGCAGAATATTAACACGGAGTAACGACAGAGGTACGATTATTTCGATGATCGAGCCTTAGAATCAAACGCACCTCCACTACTTGGAAATCCCTAAGTGGTAAAAACAATATCACTTAGGACTACAAACAAAAGACAGTAATCGGTTAGAAACAAGACATTTCCAAAGACCTGAACAATAAGTAAACACTTGGAACCCATAAGTACATTCAATAGAATATACTTGATACCCCGTGAGGAAATTACTTATTGCAATCAAGAAAATCAGTACCGATTCCAGATGGGCCTACTCATATCCAGCATATATACCACGAATAAGCATACGCCCCATCGAACAGAATACTTAACCCCGACAATGACCGATACCATCGAATGACTGATACAGTAAGACCGACACGACGCTAATACAGCAACAGCAACAGAAGTATCGGTACGACGGTAAAGACAACAGTAACTGATAACCGGGGAAGATCTCTACCAAGTAAAATACAGCAGAGAGCCCCGATACAGTGAAAATACATAGTAAAAAATAAGAGCCTCTCCCTGAGCTCACATCTCTTTAAATTTTAACATCATATACCTTTGGTCGATTTTTAGAGTAACAACAACAGCAGGGATGGTGTTGACATAGGCTGTAACAAGTTTTTTTGTTGGCGGTAGAGAGCTGGGCCCACGTGGTGGCATGGAAGAACTTGCACTGGACATTGGTGCAGGGACAAAAGGAGCCAATAAAGCAGTGGTTGGTGCAGTGGGCGGTTGTCACCACTCTTGATGACAAAACGGCCCTGGTGGCGTGCTTGGTCACAGGAAGAGTCCTTGGTGTTTGGCGATTTGGCTGCGGATGGGTCAGAGGGGGGTGTCGTGGTTGGTTCAGAGGCTGGGGAGTGGTGGCGCTGACACTTCAAATCAAGTCTGTTGCTACTAGTAGGGTTGCTGAGGGCTGTTTGACGGGCTACAGCTTTCAAGAGGGCATTACAGTGGTGTGGCCACCAGAGGAATGAGCTGGGAGCAGAGGTGAAAAGGTTAAGGTGGTTGCCATAGGCAGCTTGCTTGATCAAGCGGGTGAGGCCGGGGAAGGCGGAATTGGCCGTTTGGTGGAGGAGTTCAGGGTCTCAGGCAAGGACAACAAACAGGAGGATGGCCTCTTGCAAGATGCAGAGGAGGCAGTGGTAGACACACCGTATGGTATGGATGGAAGGCTGATGACCAGTCAATCCATATCTCATATCTGCACACGGGGGGAGTGGGAAAGTTGCAAAAAGGAGAGCAATCCTTTAGACAAGGCTGTGTTCTGCGTTGCGGGAAAGGGGATAGAGGAAGAGAAGGAAGTTGTGGCCGGCAATGAGTTTGTTGGAGTACTATGCCATCTCGAAGCCATTGAAAAAGAGTGTGGTCGCAGTGTGATGTGTTCATCAGACAGCCTTGTTGACGTGAAGAGCCTTGGCTTGTTCCTACAAATGGGCATGAACATTTGCCTTGGGGAAAGTCGTCATTGCTGTGCAGGACGTGGAGGAAGTTGAAGATCAACAGGCTTGAGTCAAGCGCCGGTATCAGGGATGGGGTGGCGATGGAGGGCTGCAACCAATAGATCTCAGATAATGTTGGTGGTGGTGTTGGAGTTTTGTGTCGTGCGCTGCTGGGTGCCGGGGGAAGTGTCAGCAAGGCTCTGGCTGATGATCTAGAGATGGGACAGCTGGGACAGTCAGGAATCATCAATGAGAGGTAGGCAGGTTGCGTGGCAGTCAGGCATAGGTGGCGTGGGGTTGAGAAGGACAGTGGCATTGGAGATCCTGGCAGCTTTGTGGCCTAGTTGGGAAAGGATGGTGTAGCCAGGGACGGGGTTGGACCAGTTGGTGGCATCGAACAAGGAATGCTTGGTGTGGAGGCTGGACGCCTGGTTCTTGGTGGCAAGGAAGTGTATGGCAGCAAGCCAGGAGGTGGTGAATTCCACGTTGTAGGAACCTTCTGGGAGGGGGCTGTCTATGGGGTGGTTGACTGGGATGTCAAGGGTGGTTGGCCATAGGAGGGAAACTAGCACAAACTGGGGCATAGTTTTGATGGATTCACCATGGTCAAGAGGTTTGGACCCAACCTGGGAGGCAGGGTTCGTGGCACTGGCAAAGTCATCTGGTAAGGGGGCGGCGTCCATTTAGGTGCAGAAGAGGGGCAGAATGTTCTTCGGGGCAATGTTGATGACAAAGTTGTCAAAGGTTGTGGAAGGGAAGGAGACAAGGGCCTCAGCTTGGGTGGAGCCGGTGCAGGCGCCAACCAAATGAGAGGTGCCAGCAGGGTCAGTCCAGGGGACGAGGGAATGGGTAGCCTGGATGGTGCCATGAGTGTCAGTGTAGGAGAACCAGATCTTAGGGGAGGTTTGAAGAATGTAGCAGACAGAGACGTTGTATGGAGAGCCAAGAAGCATCTTGAGGTACTAGGTGTTGCAGGCAGTGTCAATGGCCGTTGTGTCGGGGGGTGTCAGGCTGGAGTAGGTGAGATGGCCGGTGGACATGCACTTGGTTTACAAATGGATGAGGCTGGTGATGGGCATGGTTGGTGGGGTTTGGCTGTTTGTCGGGGTTGTATGCTCGGTGTTTGGTGATTTGTGGGTACGGTGGTTTGTGGGCACAAAGAGAAGGCGCAAAAGGTGGCGTGGGAGTGGTGGTTTGGCGGGTGGGAAACCATTCGTGTAGTTGCCAGTACGGGCGGGGCTTCTTTGGATGTGGAAATGTGTGGTCACGTGGTGGCTAGTTGAAGTTGCCGTGGTGGGGAGATCCTCGTGGGCTCTTGGTTTGGTTTGTGTTGTACCTGTGTTGCACGGTTGTAGTGCGTCAATGTTGTGCAAGGTGGTTGGGCGCTGTGGGAGGCAGTGTCAGATGTCTGTCTGTCTGTCTATCTGTCAGGGGCACAACACGACAGGTGGCATGCAATGCATGGGGATGGTGCATAGGTGTACCGGGAGTCATCCTGCAAGAGAGACTGTGTGTAATGAAAGGTTGTTGGTGGGAATGTGGTGACATGTTTGTGGGATGGATGCGGAGGTCCATTGGGTACCGTGGAATGTGTTGCGGTGGAAATGTCTGCGGGGAGCTAGTGTGAAGTCATGGCATGTATGCCGGACATAATATTGTTGCAGGGGATGGGAAAATGTGGAAAAACGTGTTTGAGTGTGGGGTACGAATTTTGTGTGACTGTTTGCATCACGGATCTGTTTGGATGCACGGGCGCTGGTGGAGTCATGTAGCCCATTTGGGATATTCTGTAGTGTAGTGTTTAGTGTGCAGTGTGTGGCTTAGTTAGTTTGCTCTCGATGCATATCATTCCTCATTGTCGCGGGTCTGTGTAGGGCTGCTGGATAATGTGCTGAGTCTCTGGGCATCACTCCCCTCTGTCTGGGCTCCCGGCTTGGCCAGAGTCTGTCTAGGTGACCATATGGGCTGCCATATGGGCTGCCATATGGGCTGCCATATGGGCGGTCAGGTGGGCTCTGGTTGGCGTCTCTGCATCATACCTACCTACCTACCTACAAGACCAATGCGTACATATCATGCTAGTTGCTTGTGTCTTGGTGCGGGTGATGGACAGTACGGCCAGTGTGCGGGGAGCGGGGAGCGGGGGAGCGTGCCTCCCACGCGTCCTGCTTTGGCTTGTCCTATGCCTTGCCCAACAGTATTGAATAGGTAAGATCTTCCTAGTAAGTTACGTATCCGTTCATTGCAATGGTTTTGAAACACAATAGGAAAGAAGCGCACCTCTGTCATAATACAGCAGTGATTAGTCAGAGACAGAATTGCCCTGTTCATTGCCTAGTAGCATGGCATAAACACTAAGACATGGCAGTAGTATGTCATGCTGTTACTTTGAGAATGCTGGTCTTGGATGTCAATTTTTGCTCCAACAAGAAATTAGAACAATGCAGTGCTGGTGGTAAGAATTTCAACAACAGCATACTGCAAGGAGGAGAATGGTGCTTATTGAGTGTTTGAGCTAGCTACTAGCTAGTTCTGATGACATTTTTAACGTTTGAACACGAAGTCATATAATTGAATTGAGAAGAGTTAACAACTGACAATCAAATTGCAGGAAAGTGGACAACATTTTATTCATAAGTTGCATTTAAAAAAATGAGTATTATCATGCAATATGTTTGTTTTCCATGCTGCGTGGGAAGAAGTTGCATTGAAATTTGATGGTATTTTCTCCCCATCGTCCAACAATTGGATCATGTTGAGTGATGCAGAACCACAGAACCACAGGAACACAGTAACCATCCCCTCTATATTACACAATTTATCCGAGTCGCATCAATCACAACATAGAGCCAATCAAGTCTCACCAACAAAGAACGAATGACCCGAGAGTAGTTTCGGCCGATATTTACTTAATAGAAGTAGCTCCAAGCGAGAGCTCTTCGCACCATCATGGTGCTGTCTTTCTCCCAATTGTTCTCATTTATTGATTACAATATCACCATTCCTTTACTATTCGTCGTACTGGTACCACACTTTGCGATGTGTAATGTGTAATTCTAGCACTGTCAATAGCTTACACGTTTGTTATATATGCATATTAGCTCATTATTCTGACACCATCGACAGTCACACGTTCGGTGTCTACATACATATTGTATATTTATATTGGCGTTGATTGCCGTTGCGCAGCTTCTCTGTTGCACACGGTAGGCTGAGAGGCATTCCTTTTACTCAACAACATCCATCGTATTCGTCCACTTTTCGTTCCAAAAGTTCAAAGGCGCAAACGATTCCGAGAAACAGAAGAACGTCTTGTTCCGCAGCTACGGTCATTTGCCACTTGTTGTTGCGAAAACGCTGCTTTTTGATCGTGGCAACGTTGATACTTGCGGGTTCCAGTTGTTTTTTCGCATCCCGATTCTCGGTGTTTTTGTTTTCGTTTTCGTTTTTGTTTTCGCTTTCGCTATCCGGGCACGTGAAGTTCATCACGTATGGCCAACAGCCGTGGCAGGTAACCGGAGGGTAGTGCGTATCGTAGGGCTCCAGCACTTCGACGAAGTGACCTATGCAGAGCATATATTTGGACTTACGCCACCGGAATTTGCGCTCTTTCCTGTAGTACTTGCGACTGACTCTGGCAATCTTTTGTTCCCGTGGGTGTTCGCGGTTCGCGTTTTCGGATGCCAGGGCCAACGGACTGTACCGGTACAAGTCCATTGCCAAGCCTCCTTCGCGGTCGGATGTGATCTCCTTGATCATGAGAAAGGGTTCTCCTTTCAGGCTCGTGACGATCAATAATTCCTCGACGCGGGCGATCTTGAACCAAGGTTTAGACCCGTCTCCCATCGAAACAACTGACATCGGTTGCATCGTCGCCCTCGCTTTTTCCTTTTCCAATGTCGATCGCGAATTTCAGTGGATGATCAAAGGACATGATAAAAAGTTGTTGCTGCTGCTGGTGCAGAGAAGGGTCGTATTTTGGATTGCTGGTTCGAACAGCTTTGTGGAAGTTCTGAACGAATTGAAACTCTAGTTCTTCCTTGCTCGCACTCGCACTCGCACTCGTACTCGTACTCATACTCGTACTCTTACCGCTGCCATTCGTATTGTACTTCGGAGAGACAGGCATCACCGGACTACTTGCTTTAGTTCGGGCTGCGGCATTATCGGCCTTTTTTTGAGATTTGTTGGTGGGCATGCTCTTCTTATTTGTTCTATAGTAAGCGTTGGCGTCGATTGTAGTGGATTGGAAATGGCAACCTGTGTGACGACAACAGCTCTTTTGTTGTGCTGCTGCTTTCTTATCTACCCTGACTGCGCACCGTAGTTCCTCCGATAATAATTAGCGAAGTACATGCAAGTGTTTTTTTGAGCGTCGCTTTGTACCGGCACATTTCCGCTCTCTTGACTTCGCTTCTACCTGGTACTTCAGGGCAGTGAATTCGGATTCGATTCAATCTACGAAATCGTTTCACGATCACTTCAAACATGGTTTAGCAGCTGATTCTTGAGACGGTTCGTGATCGAGACATAAAACTACCGGTACGTAGTTCCTTCGTCAAAACCGATTGATAATTCCACACGTGATCTCATTTTTCACGCCTCTGTTCTACTGGAAGACAAGCATCACCATGTGGTAGGAATGTGGTATGATGTCTCGCCTCGCGCTGGGCTTGCCTTCAACACTTATCCCTCATGGTGGCGCAAGTTCCCGGGTCCCGGCTAAAGTATCGTACGAATTATAGTACTTCGTACGAAGAACGAAGCTGGTACGAAGCAGGAGTCATAAATAAGAGGGGTGCGACACGCCGTCTGTCCGTCATCAGTTTTCGCTGCATGATACTAGCAGAAAAAATGGGGGTCCTTGAAACCATGATAGGAGGATTTTGTTAAAAACTTCCCCAGCTAAATTTTTAAAACTCTGTTTTTACTGCATAATGCTAGTAAAACTACTACACTTTCAAATGATAGCAACTCAATCAAAAAGCAATATTAAAATTAGTTACAGGGTTCACTCTAAACCAACTTTTTGTGAGGAAGCTGAATATTTAGCTTGTTTGGGCTGATTATGCACAGAATTGTATTTATTAAAGAGAGAGACAGCACAAGACATTGTGAGAAAAAAGCAGCGAAAACGGATGATGGTCAGACTTTTTTGTGGGTTTGGAATCATTTTTGGTGGGACTGACCAGCGAAAATGGACAACGGACAGACTGTTTGTGGGTTTGGAATCATTTTTGGTGGGACTGACCAGCAAAAACAGATGACAGACAGACCGTTGAACCATTTTTTGGTGGTCACCCCACATGTGCTTGTCAAGAACGCCACAGATGAATAATACAGCCAAACGCCACTTGCTATGTGTCTCTCAAGAGTATAAGGAAGGTGTGTATGTAATATGAAGGTCAGAAAGTGAGTGGAAGTACCTTTGGGAATCAGGTGTTTCACTGTCCTTTTTACTAGCATTATGCAGTAAAAACATACTTTTAAAAATTTAGCTGGGGAAGTTTTTTCCAAAATCCTCCTATCATGGTTTCAGTGGAAACTCGTCATGTCGCACCCCTCTTATTTATGACTCCTGGTACGAAGTACGGTACGTCATGACGTATTGTACGGTACACATACGGTGCCGTAATCGTACAACCGTAGGCCGTAGTGTACCGTACGATTACCGGTTCTGATAATCATAAATCATACGGAGTAAGTCATAAGGAAGGTGGAGGGTTTGGTACGGTACCTGTACGTACGGTACATGCATTAAAAACGTACATGACAATATCACTTGAATTATCATACCGTACATTGAGTGATTCCCACCTCGAATAAAAGAATAAAAGTTCGCGGCTAAACTAATAAATCTATTCACATAGTGCATAGATTTATTAAGTATTGAATATATTTTTTCAGTCGAGACCGCACCGGCTGAAATTTTTTTATTAACTGAATAAAAACAGAATAAACTTGAACGGAATCACTAAAATCAAATATTTTAGTCACCCAACGCATGTGCACCTCTTGCACCTCCTTTGCCGGCATGCTTTTTTGGTGATCATCGCCAATTTTTCTGAGCTGAAAAATTGCAGTCTGAAAAGAAAAAAATTGCAGTCCAGAAAGAAAAGAAAGTACGGAAAGAAAAACTAACAGCAACGACAACAGTACGACTTGTCTCTCCAGCACATTAGACACGGCGGCACCACCACCAATGACTACTGTTGCTGCTCTTGTCGCGCATGCTAGATTATTACTAGACAAATTGGATGATGAATTGATTTTGATTCCATTCGGCTGCTCCTCATCACATAAAAAAAGGAACAGGAGGAGCAATACCATTGATCGTAACAATCAACAGCATGCCCTCGACTGCAGGCAGAGGCAGGAAAGCCGGCATCGGCAACTACACCAGGGCCGAGTTGGAGAACATGTTTGCTGCCATTAGAGCTGTCATGCCAGCTGGAACAGATGACTGGGATGATGTTGCAGACGTGCATGCTGAAAAATTTCCTGGAAGGGATGGTACTTCCATTCGAAAAAAATTCTATCGATTGCACCGGAAGCAGGCGCCAACAGACAATCCAAACATGAGATTGGACATTAAGGAGGCAAAGGAAATCCACAGACTGATAGGGGATAAGTCATATGTTGTAGAAGGAGAAGATAGGTATGAGGTTAAAAGAAATGAGTTTACTCGTCCTCCTCCTCCTTCTGTTGCAAGTCAACCAGTACCACTTCTACTTGGACAACAAACTCAACCAACACAACCACTCCTACTTGGTCAACCAACTCAACCAACACAACCCAAAAGTCAACAAGTTTGACTGCCTGAAGAAGTTAGTACCATTACTACTAGCACGAAGAGACATTACTGCAAAGAAAATGATTCGAAGATGATGAATACGATTGCTCAGATATTAAAGCTTCAGCAGGAGGCATTGGAACAACAGCAAACAAGATATCAGGAAAAGGCAGATGAAGAGAGGAAGGTGATGATGCAGGTACTCGTTGCTCACGTCGGCGCCGGTGGTACTACTAGTACTAGTGGTAGTGGTGGTGTCGGTCGTGGTCGTGGTCGTGGTCGTGCCCATCGTACTACACCTCCTATTACTCCACAGGTTACTACTCCCCAAGTTACTAAGGTTACTACTCCCCAAAATACTAATGTTACTGAAGGGGGGAAGCTCAAAAGGAAGGTCAACAGTCTCCTCCAGCATCCCGACTACAGCAGTGACAACAGTGACAGCAGCAACAGTGACAACGACGAGTCGTTGAAGTTGATTAGTTAGTAGGAATCGAATCGATCAATTAGTTAGTTAGTTAGTTAGTTAGTTAAAATAAAAGAATCCATTATTAGTTAAGAAACTCAACAACAACACCAACATTGCTCCAGACAGAAACTTTGTCACATTAGGCTACAAAGAGAATATAAAAACTCTATTGCAACACCTTAAAAGAGGGATCCAAAACCACTAGAGGTGCGCTGGAGCAAAATTATTTGAACGTGTTGTCAACTGCTCTAATTATGACTAATCTAATCAATCAATCAAATCGATCGATCGATACGACTAACTACTAGTAGTACTACTGCAATCTTATTTGTAACGCTAATTTGTACTATCGATTATTGATCAATGGATTATCAATGGATTCAAATCTAAAATACATTGTTTGCCGTTTCAGTTGGTACCAAACCATAGGAGAAGAAACCTTCAGTCTGGCTCATGTAGGTGTTGAGTATGGTGTTGATTCCAACCTTAACTGTCTGGAAATTATACAACAACACGACAAGCTTCAGGATGATCCTCCTGTCTGCCGTTTCTTCCAGCAACATGTTATCTTTGAGTCTAGGGAACCCACCTTGGATCTGTCTCATCCCCCATTCAGACATCTGTCTAATGCTAGTTGCATCTCTGTTCACTGCAATAGCCTTGCAAACGGCCCGTCTTTTCATTGCTCTGGCCTCTTCCGTAGGTGTACCCTCAGGTATTTCTACAGGACCTGTCACAGGGTCATATTGACTACTTCTAAGAAGGTATTCGTTTGTAGATATCTTAAACTCCGAATCAACTACACTCTTTACCTTATACAGCTCATACATGTGCTCCATCTTTTCATACAGCCCGTACTCAGCCTGAGTACTATCATGCCAAGACCCAGGACAGTTCAAGACACAAGCCCGGATCCTCCCATCCAGGCAGAAAAGAAATACGCTGTTGACATATGTACCACAAGTCCAACCATTGTAGTATGGATTCTGTTTGGTCCAGTCGCCAGACTGCCGGATATACAGTTTAAGCCCGTCGCAAGCAGCCCACACTCTGTGTTGACAAAGAGTTGGATACTTTGCGGCAATAGCATCGATGTATTGTTGAATCTCTTCTTCATTTGGCAAACAAACTTTTGCGGAAGGATGGTCTTGTAATGCACAAAGAAGGAGTTTGCGTCCAAATTTAAGCCACCTATACGTAGGAGAAGCAGTTAATCCAAATGCTATAGCAACTGCTCTTGCTGCTGATCCTCTGGTTTGGAACCAGAATAAGACAAGAGCAAGACAGCCGGTTGCATCAAACTCTCTCCTTTGAACAACATCGTGTTTTCCTTTTTTAAGGTTCCGAATCAATCCAGTGTTCTTATTGACAGTGTAGGAATTGTAGACTGGCTCAAACAAATCTAGGAGCTCCCTGAATACTACGTGGTCCACTCCACAGCAATTGAGAAAGGCCTGATCATTGCCGGATCGGTACAAATACATGAAAGCAGATTGACTGTATCTCTTAATTGCTATCCTAGGAGTTCTACGATCCCTTCTTTTCTTATCTTCCTTGCCAAGCAGTGGATTGTTGTAATCAGGGGTTAAGTAGTTATCATAGTAGTCTCCAAGCACTTGTTCTACCAACTCCAGGGCCATGGTGATGATTGCCGATTGTGTTTCGCGAAAGAGAGTGTTTCGCGAAAGAGTGTTTTGCAAAAGAGTGCTTGTATTTGCTTGCTGGAGAGAAATGTGAGTGTTTTAGCGAGGATACAACTAGTAGTGGAAATAAGCAAGGATACTAGTACTGGAAATAAGCAGTGCAAATTCTAAGCAAGTCGGTACATGAAAAATTCTGAAAATTTCAACTGCCGACCATCCTTGAATACTTAACAGGTTTGCTTGCCAAAATAGGCCAGTAGGTGGCGCGGGTAGTGATTGAACAGACAGTTACTGTTTCCTATTTAGAGATTCCAAATTCCAAATTTGCTCGGTTTGCATAGTTAATAAAAAATATTCATGGGTTGAATCTATTCAGTCTCAATATTTGTTTATTACTTTGGTCTTTTATTCACTATTCGAGGTGGGAATCACTCATTATCGTACGGTAACCGCATACCAGGAGTCAAATTATGACTCCCGCCGCATACCGTATCGCACTCGTCCGGTACGTACTTTTACGTCTTTCTACCGATAGGAGTTTCTACCTTTTGGTCCTAGCGGCACGTAATGGTACGTGCGTACCAGAAACAGCAACAACCAGTACGTACCCGTACCCGGACCCTTCCGAATCAGCTTTTTTACTGCGCGCGAGCGCAACCAGCTGGCAACCAAGCAGTTTAGTACCACTCTTGCTTGCTACAAACTGGTTACTGGACCCTGAATAAGAAGTACAAAGTGCTTCGTATATTTAATCGTGTTTCGCCAGAATATTACTAAACAGACTAACCCATTCTCAACGGACAGGGTCAAACTGACTCAACGGACAGACGATAACCGCTAAGTCGTAGTAGAGCATCGCGTGTTATGAGAACCACCAAGTAACCATGAACTTACCAGAAAGCTACCTGAAAGCTACCAGGATCATGGTAGCTTTATGGTAGATATCTGGTAGATTTCTGGTAGCTTTCTGGTAGCTTTCTGGTAGCTTTCTGGTAGCTTTCTGGTAGTGTTCTACGAGGAGCGCCTAACAGTACGTAGCCCTCCTACTAGCAAACTCAAAACACTCCCATCCTCAACAAAACAAGACACTCAGCTCCCAGCAAACAAGAATGGTAACAGAAGAGACCATTGAGCGAGTCGCAAGAGAAGTCCTTCGATGGCCGGAAAGGCGCAAATGGAATTCCAGAGACATCGTTAGGAGATTTAAAGCGTGTTTCGGAGCATCCGGTACCATAGTGGCAGATGTTTGGAATAGGATTGTAGATCGAGGACCTATAGAATCCGGTGGAGAACCAAAGCATTTGTTGTGGGCTCTTATTCACCTGAAGGTGTATTCAACTGTGGAGATCCACTGTTCTATTACTGGATGGCCCTCTGCCAAGACCTTTTCCAAGTGGGCTTGGTACTTTATTGAGCGGATTGCGGATCTGAAGGATGATGTGATCTGTCTTGGCAACAGATTTGATGGTCTGAATGGAATCGCAACAACAAACTGTTTCATAAGTGTAGATGGAACTGACTGTCCTGCCTATGAGCCATGGCCTTTCTCCCGGCAGATGTATTCGCACAAACTGAATGGACCCGGTATTAAGTACGAAGTTGGAGTCTGCTTGAAGACAGGATGGATTGTTTGGATCAATGGACCATTTGTTGGAAGTGCAAATGATGCAACAATATTCAAAGAAGGATTGAGTACACTACTGCACGATGACGAAGGTGTAGAGGTTGATCGGGGCTACAAGGGGGATGATAAGATGAAGCTTCCAGATATGGGGATGACAAGTATATTAAATTCCTTTCGTGACCAGAAGTACCAAAGCTACCAAAGGGTAGATTTCCTATGCGCATGAATCAATGAGTCCCGTATCCATCTAAGTAATCGATTCCCACGGCATATCGATTCCCACGGCGCATCGATTCCCATCGCGCATAAACGGTGAGCAATCCCTGTCTTACGATATTGCCATTGTTCTTCGGTGAGCAAACTCTGATTTCATAAAATATCACACGAGCTACAGGAGCAATTCCTGACCTTAATGATAAACATTTCATGGAGTCTTCCTAACGGAACAAGAGAAGAAAACCGTTGGCATGTGATTCTCACACAATACATATACATGCATACAAATATATATGGTCAACGACCAATACATGTACGGAAATAATCAGCGAGTAATCTCAGCACTACGCAACAGCAGTTGCAACGTATTCATCTCAATAAAAGAGATATCTTGCATTTCGGCAAGATTTCACTTTATCTCATACTTTTAACATTCAACTGATTATATCCCAAAATTCACACTAGTTGCTACCAACTACTTGTAATCTACATACTAAGGTCTGTCTTGCTGCAATCTGAATAAGTCACAGCAAGAAGAGATCTGGCGTCTCCCTAGCTTCGCCTGTAGTCCGATTATCCGTTGCTGAAAGTATCCAAACACAATTGTCACGCGTAGAGTACAATCGTTCGTCTACTAACACACTAACGCAGCGTTGCTGTTCTTCAGAAGTCCTTCAATCAGACTCTCAACGAATCGGATTCAGAAGGAAAATAATAGATTAACAGTCGCAAGCTCTAAGAAGGCTTGCACACAAGAAGGAACAGGAACGGAATTAATCATAATCCCTACGCTGGCATATGCACGTCGCACATCGCACAAGAAGCAGTTCCCATTCTCAGTCACCACGCACTTCCTTCCAAGACTCCGAACCGCCACAGATGCCGAACATACCGGAACCGGTAATGGCCGGCAATGCACTCGGAGACGAAGAGAAGAATGACGCCGAAGTCACCACTATCGAACGCTTTCCCAGCTTCGATGCTGATATGAGAAAGATACTCATATCATTACTCAACGTAACAAGTGAGATTACTAGCAAGTTGTGCCTAGCTCTCAAAGAAGGCGGATTATGCGAATGGAAGTCGTTCCTCGACGCACTTATCGAACCGGATTTTGCACGTGAACTTACATATATGGAACAAGGATTGGCAACGCATATCCCTCGCTCCATCCAAAGGACCATAGAAGCACTTGCGGATTTCGCTATCGACCTACAAGAAGGCGATGTTGTTCTAGCAGAAGACATGAGGAACTGGAAGGATGTAAAGTCATATACTTACAGGGAATTCCAGTCATTCCGCGAAGAACGTGCCCAACGCTTGCGTAACGAATCTGTTCTGAACCCACCACCTCCTCCGGCAGGAAATAACAAAAAGTCACCTCAGCAGGTAAAGTACGAATCATGGTGCCGAAAAGCACGAGATGAAAAGTCCTTTACACCCCTCACGAATGACTCGAGATTTGAGCACTGGCTCGTAGGTTTCAAAGCTAAACTCGAGGCATACGACATCGATACAGAGACATTCCTCGATGAAACTTGGCCTCCAGCTACGCTCGTGGGTTACACCCGTGACCTCTACATCAAACAATGTGCCTTCTTCTGGGTACTAATGTTGGAAGTCTTCAAGAGTGACCTTTCTGCATCATGTGTACACAGTCATTCTACCACTCGTGATGGACGCCAGGCCTACTTCGACTTCGTAAACCTTCATAGCCAATCAAAAGCGAAGGTATACGACAACTCGACCCAGCTACAAGCGTTGCTCAAGTTGAACCTCAACAATTGGAAGGAATCCAAGGTGAAATTCGTCACACATTGGTTTGACGAATTGAATCACCTCAACAAGCTCCGTCCACCCAACAAGCCCCTCGAGTATCACACTGTAAAGTCAGCGTTATGTCAGGCATGCTATTCCAGCTTCCAGCTAAGCGAACAGTTTGCCAAAGTCAAGGACCCAGGTGGAACGAATAGCACCGTGACGGATGCAGTTGCCGAAGCCGCTGCTATCAATGATCTTAAAATCACGCTTTTACTCGAAGCAACTCGACTTGATTCCCAGTCTGCGATGTCTGCTCCTCGATCGACCGTACGTGCACACGTTCATGATTTCTCTTCTGACTCGACTCAACACCATGATGACTATGCTCTTCCAATCGAATTTGAAGGAGATTATCAAGATTATGCTGTGTTCAAGGCTGGACGTACACCTGACCCTACCACAAGGTTGCCTACAAACATATGGAAGGCCTTGTCACGTCAGGACATGAAGAGTTGGCTCAGTTTTTCTCCGGAAGGAAAGAAAATCGTAGTTGCCTCATTGCGACATGACTTACTTAACACTAACCAACATGACCCCAACAGTGTCAAACCCATTACACGAAAGGCATACCAACATGAACATTCGGTATCTTTTCAAGAAGACGATACTTCGACCAAGGATGAGCATGCCAATTCCACAGCAGACTTACATCCTGCTGTAGAGAATGATCGTAGAGGCGTTTTCCATGCGTCTCTAGGTGTATACAAATCAACGACCTCCTCGTCTAAGGACCAGCGACCTCTCAAGTCTTCCGTGTCACCCGCGCACCCAGCTCGATTCCTTTCAAACAACCCTGACATTCAGTACAAAAAGGACGGTGACACCCAGATACCGGTCGGAACACCATCGTATTCCGCCAATTTTCACCAGTGGTACACTCCCGAGGATGATCTCACCTTTCCTAATGATGGTCCCGTAACGTCATACACATACCGTGTACACAAAACTACGGTTACTAGCCCTGGTTTTGCCATGGTTGATCGCGGCGCGAATGGCTGCATCATCGGTAATGATGCATGTCTCATCTCCAAGGATATCCCTCCACGATATGTTAACGTCACCGGCATTAACAATCATCAGGTACAAAACATTCCCATTGCTACATGCGGAGCATATTCAATGTCGAACAGAGGCCCCGTCATCCTCATTTTCAATGAATGTGCCTATACAGGACGACATCCTTCTATATTGTCATCCGGCCAAATGGAAGCATATTTTTCCACTGTAGACGACACGTCCATCAAAGCAGGCGGAGGACAGGTCATCACCACCTCCGATGGCTATGCACTGCCTCTTAGCATACGACACGGCTTACCATATCTTGCGATGCGAAAGTATACGACTGTCGAATTTGACACGTTACCACATGTTATCATGACGTCCGATAAACATTGGGACCCATCTGTTCTCGATACCACGATCAGTGCAAAGGATGAACAATTTCTCCAGAAATATCCTCCTCAACCACAGCAACTCCCCTATGCCGATTACGACGAATACGGGAACCCACGCTGCCTTGAAGGATTAGATATCTCTGTTTCTCCCGGGTCCTCCACGGTTACATCCCTCAGCTCGTATTCCAGCCATACCACCCGATCTCCCTTTCTTCCGATTGATGATCATAAGAACAACGATCGCTCCTTTTGGCTTACTTCCACTGACTACGCTCATCAAGAACGTCTCGCATGCTGCGCGCCAACCGCAGTCTCTGGAACAGTCACTGCGTTTCCTACAGATTGTACAGCCAGTGACACTACACGCATTGCAGCTACACCACGCGAAAGATACCCCAACGAACATGACTACTTATCCCTGAAACCTTTCTTTTGTTGGGTTTCCACTGATCGCATCAAAGCTACTTTTGAAAACTCGACCCAATACGGTTCGTTAGCGGTTAGCCCTGATGGTAACATTTTCAAACGGTTTCATTCCCCTCAACCGGCCATGAACGTACGCCCCTTTAATGACGATGTTATGTCCGATGCAGTCTATTCAGATGTCCCAGCAATTGATGGTGGATCCAAGATTGCCCAGATCTTCTTTGGCCGCAAATCGCATATTATCCACGTTGAAGAAATGCGTACCACCGGCGATTTTCTACCCTGCTTTCAGAACTTTGTTCGAAAATGGGGCAGACCCATCCGTCTCCTTTGCGACCACGGTAACTATCAATCAAGCAAGAAAGTCATGGATTACCTCAAGATGTTATGGATTGGACTCTGGCAAAGCGAACCATACCATCAACATCAGAATCAATTCGAACGACGATACCAAACGTTCAAACGCATTGTCAATCGCGTCATGGATCGTACCGGCACACCACCACACATGTGGTTACTGTGCATGACATATGTCGCGGGTCTCCTTAATGTTGTCTCTGACCCTACGCTGTCCGACAAACAACCAATCTTCATTGCCACGGGTACAATTGGCGACATCAGCGCATACACCAGTTTCTTCTGGTTTGAACCTGTGTATTTCAAGACCAATGACTCCCCTTTCGGTACCAAATCTACCGAAAAACTAGGTCATTTCGTCGGCATCGCCGAACATGTTGGCAATGGGCTTTGTTTTCGAATCTGGGATCCAGTTACCAACAAGTTACTAGACCGGTCCGGTGTTCGATCTGCTCTTACACCTGAATCACGTAACAAGCGCGCGGGCTTATTTACTGATGATGGTTTCATCAAATGGCGTAATGCAAAGGATTCCTTACCCCGTATATACGCCACTGGAGAGGCTCCAGCTTTCAAACATGGGGAGCATACCAATCAGAATAAACTCATTGACGAGTCTACCAAACCAAACAGCTCAATTTCCCCTAATGGTTCAACTGCTGATTCTGACACCGCCGACGACACCGTTCCATCTGCATCAACAGATATCACGCCCCACGCACCTGGCACTCAACCAAATCTTCAACCACCCACCCACCCCTCGTTACCGAGTTTTCTTTATAAGAAGGTCGATGACAGCCCAAGCTGGTCACCTTCTCCACTCCCTAACAACTATGGGGAGAGTCTTGATGGTCCTCCTACGGAACACATCTTCAGCAAGACATCTGATGGCGTTCTCCTTACTGAAGATGATTTTGATCCACCGGAATTAGCATACTTTGATGTTAGTGACGTCACAACTCCACACACCAACCCCGCTACTCCTTCAGTAGACCCATCTCAGGTAGTTGTTACCGACGAAGAAGGCAACGCACAATTTGACGATGATGGTAAACCTATTACCATTCCTACGATCCCGATTGCCAATCTACAAGGACGTTCCTTCCTTGTAACCAATCCCGATGGCACCCGGAAACGTCTCACCATTGTCGATGTTGAAGACAGTCTTGAACGCAATAAAGACTTCATCAAGTTCAAGTGCAAACACTCCGATGACGAACTCGATGATATCATTGCATACAATGACGTCATGAATTACATACATCGTGATTCAACACAAGAAGACGGCAAACTCTGGTCGTTTCGCCGCATCCTAGGACACCAAGGTCCACTGGATAACAAGCATCCTCAATACAAAGGTTCCAAGTATAACCTCTGGATTGAATGGGAGAATATGGAACGCACATATGAACCCCTGGCCAATATTGCAGCTGATGACCCGGTCACCGTTGCAAAATATGGGAAAGACAACAACTTGCTTGACCTCCCAGGTTGGAAACGTCTCAGGAGAATCACCAACCTAGCCCGACGAACCAAGAAACTTGATCGACTCGTGCATCAAGCCAAACTACGTTCTTTCCGTACCACTCCGCAGTATCAATATGGATTCAAAGTGCCTCGTAACCACGAAGAAGCCCTCCGATTTGATCAAGCCAACGGGAACACCAAATGGGAAGATGCCACCACTCTTGAAATGGCACAACTCAATGAATACAATACATTCATTGATAAAGGCGTGTACAAGACAAGCTCCATTCCCCCGGGATTCCAACAGATTAAGGTACACATGATATACGCTGTCAAACACGACGGAAGACACAAGGCTCGCCTCGTTGCTAACGGTAATCTCACTGAGGCCCCTATCCACAGTGTTTACGCAGGCGTGGTATCTCTTCGCGGTCTACGTATGTGCCTATTCCTAGCTGAACTCAACGATCTAGAAGCATGGGGTACCGACATAGGTAACGCCTACTTAGAAGCAGTCACCTGCGAGAAAGTATGCATCAAGGCAGGTCCCGAATTCGGATCGTTGGAGGGTCACCTATTGGTCATTTACAAAGCCCTATATGGTCTCAGGTCTTCAGGCAAGTGTTTTGGAGACTTACTCGCGGCTTGTCTCATCGAACTCGGCTTCGAAAGATCCCGCGCAGAACCGGAAATATTCCTCAAACCAGGAACGAACAAGCATGGTGAACGTGTATATGAGCTTATATGCACATATGTAGATGACCTATGTCTCTGCATGGCCGATCCCAATTCCTTCTTGAAGATATTGCAATCGTCACCATATAACTTCAAATTGAAGGGATCCGGACCTATGAACTTTCATTTAGGATGTGGATTTGAGCGCGACGAACATGGTGTTTTGTGCATGAATCCCATAAAGTTCATCGAAAAGATGGAAGCATCTTACGAACAAATGTTCGGATGCAAACCAAGCACTAGGTTCCGATCGCCCATCGCGGAGAACGATCATCCTGAATTGGACTCCTCAGCCTTCCTTGAAGAAACCGGTATACAGAAATACCAAAGTATGATCGGTTCACTGCAATGGATCATCGCTATTGGACGTTTCGATGTACAAACAGCCGTGATGACGCTCTCAAGTTTCAGAGCCCAGCCACGAGACGGGCATCTCGAACGTGCTAAACGTACCTATGGATATATCTCCAAATTTAGACACTTTAAAATCAGATTCCGTGTGGAACCGCCCGATTTTATATTGACTAAACCCAACACCATCGACTGGTCCAATACCGTCTATGGGGAGCATTCTGAGGAGCTACCCGACGACGCTCCGGCACCGCTTGGAAAGACAGTAGTGTTATCACACTTCTACGATGCCAACCTCATGCATGATATTCTCAGTGGCAAGGCAGTTACCGGCATTCTTCATTTCGCGAACAAGACTCCCATGATGTGGTTCTCGAAGAAGCAGTCTACTACGGAAACAGCCACATTTGGAGCTGAGTTTGTTGCAGGAAGAACTTGCATCGAACAGATTATCGATCTACGCCATTCATTCCGATACCTCGGAACACGAGTCCATGATATCTCATACTCTTGGGGTGACAACGAAAAGATGATCCAGACGTCGACCTTCCCTTACGCAAGGTTGCATAAGCGTCATAACATTCTATCGTATCACTACGTACGGAGCATGATAGCGAGAGGTTTCATTGCAATGATGCACATCCCAGGTAAGGATAACTGTGCAGACATTCTCACCAAGCATTGGAGTCACTCAGTTGTGTATCCACTGCTCAGGCCCATCTTCCACTTCTGTGGTAATACTGGCGACCTTCTCCAGGATGATGGAAGCATCATGTAGAGCGCGATGACCCTTCACAAGGAGACATGGGGAGTATTAAATTCCTTTCGTGACCAGAAGTACCAAAGCTACCAAAGGGTAGATTTCCTATGCGCATGAATCAATGAGTCCCGTATCCATCTAAGTAATCGATTCCCACGGCATATCGATTCCCACGGCGCATCGATTCCCATCGCGCATAAACGGTGAGCAATCCCTGTCTTACGATATTGCCATTGTTCTTCGGTGAGCAAACTCTGATTTCATAAAATATCACACGAGCTACAGGAGCAATTCCTGACCTTAATGATAAACATTTCATGGAGTCTTCCTAACGGAACAAGAGAAGAAAACCGTTGGCATGTGATTCTCACACAATACATATACATGCATACAAATATATATGGTCAACGACCAATACATGTACGGAAATAATCAGCGAGTAATCTCAGCACTACGCAACAGCAGTTGCAACGTATTCATCTCAATAAAAGAGATATCTTGCATTTCGGCAAGATTTCACTTTATCTCATACTTTTAACATTCAACTGATTATATCCCAAAATTCACACTAGTTGCTACCAACTACTTGTAATCTACATACTAAGGTCTGTCTTGCTGCAATCTGAATAAGTCACAGCAAGAAGAGATCTGGCGTCTCCCTAGCTTCGCCTGTAGTCCGATTATCCGTTGCTGAAAGTATCCAAACACAATTGTCACGCGTAGAGTACAATCGTTCGTCTACTAACACACTAACGCAGCGTTGCTGTTCTTCAGAAGTCCTTCAATCAGACTCTCAACGAATCGGATTCAGAAGGAAAATAATAAAGTAAACAAAGGAAGATGAAAGCAAACGCCAGAGCACAACATGAAACAGTAAACGGTAGATTGAAGATATTCAATGTTCTTACCACTCACTTCTGACACATGAAACCAAATAGGCAAGGAATGATGCAGAAGCATGGAATGTGTTTCAATGCTGTTGCTGTAATTACACAGCTCAAGTTTGCAAGTGGGGAGACCACCTTCGACAATGGACTTGAATATGATGTAAACTACTTCTAAGCCTCAATAAAATAGTATACTTCCTCTCTAGCAAGAAAAAAACTACTGCACCAATTTCTATTAACATTACTAACACACCTATCTCTCCAACTCTTCCAACTGGAGTTGTTCTCGAGGTGCAAAAAAGGCGCCTGCCCCTTCGGGTTCCGGTTCGGGTTCAATTTTGATTGCAATTTTGATTGCAATTTTGCTTTGACTAGTACAGTACTACTACTAGCGTTAATAGAAATAGGTAGCTACTACGGTACCACTAGTTTTACTTCTTGCTAGAGAGAATGTCTGCTATTTTGTGAAGGATAGAACGTTTATTCTTCTTGCTCATGTTCCCACTGAAACAAATACTTTTGAAGATCATCTAGATGGGATTTTGCTTCAAGGAAGGTCTTGATTGGATCGATTCCAGAAGAAGCTATTGAGGAATCAGTTGAATCGAAGGAGGAACTGGTGGTGCTGGCATTGCTGGCACCTACTACTACTAGTAGTCATTCATCGCAAGTCATAGTACTAGGATTAGGCTGAGGAGAAGTGACAGCAGCGGCAGCAGAAGTGTTAGTTTTTGCCCTCTTGCTACTAGTACTAATAGTGACATTATCTGCCAGAGGTCTCATCTGCTGCTGCTGCTGCTGCTGCTGTTGGAGTAGCTCCTGGAGCCTCTGCTGTTGCGCAAGCTTTGCTTTAAGCCTCTGCTGTTGCGCGAGCTGCGCTTGGAGCTGCTGCTGCACTTGCTGGTGAAACTTACTAAATCGAATGGTAGATTGCTTGATTGCAACAGGAGATGTAAATGGTTTTTTTTCTTCATTCTTTTCTAGGAATAAGATCTGGAGGATAGTGCCTCTGTTACCATTTGCATCCACTGGACATTCAAAGACCTCTGCCTTGTACTTGTCTTGAGATTGGTCCATTGGCTTTATGAATTGAAACAAGCCTTCCGAATAAACATAGCCATCATTGTCTTCCAAGTTCTTTGACTTTTTCCCCATAGCGGTGTACACTTGGTGACCTTCTGGATAATTTTCAATCGTGTTGCCATTCTGATCGGTACGAGTATCCAATCCAGTCATAAACAGAGCATTTTGCATGAAAACAGGCCACTTGAGCTTGATTTTCAATGTCCGAGGATCTACCCAATTCAAAGAATAGTCGGTTTCCTTGGTTCCACTATGAAGAAGCATCCTCATCAAACAGAATCCATTCAAGATCTTGAGGTTGTGATCCCATACCTCCCATCGACCAGAGAGCATCATTGGATACGGCAAGGATCCTGTAATTGTTTGAACAGGTCCACTGATGGAGAGTCTCTTGAGATTGGAACTGATATCCGGGCTCAAAGGGCTCAGAGGTTCCGATATTCGAACCGACTTCTTCGGCATGTCTTCTTCTTGTTCTTCTTGTTCTTGATAGTACGATGATGCGTCTGAAGATGATTCTGCGTCTGAATCCTCTGGGGAAGAAGGCTTGTTTCCTAAGATTGATGAGCAACGGTCTCGGTGTTGTTGTAAAGGGTCAACTAGCCTAGCTTGATTCCTCTCTTTTGCAGATCCTGTGCGAGGGTGGCCATAGCCTAGTAATTGAAACGTGAGAGGTGATTCCAAACAGCCCAAACAATACCAAACAGCAGGAGGGGGATTCTTACCTTTCCAATCTTTGCCCAGCTTGATTCTTTGATGTTTTGCCTGATGTAGTTAGAGCTCCTATACTTCCAGATTGAGCCTGGCTTCTCAGTTGGCGGCCAACCCTCTTCCCCCTCAGTATTCAAATGAAGCCAGAAGTTAAAACAAGCAAGGCGCTTCGAAAGTTCTAGACGGTTGTATACAATCTCTGGATGCTTCTCTTGGTCTAGTTGCTTTGATCCTCCTCTCTTTCCAGCATTTCTTGCCATCATCGGGGGGAAGAAAGAAGAAAAAATGATTTGCTGCCGGCTGTGACAATTCCAAAATGTGGGGAGTGAACAGGGAGTTAGTTGCAGCAGAGCTCACACGTAAACCAAAGACATCAAAAATTTAATCCCAGATGGTTCCGGGACCAGAATAAATTTGAAAAGAGCTCGTGGCCGGCTACCAGAAAGCTACCAGAAAGCTACCAGAAAGCTACCAGAAAGTTACCAGAAATCTACCAGAAAGCTACCAGAATTCTGGTAGCAATTCTGGTAACTTTCTGGTAACTTTCTGGTAGCTTTCTGGTGAGTACGAGGTCCATAAAAAACCTGCCCAGGAACACGATTCAATTTCGCGACCGTTGAGGAGAAGTGGCATGCGTGTAACAATGACAATTAAACAATATAATATCATACAGAACCGATATCGAATCTATCGAAGCTCGCCAGCAGGGTTGCTGACTGAGAACTTTTCATTCAGTCAGTCGTGTTTCATTGTACTAACTATTCACCAAAAATCACGCGCGGGGGGGGTAAAAAAGCTGATTCGGAAGGGTCCCGTACCCGTAATCGTATGTACGCACCGGTAGCTTGCAGGCTTGGAGGATCTGCTCGTGTTTTGTGTTTTCGTTCGTTCGAAATTGTCTCCACGATTGAAAAATAGGTTTAACTGTTGTTGCCGGACAGTACGTACCACACTCGTAGCGTACGAACTCGTAAGATCTTAGCGAGACAAGAACAAGAATGACCTCTCAAAACATGAACAAAAACATAATGGAATCATCCCAGTAACCAACATTTCGTTCGAATCTTGCGAAACGCTACAAAATCATACGAAGTTATAATTACCATACCCGCATTATTCAAAACGAATACGTCCCTACACAACCACGTCGATATATCCATCACGAAACAAAACAATAATGTCAAACGAAGTAGAAGTAACAGTAACAACTCCGACGGGAAACACGACGCCCCCCGGATGGAATGCCAATCGTAGATTTATGGCGCGCTGGGTGTTGTGGCTCGTTGTCCCCTGTCTGATGACCGGAGCTCTGGTTTGGGCAATGATCTTCAGTGCCGCATCCATTTTTATCTTGAAAGAGGGGACACTGTTTTCTTCCAGAAACATCAAGTGGTTGATTCTCAGTGCGATCTCCTTTATGGCGAGTCTTGGTTCGTGGACCTTGTCACTGGGGATAGATGAAGTCGACGAAGACCGAGCATATAGCCTGAAGATGTCTCTTTGGTTGTTGAAAAATTTTTGCACGGTCGGGTGGGCTTCGATTCTAGCCTTGTTCCTGATGTCGTCGCAAATTAGCAAGGTGGGATCGATGCCAGGCACTTTGACCAAACAGTTTGTTCATAAACGAGTGAATGATTGAAGATGCCAATCGATCGACAAATTCTGGCACAGTGCACGGAGCAAAGTGCGAAAAACATAATTTTGCGCAATCCGGATGAAAGAAAATAACAGATCCGGTTGCAATGCCAGCATTGAAATCGCAGTTCGTGCGGGTCAAAACTACGAAAGATTCCACGAGAGGAAATTCTCTCGAAACTCACGAACACACGGCAGAAAACTTGGCAAAAGAAAGGCTTCGAAGAAGAATTCCCGGAAAACAAAAATCTCCGAAAACGAGCGTCGGTGCTACCGGTAGATTGCAACGATTGGTATCGGAAGTTACTTCCTTTTCGTACCAGCAACGAACAGTTATAGCTGTACAAGTACTTTAAACAGAATGCTGTTACGTGTACTATTAATAATACTTCGTCGTACTAGACAAGTGAAAATGAATACTTCAATTTTACAAGAATCTGTATGTTGCTTTTTCACATCTTTGTCTTCGCAGAAGATGCTCGCTTCTCGTCTCGTCTCGTCTCGTCTCGTCTGTCATTTCGATTCCCTTCCTCTTTCGAATTTTCCACCATGCAGCACCTGGTGGATACGGTCAGACAATGTCAACCAGTTTGATTGGTGGTATTACAAGTTAAATTCCTTTTGTACATACCTACATTCATACATGCATTTGTACAGTACCTACTCGAACTTGAACCAGTGCATCAGCCAAAGTATCTTTGCAAAAAGAACTTCCCAAAAAAGAATTTAGAGCGCGCGCTGTACCGTACAGCAGCAGCAACAGATCACACCAGCACTTGCTCCCCGGCAAGCTCAAGCTCCTCTCACATCTTAACCTTCTAACTGATCAACATACCTTAAAACCTTACACCTTCTTACTTATAGTAGCAACTCCTGTAGAACTACAAGCCTAAGACCTTTATGACTGCGCTGATGTGGGTAACCAGTAGTTATCCTAGATCTGGTTAAGCTGATGATGCTTAATCGTAGTGGACATCAGTTTCACATAGGTATCCGACACTTCAACCGGCTGTCCCTTGTTGCTCTTCCCTTTGTTGCTAGCAACCACTATCCTATCATCAGAAGGAAATAAACACCTCCTTCAGCCATATCCTCATGAAACCTGTATATTCCTTTGGTCCGCTGTCCCTTGTTGCTCTTCCCTTTGTTGCTAGCAACCACTATCCTATCATCAGAAGGAAATAAACACCTCCTTCAGCCATATCCTCATGAAACCTGTATATTCCCTTGGTCCGATTGTTTCATCGTGTTTCTTGTGTCAATCCTTGCAATAACACCTGCATGGTGTTTGCTGTGTTAATCCTTCCTTTTTGCTTGATTCTGATTCTGATTTGGTAGATTGAACTGTTACTTTCCTTCTGAATCAGGTCCAAACTGATGCTGATCCAAAGGCTTGGAAGAACAGCAGAAGCACTGTGCTAGTAGATTGAGTTGTTACAATCAATCAAAAAGTCAATGCATTGTGATACTTTATTGCAATGGACAATCTTACTACTACAAGGCGGGACTATGGAAACGCCAGATCTCTTCTCACAACGGCACAGCCAGATAGATCTTATGTTGTTGTAGATTTACAAGTAGTTGATAACAACTAGTGTAGAATTTTGGAGATACAATCAGTTGAATGTTAAAAGTATGAGATAAAAAGAAAGCTTGCCAGAAAGCAAGATATCTCTTTTAATGCAGTGAAAGACAGTGCGACCGCTAATGCAGCACTGTAGAATCACTTGCTTTTTTATTATGTATATGTATTGTGATCATGTATATATTGTGAGAATATATTTATCTTGAGAAGCTTCTGAGAATGGCTTTCCTTAATTGTGAGTATGGAAAAGTTTATCACAGGTATCGTAGTATCGGTGCATCATGCATATCCTAAGTATCAAAACACACGGTGGTGGTCTTCAGCACGGCAGTATTGAAAACCAAAGATTGCTCACTTTTGAAACGCAATGGGGTTCAAAACGCAATGGGGTATGTTAAGGATGTAATACTTGATCGGCTATATTGATTGTTTCAATCGTATTGACTCTTTTGAATAGATCATAACGTTATCGTATCATAGACACAAAAGGAATTCAATATGAACCTCACTTTCTGATTCATGTATGGCGATTTCATCAGTCCCGATGCCTGGCTGGAGTAAACTGCCTTCATCTTTTAATCACGGAGGGGTACATTGTGTGAGTGATACCCATGGGATAGTAATATTGGGAGGTTGGTAATTGGTGGATCTCCACTACGCATGTGCCCATGATCCTACTAGTAGTGGGATCATAGTTCCTTACCTTCTTCTTATCCTTATCATTGATATTCGCCCCCCCCCCCCCCCCCCCCCCCCCCAACTATGTTTGCCGGTATACTCATTAAAATCCCCAGTAATAATATTATAATTACCGGTGATTTCTTCATGCTTATCAGCACTGTTGATATTTTCACTGTGTGCCAAATTACCAGTAGTATGTTCAATAATCCCCGGTAATACCGAAGTAATATTATAATTGCCTATGATTTCTTCCTGCTTACTACAGGCTCCAGTGACATTTGCACTAGTATGTGCCAAATTACCGGTATGTTCATTATTCATTGGTTACACAGCAATAACATTTACTAATGATTTCCTCATGATTACTACCGGCCGTGCTGTTTATTCCACTATCAACACATTTGCTGGTTCCTCCCTCTTGCCCATTATCTCTGGGTAGAATGGATTTTGCTTATCCAGGCATAGACTGTTGTTGTAGGTTCCCCCATGTCCGGTATTTCTACACGTGGGCATAATATCTCAATACATTTCAACATTTTTTTCAGGCTAGTACTGCTCTCTGCATGCTGGGATTCATGGAGGAGGCAAAACCGTTGCCAAGAAGAACAAGCTGATAGTAGTTTTGGCGGAGCTAGTACAACAACCACCAAATAAGACCCAAAAATCTATTTTTCTTCTTCTTCATTTCCACATTTCTTGTTCAGGCTACTATTATGCATGGTGGGATTCATGTAGCTGCCTCTTGCATTCATCACTTCTACTAGTATGACGGTGAATGAATCACTCTACTGCAGTGAAAGGAGGGTTGCAATTGAAATAACAAGAACAAGAAGGCTGATGATCATTCCTCCTTCAAAGATGAAACCGAGGATCATGGATTGGACAACCGTGCTGCATCCCAAGGCGGTGGTTCTCATACTACTAGTAGGTCCTACTACTAACTTTGCCATGTCGGTAATGATGCCTACTATGGTATAGTAGAGAGATACGAGGATTAGAAGTTCATATTGGGTGATTCCCGAAACAATACTTTGTACTATCCAGGTTGAATGTTTGTTGTATTTCGGCAATAAAAATCATCAACATACCCAGATTTTGGCGGGCCTGTGGTGTCTAAAGTCTCATTTTTGGAATAAAGAATTCATCCATGGATAAAATAAATTGGTAGTAACAAAGCTAAAAAAATAATACTTCTAGTAATACCCAACGTCACAAAGTGATACGTACTAGTAGTACCTCTTCTTCCTAACAACAAGTGATACTAGTAAGCAGGTGCGTGCGTGCGAAAATCAAAATTCCATGCCGGATTTCAGGAAAATCTGGGCAGGGACCCAGAAATGGGTCAACGTGAGCTCACGTTGACAAGAATCTGGGCCAAAAAAGACAAAACCGAGTCTGGGTCCCTACCCAGATTCGATCTGGGTAGGGACCCGCCAGACTATTTCGGGAATCACCCATTCAATAATGTACCGGTAATGGGTGATTCCCGAAATACTTTTATGTACTACATAAACCAGAAATTTTCTACTTGACCAGTCTTTTTGTTACAAATCATAGTTGATGTGAGCTCACGTTGACTATGATTTGTAATGTTATACTTTTTTATAACGGAATCCACATGTTATTTCACGAATGCTTGTTTATACTTATAAATACCAAGAATTCCACATACATTCCAAAATGAGATTCCACATTCCAAAATGAGATTTATGTACTAGCCCGCCAAAAAAAGTATGTACTAAATTTTCATTCCCGAAATACTAAAAACAGAAGTCTATGTACGTTATAAAAATGTATTTCGGGAATCACCCAATTACGTACAGATGTGTACGGTATGATTGATTTGTACTTACTCCGTGGGAGTATTTGGTAAGACTCAGTTTATGCAGTGTGTATTGTATACTAGTACGTACATAAGTACATACTAGGACCTATGTGGAACATTCTTCGACTCACTCAGGATGTACGGTGAGTGTACAAGATAAAAATACCACAATTAATACCCAGTACCATAACCATGTAGAAGTCTACAGGAAATAAACATATGTGTGCTCCGCACACCGAAGTCCCTTCAAAAAAAGAACAAGACAAAAGACCCTGAAAACACACCAAAAAACTCACTCCTAAGACAATTTTTTTTATGGGAAGTCCGATCATCGAAATCACGAATGTCGGCCCATGATCGACCCTTCTGTTTCTCCTTCCATAGAACAGACCATGAAGGTTCACCACTGTACAAATAGTACGAAATGACACCCACTCAAATACCTACACATTCCTCTACTTGGTTTTCGATTCGGAAGGGTATTTTAATGGCAATTCTACTGCAAATAACACACAAAGATACGTACGAAAAAACGAGCCGACAAAGCGCCCTTGTTCCCCAACCCATCTGTTTCCCCTCCAATAGAAGGGAAGATGAGGGTTCACATGTACAAATACTACCACATTTGAACACCATCATGTTCCTCTACTGATTTTTTGACTTGGAATGGCAATCGACAAGAGGGATTCAAGTATACGAAGATAAGGAAAAACTGACACTATTTCGATTTTGACCCTTCTGTTTCTCCTTCCATAGAACAGACCATGAAGGTTCACCACTGTACAAGTAGTACAAAAGGACACCAACTCAAATACCTACACAATCCGCTACTTGGTTTTCGATCCGGAAGGGTATTCGAACCGCAATTCAATGGCAAACAAGGGAGACAAAGATAGTACGAAAAAACGAGCCGACAACGCGCCCTTCCTTAACCCATCTGTTTCCCCTCCAATAGAAGGGAAGATGAGGGTGGACATGTACAAATACTACCACACTTGAACACCGTCATGTTCCTCTACTGATTTTTCGACTTGGAATGGCAATGGAACGGCAATCGAACAAGATACGATACAAAGAACAACAAGATGACAACAATGACAATGGATCGATACAAAGAAGAGCAAGCAGGGCGAGCTTCATTACAATTCGACTTAGGTGCCAACCAACGTGTTACACTACACTAAAATCTGAAAGGGCGAATCCCCCCTATCAACAACAAGAAGGGGGGTTTGCTCTCCAGCAAGATCAACGCCATCACATCAAAAGCCAACACAATCACACCAACATGTAACAATAAACCAAACGCCGCCGCTGCCAATGCCAACGAACGCCAACGCCTACCGATACAGCCTGTTGTTCCCTCCACGGCCTTCATGATCCTTTCGAAGCTGGTTAATGGCAATCCAATGGCAATCCGACGGCAAATAACAAACGTTACAATTGAACTTTGCCACCAAGGGATATCTAGACTAAATAATCATTGAAATACAGTACCAAAATATTATACAGCACACTACTAGTAGCTTGCTTAGAGGGGACTGATTTAGCAGCAATAATACGGGGACCGGCGCTTATTAGCCATCTTATCGGTTCTTGTCTTATCATTCAAAAAAGTGAGCAAAAAAGTGAGTGAAAAAAACAAGCACCTCCGGGGATATTTCTTAGAAAGAAAAGACCGAAGAACAACGGTCATGTAAAGTACTTGTGGTATATGTGGTATTTCCTTAAGAGTTACACGGAGTCTTATACCACTAAAAATGCAACAATACTGTGTATGGAAATTCTTCGACCGGTACACATGTTTTTTTAGGGGTACGACATGATTTCTACAGAGAAAAAACAGTAGAAATAGTCATTAGAGGTATGTACCATTAAGCGTACCGGTTTCTACTTACATGCCACAGTAGTCCCAGGCTAAATACCACAATTGTGGTATTTCCGACGTATGGTACTTGTACCGTACAGGATTCTCTGTTTTTTGCTGCCTGTCATCGCAGTACAAGTACAAGTACTCCTCGTACTCGTACTCGTAGTTACGATACCGTACCGGTAAAGAGAGGCAGGCGATGTTGTTACGCCGAAGTCCGTTCCCACGAAGTTTCGAACAAAGAACAATTAAGATTACTTTCGATCGGTTAGAGTTGTTACCGTACTGTTACGGATCTCAGCTGTTACTGTTACTGTTACTGTTACTGTTACGATTACTGTACCGGTAACAACACGATCCTACAGTATTACGGAGTACTCGTCCTATACTATACTCCGTAATCGCTTTCGAATACAACAAGTTTCGATCCAGATTGTTGCAATCGCTCTCACTGCTCTCACTGTTAGTGCTTACACGTATTCCATGAGAGGCACCGCGATCCGTGGACCCTACTAACAATCGTCACCTCAGAGTGCTTCGGTACGGTACCTCCAAGCAAGCAAGCAAGCGAGCAAGCTAGCAAGCAAACGTACGAACACGGTGTGTGTACATTCCAGTTCCTATTATTATTATTATTAATTATTATTTCGTTTCGATTCGATTCGTTCGTAGCAGCAGCAGAAGCAGCAGCAGCAGAAGCGACGTTCCTTCCTTGCCCCCCCCCTCGAACAAATAAAAAATAAAATAAAAAGCGCGGTACAAACACAAAGACAAACGCAAAGGCAAAGGGCAACAAACAAAAATAATGTCCAATCCGCAGGAGTCCTTTCGATTGGAATTCATTCCCGTGCCGGAGAGTTGCTACACCGCGAAACAGAAACAGAAACGCCACCGTGGCGAGGAAATCGGTGCCGAGAGAAGCAAACGCGGAAGCGGAAGCAAAAACAAAAGCGGAAGCGAAAGCGGAAGCAGAAAGAGAAGCCACCCAGAAAAGGGTTTCTGCTTCGCGGAGGAGGAACCAGAACCAGAACCAGAACTAGCAACAACGGCTGTCGCAGCAGCTGTGCAGATCCACAACGCAACAGCAACAGCATCAGCATCAGCAGCAGCACCAACGGCATCAGCAGCAGCACCAGCATCAGCAACAGCATCAGCATCAGCACCAACGGCAGCATCATCCACCGATTCGACAGAACAAGCACCCCACGGAAACGGTCCCAGCGGCGGGAATAGCGACTGCGACTGCGACTGCAACAACTATGATTGCAACTATGATTGCAACTGCAACTGCAACTGCAACTATAACTATAACTACGACGACGTCCTGATGGATCCAAGGGCACCCATGATGGCCGAAGTTCTCCGGGAGGTCCGGTGCACCGACAACATTCTCGTCACCGAGATTGGCAAGACGGAACTCCTCTCGTACCTCCAGTCCGCGCTGCTGGAATGGAATCCCGGCGCGGGCGCGGGCGCGGGCACCTGCTCGGCAACCAACAACAGCAACAGCAACAGCAACAGCAACAACACCAACACCAACACCAACACCAGCAACGACGGGCAGGACCCCGAATGGGTCTTGACCTTTGACAACGACCGCACCTTTTACTACCTGATGGAACTCTTTCAGGCCAACGTCATTCATTTCTTGCAACACCGATACTTTGATCTCCGCCGCGGCCGGTACGACAAACACGAATCCGTGTCTGGGCCCAGCACGTCTGTGTCCTCGAACGATAATAATAATAATAATAATAATAATAACGAGAACGAGAACGAGAACGAGAACGACCCGGCATTCGGCACAACAATTGGTGCAACGAGTACTCGCACTCGAACTCATACTCGCACTCATACTCGAACTCATACTCGCACAAGTACAACGAGTGCTTCGACAACAAAATCCGGCTCCACCACCACCACCACCACCACAACTAGCTGCTGGGGAGAAGAGAGCGTCCTGGAGGATTTCCGGCGCGTCTTTGCCCAGGCCGCGGCGTCGCGCTATTTTCCCAACAAGCAAGCGGTGGTCGGGTACTGCTTTCGGGACGAGGTCCGGTTGCAACTGCGCCACCACCAGCAACTGTTACAGTTACAGTTACACCCAAACCCAAACCACCACCATCACCACACCACCACCATCACCACCCTGGCATCAACAACATCAACAACAACAACAGCATCAACAACATCAACAACAACAACAACAACAACAACGGCCAGAGGCACTCCTTTTCGACGACGGTCCGGAGGGCTTTGGTCCGACTCCACCGCCGCGCCGGGATCTACCTCCCCCACACCCCTCCACCGAGGGACGCTCGGCACCACGAGTACTGGGTCAGCTTGTGGTGGGCCTGTTCGAGCCTGCTGGCATGGACGCTCCAGCCCTGCCTGGAAATCCTACGACTGGTAGGACGACGACGGCGACGATCACGATCACGATCACCACAATGATCACGTCAACGACCACCACAACGACCACGACCACGATCCACGACCACGACCACGATGCCAACGACCACGTCAACGATACCAAAAGGGGTTTGGTTCGGTCTCCACCGTCCTCGTTGGCTTCAACCGCACAGCCAATACAGCCAATACAGCCGCGGCGGACCGACGCCCTCTACCAAACCCAGGACCGGCAAAAGGAGGACCGGAGACCCCGCAAGCGCAAGCGCCACAAGACAACCAATCACCACGACACGACCACGACCACGATCGCAATCGACCACGATCGCAATCCACGCATCGCAATCGCAACCACAACCACGACCACGACCACGACCACGACCACGACCATCGGTTCCTCCTCCGCACCGGCTTTGACAAGCAATCCCGGCACGTGGCCAAGATCCCCCTGGCCATGATGCGCCGAGAAATTTCCAAGATGGGACTCCCCGTGGACAAAGTGCTGATGCACGACGGGCCATGGACGGCGGTTCCCGGTGGTGGCAGTGGCAGTGGCAATGGCAATGGCGAGGATAGGGACTACGACTACGACTACGACTACGATGACCGCGACTACGACCACTGTGACTACGACTACGACTACGACGACCGAGACTACAAGGACTACAAAGACTACCACTACAACGGCGGGAGCGAAGCCACGGACCACGACCAGAGCGTGGAAATCACCGACGAGGACTGCGATGATAACGATAACAATAAGGATAACAATAACGATAATGGCCACGATAACAACAATTGCAAGGATACCAACAACGAGAACAATGAGAACAATAACGATGATGGCAATGATAATGGCAATGATAATGGCAATGATAATGGCAATGATAATGGCAATGATAATGACAATGATAATGACAATTATAATGATAATGGCAACGACCATGCCAGTGGGCAAGACGACACTCTGGCCGTGGTCCACACCGGGCACGAACACGAACGCGAACACGAACGCGAACGCGAACGCGAACGCGAACACGAACACGAGCACGAGCACCAGCACCAGCACCAGCACGAACACGAACTCAAACACAAACTCAAACACAAACACAAACACGACGCGGACGAGCTTGCATACCCACCACCGAGAGCGAGAGAGGAACGAGAGGAGGGTCCTTCCTCCGGGGGACTACCACCGAAACAACAACCGCTCGGGCAGCAGGAGCAGCAGCAAGAGCAGGATCAGGAAGAGCAGGAGCAGCAAGAGCAGGATCAGGAAGAGCAGCAGCAGCAGCAGCCCGGTGGTACCAGCGGTACAACCAACACGGGTCCGGACGCGCGGAACAGCAGGATCGGGGAGGGAACCACAGGACGGGAGGATCGGAAGACGACAGAGGGGCAGGAACCATCATCATCACCATCATCATCATCATCATCACCACCATCATCATTGTTGGAATGGGATCGCCGGGACGCAGGGGAGGAGGAGGAAGAGAAAGAGGTGCCCCGCGAAGAGGGCGGCATCAACAAGGAGGATGCCGACAACGATGGCAATGGCAATGGCAATGGCATCAACGAGGAGGACGAGGAGGCTCATGACGACGACGAAAACGAGATGAACGATTCCTCCTTTTGGTGCGACGAAACCTCGGTTGGCGAGATTGTTGTCCCGGTTTGATTTGATTTGTTGGGACGCAAAGGGCCGCAACAGTACGGGAGGATTGTGGAACAGCCGAAGACAATGGTGTTGTGTGCCTGTTTGTTCGTACCGTACAAGCAACTACTCGTATCGACACGACACAGCACGACACGACACCGGACGGGAATATATATATGTATGCATATATAACTTGGCACGGTGCAGTGGCATATTTGGTACCGTAGAATCCGGGCACTCGGAACGATCCCACCCGAAAGTGGTGGAGGAAGGAACGGGACGCAAAATAATAGAAGTAATAGAGTGTGTACGATCCACAAAAGAAGGGAGGATATGCGAAACCAACCGTATCTCTCTGTCTGGGGTTCGAATCGTGAACCAGACGATTGGTAGACAAGATAGTTGGTGTGCAATACGAAGACGGCGACGACGACGACGACAACTACTACTACGGTACTCGTACTAGCATTGCAAATATTAGAAACAGAATCACAACGATGACAAGAACAACAAAAGCTACAGCGGTTGCAACAATGATCGCACCTGTGGATGATTATTATTATTTGAACCCATCGGCACTCTTTGATCCTACCGTACGATGACACCGGTACCGTACTCGAACACCGGAAACTGTGGCTATGGGGTGTCCTCGTCCAAACTACAGCAGCACGATCCATCTACATCTACCGTACGGTACGAGTATATACTCGTATCTACAACATGAAAACAGAATGGTAGGTAAAGTGGTACGAGAACCGTATGTGAAGAAGTTCGTACTCAACCGAACAGAAGTGACGCGAGGTTGATACGGCAGTGTATCATCAAGACCAAAGTTCCTCTGAATACGGATGAAGTCAAGTTTCAAGTTCGCCTAATAATAAAAGGAGGAACACCTTCAACCGTATCGGTAGATCTTACGTAGTACCAACAAGTAATCTGACTCGTGCTCCCACATGTATCCTAAAGTACGAGTATAGTACGATTACGAGTAATTAGTGCTACCGTACGGTACCATATCCGCCTTTTTGCTTCTGTGTTCGCATATCTGTGTAGCATCACGTCCTCGGAATACGCTGAATTTAAGAGAGATGTTTCCTACGTAAGACGGAACGAACGTACCGTATGGTAGAGAATAAGGTCTTCTTTTTTTCTTTCAAATACCGGTACCGTATGACGGTACTATCCTTACGACTTTGACGCATGATTTACCGAAGTAAGATACCATTGAAGCCATCGAAGTCAATCGACATCTGCTCGACAGAGGAATACGATCAAACTTCCTTTTGTTGTGTTGTGTTGCGTTGTGTTGTGTGCATGCGTAAGGCATACCGTCCGTAAGATCTTACGTTTCACTCGCATATGCGGCTTTGAGGTGGCCAATGTACCGGTAGAGCATTCATCGGTTGCTCTAACATCATGCTTATGGTCTCGGGCAATTAGGCCTATACCGTTCGGTTGGGGGGTTAGTTAAATAATAATAAGGTACTTCTGCTTCGAAGTAGTAAGAGAGGGATTGGTTTCCATCCTTGCATTTCGGATTCTAGGTGCGCTTCCGGCATCATGCCTAGTATCTTTCGAAGTTTTCCTAAATTCCTCCCTTTTGTAGCCTAGTTTTAGTCGGAAGTTATTGAGTCACGAGCGTCACGTCATCATTTTGCAAAAGGAAAAACCTTTGGGTTCCCAAGTTTAGTCAAGAATATCTTCAGTCACGAAGGAAACGTCATCGAGCCTCGAAACGGCGGCGAGGTTCAATTTAACAACAAACTTCTACGAGAAGAACCTCACGATCTACCGGGTACTACGGGGATGAGAACCCAAAATTCTGACGAGTCTGGGGGAAGAATGTATTCCATGCTTGAAGCCTTATTTCGATAACACGTCCGCAACGTAAATGCAAGTTCACACGACATTAAATGTGCCGTGACATCCTTATGTGAAAGGATACTGTTTTTAGTGCCAATGTCATGTACCTCTCAGTGGAATATGCGAAGAATGAGAAATATATCGCCTTCTCTTTCGGGGCAAACTAGGCAAACGAGGTCCGATTTCCATTCCGAAAACAACGATTGGTCAGGACAGCTCTTGTGTGGCGTCCCACGATTGGATAATCGTTACACGTGAAATCGAATCGAGGCCAATCGAAACACAGAAGACCCTCCAGGACCCAGATGAACTTTTACCGAAAATGCGGAACGGTATTGTACTCATACTCGTACGAGTAATTACCGGTACGTACTCGTACTTGGTTGTCGGTGTCTCGTCACGCGAACAAAAAATGCCCGCATCACGCATCACCAACGGCGCTGAAATTGTGGGAAGAAATCCCAAATATCTACGAGTACCGGCAGAATCGTCACGTAATTCAATTCGCCACATCATATTCCGAAATGAAAACGAGTGCTTTTCAAACTCTTTCGAACAATCAATCACAAATGTATCTTGTGTGACAAGGAAAACACCACCCAACAGAAGCATCGCGTCAAAGTACCCGAAGTGAAAACCTAGACAACACACAACAGAGACACGCATAGTAGTATACCGTAAGATTACCGAATTCCCACCATAATTAATTGTCTACTACTCTCGGACAAGCACACACACGCACCGATAATCAATCTTCCTTGACAGAACAATCAGTTTTGTTTTTGATTCTCTTTCTTCTCATAACTTAACAACGAGGTCAAACCAAAACGGAAGCGGAAACGAAAACGAAAACACTTGTCTCTCTTCAACCGACGAAACAACCATCGTCCTAACTACACCTCTCATTCTTTCTACGATCTACGAAGTCACACAAACAAATGTCGACTGCCTTGAAGCTTTCGGTTTTGGCCCAGCGCCACGCGGGACGAGTGAACCCCATTCGTTCCCTGTCGGCCACCGCCTCGTCGTCGAACTCCATTGTCTTTCACTTGACATCGATTGACAGAGATGACAACCACAGTTCTCAACGACGATCCTTCTCGATCAAGATCCCGAACGCGGCGTCTTCGACCTTTCGAAAGAACGCGGCCCTCCCTCCCATCGATATTGTCTCCAAGTCGCAAAAGCAATCGGCATCCACCAAGGCTGCCTCCGACGAGGCCGAAAACGACACTCCATCCAAGGCTCCCGTTAGCAAGGCCGCATCGGATGAACTCGACATTCTTGGCTTTGGGAAATTGGTCCCCGAATGGAAGAGAATGTTCAACAAGGACACTCTCTTCACAGATGTTTCTGCCGGTTTGACCGTAGGATGCATTGCGGTTCCCCTCAACCTGGCCATCGCTCTGGCATCCGGAGTCCCAGCCGAGGTTGGATTGGTCACCGCCGCCGTATCCGGTGTCGCCGCCGGTCTCATGGGAGGAACCACCCTCGCCGTCACCGGACCCGCCGCCGCGATTTCCTTGTTGGTGGTCGGTGCCGTTGAGCAACACGGATTGGAAGCCCTGCCGCTAATTACTCTCGGTTGCGGTGCCCTCCAATTCGCCTCCGGGGCCTCCAAGCTTGGTGTTGTTGCCAAGCTCTGTCCGGTCAGTGTCATTGCCGGATTTACTACCGGTGTCGGTACTCTCATTTTGACGAACCAGCTTCCCAAGGCCCTCGGCATGACCGCACCGTCGGGATTGAACCCGATCGAACTCCTCGGATTCATCGGCGAGCACTTTGCCGCCCACGCCAACCCGGCCTCGGCAGCTCTCGCCGTCGGAACCTCCGCAGCCATGTTCATGCTTCCCAAGATTCACCCCAAGATGCCTTCGGCGCTCGTGGCCGTTGGTGGTGCTACCGTCGCTACGCACGCATTCGGATTGGATGTTACCCTCATCGGCACCATTCCTTCGGGTTTGGAAGCCTTCCAGTTCGGTATGCCAGCCATGCCCGCCATGGACGCTCTTCCATCGATTGCCGCTACCACCTTTTTGATCTACAGCATGACCTCGGTAGAATCTCTGCTGAGTTGCGCCGCTCTCGAAAAGATGAAAAAGACACCCTACAAGTACAACCCCGACCAAGAACTCATCGGACAGGGATTGGGTAACATTGCATCCGGAATGTTCATGGGAATGCCAACCACTTCGGTGATTGCCCGATCGTCCCTCAATGCCCGTCTCAATGCCAGCACCCGTCTCCCGGCTCTGATCCAATCCGGATTCGTCTTTTCCAGTGTTGTCTTTATGTCCTCCACCATTGCCATGGTTCCCATGCCCGCTCTCAGTGGAGTTCTCATCACCACCGGTATGGGAATGCTCAACCCCGCCGAATTCAAGCACTGCTACGCCGTTCAGAAGTCGGACGCCATTCCGTTCGCCGCCACCTATTGCCGGTATGGTTTCCATGGGACTCGCCGAGGGCATCGGGGTTGGTTGCGTCACCGCCATTGGAATGAACGCCTACCAGACCTACGCCAACAACGCCGCCGCCGCATCGAAGGAAGCCCAATCCGACAGCAAGATGAAGGCCTTTGAATTGATCCAGTTGCCCGCCTAGCACCAGCACCGACGAACAGCAAAAGTCCGATGCCATGATCTGGGAAGCACGGTGCGGAAGCCAGCTCCCCATCAACCTCGACGCGCGTGGAATGCACACCATGACCGCCTCCTCCTCCGCGAGTGGAGAGAAGACCTTTGCCGACAGCGACGACGCCAAGATGATCGCCTCCGCCGCCCAAGATCCTACCAAGAACACCGTCTGGCAACTCAACGGACCCGTCAACTTTTTGTCCATGTTCGAAATCGACAACATGATCAAGAAGATCGAGGGACGCGACGACATCGCGGACTCAATCGTTGTCGACATGCAAGGAGTCACCATGGTGGAATTCACCGGGGCCGAAGAACTCGTCACCCGCCTGATCGAGGCCAGCGAAGAACACGGAGACTGCCCCATCCAAATGATCAACTTGACACCGGACATCGAGAGGGCATTGGACCAATGCGACCCCAAGGGACGCATTGCCCGTGTCTCTTACCGTCAATAATAATAATGTACGAGGTCGAGCAACGAAGAGGAGCAGAAATCGATCTACGAAGGCAATGAGGTTGCCGATTTTGATGTATTTTATGTGTGACCGCTTCGTCAATTTTTTAGCAGCTTACATACACACTGACGACGACGAGTCTTGGAACATTAGTAACGACTACTTTATATTTCACATAATTACTAAAATCACTCTCTTTTTGAAAAAATACACAAGCTATTGTACTATTATCTGCCTGCAGTATTGAACACTCCCTAATACGAAGTAATAACAATACAATAGTATTACTGTATAGTACCTTATGGTCACGTCTTTCGAGTTAAGAGAAACAGCGCAGACCACCGAAAATCAATTGTGGGAGCTAGCGCAAGCTATACCAATGCATGTCCTTCGTGTTGCAACTGCAACATGACTCGTACCGGTACGACGAATGTGTCAAATGTCGTCCAGTAGACATTTGCATTTTGGAAAACGAGAAAAGAAGCTTTTGTTGCTTCACAGCTGCGGGTTGAAATGAAATACCATGGTCTGCTGTCCGTACCGGTACATCCCAATACAGGTACTGTACGAAAACATTCTAAATCGTACGGTATACGGTAGTATCTATCGAACCGAAATGATGGTCAAACAAACATACCGTGTCGTCGTTCCTGCAGGTTCAATCTTGAATCTTCTACTACGCTGCGAGCCACGATGTTTTCCATAGTCCATGTGTAGTAGTAGTAGTGCTTTGAATCTCATGGCCTAGTAGTAGTACTAGTAGCTATCACATGGTGCCAAGTTCTGGTGTATTCGATCTTGTTATGCTCTCAAGTAGGATAAAGTCGACGTCAACGGCGGTCACCATCCACGAGACTAGCTTCATAGGCAGATATCCGTACATAATAATGATAGTTTACTGAATGGAGTGTGATTGTTTCTCTCCTTCCTACGGTACGGTACTCATACCCGGTATTACAGAACGAAATCTTGCACGCAAGATTTTAGGGTGGCTCGTGGCACTATTTATTGATTGCATTACAGTTGTACGTACTTACGAATAATTCTTTCTCGTACGGTACTATCTGTGAGAAAGTTTCCAGCTACGGTACCGTACATATTTTCTGGTTGTAAGTTATGTATCATACTACTGGTAGAACATACGAGTACTACCGTATACCGTATCACGGTCATGTTATTGATCGTGACAGGGTTCTGGCCTAGGACGGATTTTGAGACGTGCTATGTACGGTATGAGTCGTCTGTCCTTCAATCAAACTAATATGGGGGGTTCACGCGATCGCGGGTTTGGCTGCTCGAAATTCTTGGAACGATAGGGAAATACGAAGTAATTTCTAATGGAAAACTCTGCCCCATCACTAGTTTTTCGTCAGCCGATGCATGCAAGTCATGCAAGTCGAAATGGGAGGTACGTAAATTAAATAATTCTTCGTGTATGACAGAGGCGACTGGGAGCTATCAGTAACAGTAATTCCTCGTCGAACGATCAATCGGTCGATCTGAAATAGATTCACGTTACAACCATTCTTTCGAACTCAGCGTAGCTAAGTCATAAGAAACTTCGTTACCCGCAAGATACTCCCAACTGGATAAAGTAAGAGGAAACCCACGACTGCCTAAACTGAAAAAGGATGGGACGGGAAAAACGCAAGGGGCGGTTGAATAAGACCGGGGAGAATGCTGCAAGTACGGGAGCTTTTATCGGTTTTGGTGCATTTGCAGATCCAGCAGCACCATCAACCCCCATCGAACGTGACGAATCATCAAAACATGGGGAACACAATGGTATTGGCAACAGGAATAATACTCCGCAGACTGTAAGATTATCTCCGATCTATGCCGGATCCGATCCAACCCTCACTTTGTTGTTTCCGAAGATTGGTCAAAAACGAGATGCCACCACCAAGAGCAAGGCCTTGATCGATCTAACGGAAGTATTTCGGGATGATAGCATTGCAAAGAAAACGAAGGCCGAAGCTCTGAGCCATTTTTTGTATCTGTTCCAAACCAAATTATATTACGACCATTCCTCCAAGGTTCGGGCCCATTCCGTTCGGCTCTGCTTTGTGGCATCGAACGAATGCCCCAAGGCCTGGAAAAATTTGGTTGTTGGAGCTCACAACGAGATTCTAGGGATGATCCTCTGTTCCAAAGCCGATCCAGCTTACGAAGTTAGGACCGCAGCCAACGGAAATACTGCAGTCGGAGAAGATGGCGACATTGACAGTGACCAAGAAGCTGCGGATGCAGGACTCTGGAGTTTCGCAAAAAAGATTCTGTCGTACAACAAACCAACGGACATGCACATAGACTTGTTCCAGAAAAAGGGAGGGGTGGGAGACAAAACAGGAAAGGGAGCTTCGAAACAAACTCCCAAGCTTTCCGAAGCGCAACAAGAAGAATTGGAAGAACGATACGAACGCATTGTGGGAACGACTATCGAGGGCCTACGATTGCATTTACTGCAACAGAAACGAGACCAACAATCAAAATCCAATCGTTCAGAATTATCGTCTGGCTCAAAAACAGTTGGGGATCCCACAACGGTCAAATACCTATGGAAGACACTGGCGAGTCCGAAGGCCTCTCTGAGACGACATTCCTATGCCTTGCTGTCGACCGTCTGCCAGTTGTCCAGAACTGACCTCGTGGATGCGACAAAACTCTCCAAATTGTTGCCTCAGTCCCTTTCATCAGAAAAAGAGTCAGCCAACGTTGGACCCTTGTTAGAAACGTTGCTGGCTTTTGTGGCCTCGTGTTACGAACGGTCCGAACGATCTGCTGTTATGGAGCAATGTTTTGCTAGGCCTTTGTCGAAAATTTTCAAAAAGGGTTGCCATGGAGCGGCGCCTTGCTCAAGCTGGACACCTACTATTCTGCCACTGGTTGCTCTTTTACCCAAAAAGGCATCATCGGAAGGCAATGCGAAAGATTCGATTCTTCCCCCACGCATCGACTTGTTGACCAACATTTGGGAGGGTCGTACCCACGTGGTGGGTGCTCCCGATCGCTGCGAGGTAGTCCGAGCAGTGGCCGAAACAGCAGCATTTTTGTTGGCTAGGGAAGAATCTATCGACGGTAATAGCGACAACGGCGAGGGCTGCGGTCGCGATGCGGATCTAGACGATGAAGCTGCCTTTGATCAAATTCTAGCGCAGTGTTGGATCCATGCCCTTCAGAGCTACCTTGCCGGAGATGGTAATGAACGTAACAAAAATGGTGGTGTCAGAACAAATCACACCTCCCGGGCCCATCGTGATCTGGGAATGACTCTCGCTAAAGGATGGCTTCAGCTGGATCGTGCTTCGAATTGGAAAGATAACAACACGGACACCGACACGAAACTCCCTTCCGTCGTTTATCGTCTCAAGGAATGGTTTTGGGACGATGCGCTCAAGAATGCTATTTTGGCTTTGCCAACAAAAAACGCTCACCTTGCCCAACTGTTGGAAAGTATTCGTATCCAACAAAGCAAAAACCAATCATCGGTTGAATCACCACTCTGGGCAGCTCAAGCTTTGGGCAAGAAATTCCAATCACTCTTTCCCGATAATAGTCAAGACTGGGTGGCTAGCAAAGACGTCTACAACCTATGGATTGCAATTCTTCGTATCATTCCATCTTGTAACCAACTCTTTCCTTCAGACAAAACCGACACCCTCGAAAGTTTTGTTATGAACCGTATCTTATCCTGGACTGTCATTCACACAAGTCACCTTTCCGACCAATGCAACATCGAGCTTGCCCTATTGGATATGCAACTGCTGCATAACCTTTCGGTTTTCACGAATGCCTTTCGAGCGTGGTGGGGACCTATCTTTCGTGAAGTCCTTGCAGCGCAACCAGATTTGCACGTGCTAACAAAATGCCTCGGGTGGTTAGCTAGAGAAGGGAAATACTGCGCTAATGACCTGGCAATGAAGGAAGAAAAAGTTGATGGTGCAGCAGAAATGAACTTTTTCTTCAAGTTTTGCATCGAGACAGCCAAAACCGCGGTGATCCTAAAAAAGACAGGCGAGGGCATACACCACCATGACGAAGACAACAACGATGTCGAAAACGAAGCCAGTAATCGCACGGAAAATGAAAAGTATTGCAAGACAAAACAGTTTCTACGGTTTTGTGTCGGTTTTGATACGCAAAGCACGTGTAACTCGGAGGCCCTCGTGGGAGAAACTGTTGTCGATGCTTGGGTTGAATGCGCTTGCACTAGCGAAGAAGATGCGACACTAGAGATTCAGAACAGCAATCCGGTCTTGGATACGCTGGTAGCAATGATCCGAGCCAGGAAATTATCAAATGAAGGAAAATTTAGTAGCGTGCAACGCGTGCTACTTCAGTCATGGAAGCAGGGTGACCGGTTGTGGGAAAACGAATGTCTCCCTTGGTTGTTCCAGGCCGAAAACGCTTGCGTGCGATCATCTCTAATCCAAAATGCTAGCACAGAATCAAAGCATTTCATGGAGAAAATTTCGTCAACCGATTTTTCTACGCATGGAATGAATAATGACGCGGCATGGATGTGGACCGAACGTGCCAATCGACTTTTGAGCCTTTGTTCGGACGATGATATAGAAAGCAGTATAGATCTTCCTTCCCTAGATATTGTCGGCATCGGTGATCTCTCTATCTGGGAAGAAGAGAGCCGTATCGACTATCTATCAACGTGTTTGTTGGGATTAATCCGACACATTAGGGATGTACCCAGTCGTTGGCTACTCTTTGTGAATGCTGAGGTTGATACTCTGGAGCTTTTTGTTACTGTCCTTATCCATTTATCGCAAGGTTCAGAAAGCCCTTTGCAAGCGGATTTGGCTCGAAGACGACAGGATCATTGTGCCGTACTATTGGCCGTTCTTGAATTTGCTAGCTCGGATTCTAACTTGATTTCTGACAGTATCGCATGTTGTGTTGCAAAGCTTTCATCGCTGCTTGAGGAATCAACGGTAGATCAAAGAAAAACCTTGCCGAAGCATTTCAGTACTTTCTCAATTGATCGAAATGCGATTTGTATCTGTGCGCCCAGAGCCCAGAAGCAACTTGGCGAGAGAGAAGTTAAATCCGTCCGATGTCCAAGTGGGTGATAAGGTTTGGTATATCACAGACGCGACCGATCCTTTCACACAAGAGCAATGTGTTCTTCTTAAAATACATAAAGATTTGCCCGAAGAGGTTTACTTCACGATACAGTTAAGCAGAAATGGTGAGAAACAAGAACGGCAAACGTTGGGAGAGAGGCTGCGAACCGGTCGGTCAATAAAGAGTGATGAAGTCACAAGTGCCAACAAAGGGATGTCCGTAGCAGTAAATGATATCGAAAACGAAGAAAAGCGAGAGAGGGAACGAATAGTACGTCCAATTTTGGACAACGTGCTAAATTTAGTCGATGTGGGAGAATTTGATTCATACTATGAGATTTATAACATTCTCATTTCACAATGCGGGTTGATCGCAGGTAGAGGAATTGGCAGCGCTCATTATTCCGTAGTTCAGAAACTCGCGGAAATGCAAAGGCGACTGCTAGAATCTCTATCTTCTTCCGATTCTACTAGTGCAATTGCATCGATTTTATGGCGCCTTGCACTGGCACTCGGATTTGGTATGAATACACCTACATCGGAGTGGTCAATCCCACTTATTGGATTAAATGCAGTGGATTCTATATCCCCCCTGATTGAGTACGAAGGAGATGAGGAAAACAAATCAACGAAGGAGTTAGGATGCGCCATGGCAGCTTGGTTATCTGTTTGCTCCTCTGCATGCGAAGATGCCAATCTGCGTACTAAGTCTTTCTCGTTACTATTTGAATTAGCGACCCGACTTCTTTGTACAAGCAGCAGCGACGAAAATGGTTGGGACCCTTCTCACTACATCGCTTTGAGAGCTATTGCGGTTGGGCAGGCAGAAAGCCACAAGTCGAAAGAAGGAGAATCAGTTATACAAGACAGCGAGGCCGAGGCGCTAACAGAACTTATTAAGACATTTTCAATGCGTTGGATTAGTACCAAAGACGAAAAAAGCATTTCCACTGGTTGGGAATCGCTTTCCCTGTTCGATTCTATTATGAGGGCAAGTTTGACTAAAAGACCAAGTCTGATAGCAATCGCAAGTCGACGTTGCATTGACGAATTAGCCAAAGCTCTATACGACCCGACGAAGCAACGATATGCAACGCTCGTTATACAGGCTTATGCGAAAGCGGGGCAGCCCCTCTTTGTCAATACCGACGACGATGATCTTATCAACCCTGCAACTCTTGAGCGACTTGAAACATGGGTCGAAGATATGCTAGAAGATGAAGCGGATGAATTAGAGGAAGATGTTGCAACAGTTGCACAATGGGTTTGCAAGGAGCAAATGAATGACGTGGAATCTTGGCACGATGATGATGATATTGATGACGAAATAGCCTGTGGCCGTATGCTTTCTTGGCTATCTCTATTGGATATTGCCGACGCGGCAACCGGTAAAGATTCGTTGACTCGTCTTGCATTTACTTCATATGTCTCGAAATGTAATGCTGTTGAGGAAATGTTGGATCTTGCCTTAATATACTGCAATATTGGCTCGGATCGAAAGGTGGAGTTGGATATCGTCGTTTCTATGGAAGAAATAATAGATTCCATGCCGTTATCAAAACTCGCGGCTCGTGTGATTTTCCGATCGGTCGAAGTATTCCCAACGTTGTCGAAGAATTGGTGGGATTCTTCCTGTCCCAATTATTTGGCACATACCGTTCGGGAGTTTGTCGAGACGCAGGTCTCTCCCGATATTCTGAATCTGGCCGTCGAAAGCATAAAGAATGCAGCGGCCTTCGGCGAAATGCAAGTCAAAGGCAGCTCGGTAACCCGAGAAGTCAATGCCACATACGTACAAGACGACTTCACACTGAGTGTAATCATCAAATTACCACTCTCGTTCCCATTTCGTCGAGCCGAAGTCGATTGCTCGAAGACATTGGGCGTCCCAGAAAGTCGTTGGAAGCGATGGGCTCTTCAGATCACACAAATGCTGAACAATCAGGGTGGAACACTGAAGGATGCGCTCCTGCTGTGGAAGGAAAACGTCGACAAAGAGTTCGAAGGCGTCGAACCTTGCCCTGTTTGCTATTCGGTGCTACATGTCAAGTCTCATAAACTTCCCAATCTTGAGTGCAAAACGTGCCACAATCAATTCCATTCTGAATGTCTGTTCGAGTGGTTTAAGAATAGTGGAAAGAGTGCATGTGTCATTTGTCAGCAGCCATGGAGTGGAACTAGGGTACAATAAAGAACACACTTCGTGTTGCGTGTAAAACTTCTAGCTAACTCTCATGAGAAATGATTTTGCAATATAACTTTTATTGTTAAAACTACGTGTGAGAGTGCTAAACTAAGTTTCAGTTGCCTTTCGTCATCAGCGTGACGAAAATGGCACCTACTCCTTTGTTGGCTCACGCTTTCTTTCCTTTTCCATTGTTTTCAAGGACATAGAGACTACCAATAAGTCCGAGGTAAAGCATAGGTGGAACTGCCGACTCTCCAACGGAATGATGGCCGTACACCGCACAGGCTGACGCAAATCCCAATCCAATGCGGCCAAACCACTCGGGCATTGGTCCAATATCCCACAGCGATAGTGCAGCCAAAATTTTGGATGATCCAAGCACAACTGCGAAAGGCTTGAAAGGAATCCCAAAAGGAGTTAGGAAAGGCGCAGCCATGTTGACTAGGGTTTCGTCCACCGAAACCAAACCGAGTCCCATCGATAGAACGAATGATCCAGGGACTGCGGCTAATGTCATCAATGATTTAACAACAGTTGTTGGGGTAGGCATGATGATAAGCTCTCTGAGAAGGGTAACGAGTTGTCAGAATTGTGGATCAGACTCAATGAAATTCTGAAGGATACCCGGTAGTAATCGAATGAAATTGCGAATGATCGAGCACGTCGTGTAAGATCTTACATCCTCTGTGATACCCCGGCGCCGTCTCGTACCGGTACAAGTACTTCTTCTCCGACGCCACAACGGTTTCAATTTTTCCCTCTGTCTATGGTACGACCCATCGTTTCCATTTTGAGTATCTCAATTGAGGTACTACTCCGGTAGTACGCATTCGTCCGTTGAAGAACTGACACCGGTATTCCATTACCGTAGGTGAAAAAGCCCAAAAAAAGTTGTGGAATTTTGTGGCATGGGTGTGTGTGTATGGCAACTTCCTCCGATCACAGCTCACGAAGTCGTAACCACATTGCGGAAGCCAGGCGCGCAAAAGGACACGTTCCGTCACGGGGAATCGAACCCCGGTCTCCCGCGTGACAGGCGGGGATACTAGCCACTATACTATGACGGACTTCACCTTTGGTGTGCAATGGAATCCTTCATTTTAATATTAATCGTCTTTCCGCAAGCATTGACAATAAGAGCAACAGCGACTAGCTATCGCAATTGGTTGCAACAAGAAGAGCAACACCGGCAAGCAAGAGCAACTGTGACGGAGCGAGAGCAACACCACCAACAAGCGAGAGCAAGTGGTGAATAGCAAGAGCAGCGACAGACAAAACATCAAGTGCTGGAAGAACAACAGCAATTGGCAACATTGATCAGCAACAGTGAGAGCAGCAACAGCAAGAGCAGCAACATTGATTGGCAACACCGATTGGCAACATCAATTGGCAACATCAATTGGCAACATCAATCGGCAACATCAATTGGCAACACCAACTGCAACACCAAGAGCAACATTGAGAGCAACAACAATTCTTGGAAACAGCAAGTGTAACAGCAAGAGCACTGTATCAGCGTGAGCAACAATGAGTGCATTGTGGCAACACCAAGTACAATACCAAGTGCAACATCAAGAAGCAACATCAATTGGCAACAGCAAGTAGCAACAGTGAGTAGCAACAGCAAGTGCAACATTAATTGGCAACAGCAAGAGCACTGTATCAGCGTGAGCAACAATGAGTGCATTGTCGCAACACCAAGTGCAGCACCAAGTGCAGCAACAAGTGCAGCAACAAGCAGCAACAGCAACAAGCAGCAACAGCAACAAGCAGCAACAGCAACAAGCAGCAACAGCAACAAGCAGCAACAGCAACAACAGCAACAAGAACAGCAACAAGAACAGCAACAAGAACAGCAACAACAGCAACAACAACAACAACAACAACAACAACAACAGCAGCAGCAACAGTGACTAGCAATGATGAATCAGCCAGGAGAGTGTTGAGGAAGAAACATGGGAGTTCTTTTCTAGGTTTGAAGATCAACTGTGGATGGATCTGGATGGCGCCAAGGAGGAAGAGATCCCTGGGAAAGGGGAGCCTACCAATGCATTGGGTGTTGACAAGAAGTACTTCTGAAAGAAACTATCCAAAAAAGAAAAGATGAAATAGAGTCACCAAAACATGCGTTTGTAGACTTTTGAACTGCCAAAGAACACACTTACTCTATTATTGAAGATACACATTTGAATCCACCAAATCACATTCCCCCATCAAATTTACCATTGAATCCACCAAATCAAATCCACCATCAAATCCACCAAATCGAACCCCCCCCCCATCAAATCCACTATCCAATCAATTGAATCCTGTTCTCCCACCAGATCCACCATCAAGCCACCCCCAAATGAATCCACCAACAAATTGATCCGCACCGGCACCAGCAACTGCTGCAAGGAGACCCACATCTGCAGACTGGCACCAGCAACTGCTGTTGCTTCTATAATGAGATCTGAATCTGTTGCTGCTGCTTTGAGGAGATCTGGATCTGTGTCTGTCACCAACAACAACAAAAGAAGGAGGAAATAGGGTTAGCAAAGCAAGTCTTGTAGGCTTTTCAACCACCAGAGAACAAACTTACTCTCTTGTTGAAGATAGACACCAAATTGAATTGAATGGAATGGAATTGAATCAAATTGAATTGAATCAGATCAGAAACATTGTCAGATCCCCACCAACAATGACGGCAGTTAGATGATCTTCATTGCAGAGTTTTTCTTTCTAGGCACCAAACATACCTTTTTGTTGAAGATGATCCCTTCCTACGCTGCCGCCACCACCACCACACAAATCCCTGAATCAAATCCCGTCTATCTCTGTACAGTTTAGTGGAAACACTGTAGTTTTCTACACCACTTGGACACGTTGTATGTATCTGCATGCAGTCCCTGTACTTGGAAAGCCTTCAATCAATTGAAATCCCATGGTGATATCTTTTTTTGGTTGTTGCATCTACACCTTTATTGAATCCCCGAACCAAATTCTGGCCCTCTTTGTCCAGTTTAGTGGCAACGCTGTAGGTTGTTCCGACACCACTTGGACAAGTCCTTTTACTTGGAGAGCCTCCTTCTATTGATCCAGGGAATGCCAATGTCATGGTGGTGTCTAATGTTGCTTGTTGAATGTACATCTTGTTTACGTTTGGCTTTTGCAACTGATTAAATCAAAGAATAATGAATAACAGCTGCTCTAAAATTACGTGTTACTCCCCCACTTTCCTGTAACTTCTAGTAGATCTTGTACTCTCTTGCTTTTCAATTGTAATCATAATCGTTGTTCATGATGTCCAGCTGCGGGATACCTTCCCCTTGATAAAGAATACTCTAACAGTGTCATTGCAAAATCAATGTCACTCCCATCAGTTAATAAACGATCAACAACTACACTCCCAGAAGCAAGAAGAACCCCCCCCCCATCTACTCCAACGTTCTGCAACCATCTTGAGTATCAAAATCTTTGTTTCCCACAAAATGAAGTATCAACGGGCAATTAAACCACGACAAGTCTGCAGAGATTTCTAAAATCAACCCAGCTGGCTAATCAGCTCACATTTTGAACCCCTCCCCCATTCAATTGCAACTGTTGTAATTACAGCATTGATCTGAGCCCCCCTGCACCTCTCTTGCAAAAACTCCGCTTAGCTGTATCAAATAGTCTCGACTTTGTTGTTGTCGTTGTCGTTGTCATTGTCGTTGCCGTTATCCTTGTTGTCCCCTCATTCCCCCCCCCCCCCACTTTGCGTCTCCCTTTGAACAGCAACAAGCCACACAATCAGACGCGAAAACATCATTTGAACCACTAAAAATTGTCTCTGTTGATCTATTGAACAAGTTCATGCAAAAAGAAGCAAAAGAAAAGACCTTCTACAAGCCAAGATCAATCATGGTGAAATCAATAGTTATCATGTTGTTTTAGTGCGGTAGTATGAAGAAGTGTATTGTAAAATCAAGTTTTTTAACAGGGGATATCACGTAATGCACATTTGCAGTTTTTTAAGTGGCGCTGGGAGCGCCAGTTACCAATTCGGATTGCTACCAATTCAGGACGCGCATTTTACACGGTAGAGGCTCATCATGGATATTTGCTACGTGGATTCAACTCATGTACTATGTCAAGAATTACTTTCAGTTATCCTAAAACAAGCCAGTTTGAACAAAATGTAATTCAGTATTAATGACAAGTTTTCACCGCAAAATTTTGCACTCTTGCATTACTTACAATCCAATGGGATACTCACCCAGCACTCATTACTATTAAAAAAATGATTTGTGACATTCATGCTGCCCAAGCAAGAATCCATTTGCACACCATGCGAGCAAAGAAGTGAGAATATTCAAATACAATGCATGCTTGCAAACTAGCAGCAGCAGTAACAAACAGCAAGCAACAATTGCTCCTCCCCACCAGCAGCACGCTTGCTAGTCACAGCTCACTTCTCAACTTCAAACTGATTAGCTACTAGTAGTAGTAGTAGTTGCAGTACACGATTCCTTCATATTCAATCCACACTTTGCTTCCTTTTCAATCTGGACAAGCTAATAGTAGTAGTAGCTTAGTAGCTGTAATGGACAGCAGTTTCACAAAGAATATTGGGTACCCCAATCAGCTATTTATTGCTCCCTATTTACTACTTTTGTTTGCTAACATTCACTACTACTAACATAATCACCACAACCAAAGGATTTTAAGACATTTTTGGAACAAGATCCAAGTTTTGAATGACTTTCTTAATTGCCGGTCCCTTAAATCTCCCCCTGAACAATTGGTGAATAAAAACAAACCTATGAGAAAAAGCTGCTGCAATCTGAGTTAATGAGTGTGGATTATTGAGCACTTGAGCAACCACATCTATTCTAGTAGCTACTACTACTACTGCTAGACACACCACCCAGTTAGATCTTGTGTTTGTAGTTATACAATGGGCTGTATGACATTTGGTTGCAATGGGTAATTCCCGCAATACTTTTTTGTAACGTACATAAATTTCTGTTTTTAGTATTTTGGGAATGAAAAAAATTTAAATACTTTTTTTGGCAGGCTAGTACATAAATCTAATTTTGGAATCTGGAATCTGATGACATCCTGGACAATAATATTAGCCAAATTTGTCTTCTTCATACGATTAAACATGTGGGTTCATGTGGGTTTAATCCGTTCAGATTTTTCAGTGACGTTCAGATTTTCCAGCAACTTCACGATCAAATTTTTCATTTTCACCTACTCACCATTTCAGCGACTCAACGTTTCGACTCAATCAACGATAGGTACTCAACCAACAACATAAATAGTTGCCCATCCATTGACTATGTCACTTGAGTTGCTTGTTTGCTTGTATCTTCTAGAAGATGATGAGGAGGAGGATGACGATGACGCTGCAGAAGAAAGGCGTCGAATAGATAGGAGAACACCAAGGATAGCCCTACGCCATCATTCCGAGTCTCCCTTTCTTTATCTATTCAACTCTGGCAATGAACACGCTCTTCTCAACTGCTGTGGTGTGGACCACACAGTCTTTAGAGAGCTTCTCGGTCTATTTGAACCAACATTTGATAGTTACACAGTTGATAGATACACCGATGCTGTTCGGAAAAGGAAGGTTAACGCCAATGGAGTATGGTGTGGAAGAAAGCGTGAGGCAAACACAACTTGCTGTCTTGGTCTAGTACTTCATTGGTTTAGAACATAGGATCTGTCGCAAGATCTGTATCTATGGCGTTTGGACTCACCTCTACTGCTATGTACAAATGGTTGAAGTTCTCTAGAAAGGTTCTTTTGTTCGTATTGCAGTATCATCCAAAGGCAATGATTAGACCTCCAACTGAAGAAGAATTGGAGGAATACATCAGCGCAATTGGTGCCAAATATCCCAGACTAAAAGAACGCCGTGTCTGGGGTGCCGCCGATGGACTCAAAGTCAAAATTCAGCAGTCTTCCAATTGGTTGATTCAGAGCCGGTATTACAACAGCTGGGTCTGTGACACGTATGTCAACAGCGTCTTTGTCTTTGCTGCCGATGGGAGAATTTGTATTTGCTGTTATAACTGCCCCGGTACCTGGCATGACAGCACAATCGCCAATCATGGTGTTTATGATAAAATAGAAGAACTGTTCATCAAGTTCCAAGCGATGGTTTGTGTTGACTCTGCGTTTAGGGCTGCCACAGGGAGACACCAATGCCTTGTCCAAAGTTCCCAGAATGATCTGGATACCCTAGAGGCTATTCTGTTGAACAGAGAAGCAACATCCCTTCGACAGTTATCAGGGTGGGGGATGCAAATGATCCAGGGGCAGTTTCCGCGATTGAAAGACAGGCTCCTATTGGAGACATTTGGCAATAGGAAGGTCATTTTGAACTTAATGATGCTTCTGTACAATTACCAAACAAGTACCATTGGTCACAACCAGATCCTGAATGTTTTTATGCATAAGAACGAAGGATACTTCTCTTATGACGACAACCTACCGGAAGATGCCACCGGCCTCTTTGACCGTTGAGCCGTTGAGCAGTTCGCCTTCGAATTTCGCTTTGCATGGTTGAGTAGGTTGTCGATTCCAAGTATTGATTCTCCGGTTGAGTAGATTGTTGTTGAGTGGGACCATGGTCAATACGATTGGTCCAAAGTGGATTGTTGGTTCTCCACCATGGTCGATTGATCCATTATCGACCATCGACCATGATGGTTGATTAGATTGCAAAGTGTAGATAACAATTAGTAGCTTTTTAATTTACAAATTAGTAGTAGTAGCTTTTGCTGTAGATTTGGACATAGCTTTCGCTGTTGGTAACTTTTGGAATTATGAGCTTAGAGGTTGCTGGAAAGATACGAGTAGTTTATACGTGTATCTGGACGTAGTTTTGATTGATCTGCTGATCCGGAGCAGTTTTGCTTTTGGTGTTCTTGTTTGTAAAAACCGCACGACTCCTCAAGAGGGGTTCAACTCCTTAAGAGGGGTTCAACACAGCGCCGGACGGGTTAATCCCATCAGTTCTTTCATACATGGAAATGGGAATCGAAATGTGAATGACTCCTATCGATTTGATTCCGACTGATTTGAGACTTTCATGTACTCCTACCAACTTTACGATTGCATGAGATATTACTAGTAGTTGCTAGTAGTTGCTAGTAATTCATTATTTCTACGAGTAATTCATTATTTCATTTTCTTGGCAAGTTGCAAAGCTCATAATTGGTTTTCTTCCAAAACCAAAAGCAACTTGTTACCACTACTAACTAATCTACTAATCTAAACCTACTACTAATCGTAATCTTCCAATTGACAATCAACAATGGTGGTGGTACTTTCCAAAGAAGAAAAGACACATCTTTTTCGGTCTCTTTTAGCCAAAGCGAAAAGAGAAGACCAAGCCATAACCCAACGAGAATACAGGGAACTGATTCTTTATCACCAGCGCGAGCTTCATCGACACCGACAAGAGATTCAAGAGATTCGTAAGCTTCTTCGACCAACCAATCCAGTCATTCTGAATGGAACCAGCAATCCACCACCAGTCATTATTAATGGAGTCGCCTTTCCCAACCCATCTAATGATAATGATTTGTTTGGCAATTCTGATTCCGGTTCCGATTTTTCTGAACCTACACTGGATCTTCCTGCTATTTTTCCGGATCCTCCTGCTGAACCTACACCGGATATTCCTGCTATTTCTCCGGATCTTCCTGCTATTAAACAGGAACCACCAGACCCTTAAGTGGAATCGCCGGCATTGCCAGCCGGGGGGGGGGGACTGAGTTAGGAGTTGTTGGGATCGCTGGGCTGCGGGGGATTCGAGTTGGAGTTGGAGTTGGGAATTGAGTTGGGACGGAGCCCGTTTAGGAATATAGTGGCAACATCTACTATGGCGGCCTTCAGCGATTCCAAGGCAGCCTCTCTTTGTTCCCTTTCAAGATGTTGATACTCTATTCTTTGTTCCCTTTCAAGCCATTGATACTCTATTCTTTGTTCCCTCTCACACTTGGAATTCGCTATCAAGAAATCAAGAATTTCCTGGTGTCCCTTGGTTGTGTTGTTGGTGGTGGTGCTGGCGGTGGTGCTGGTGTTGGCGTTCCTGCGGTACTGTCTCTTTGATCGCGGAGTGCTGGTGGGAGAAGGGGAAGCATGCACGGCAGGAAACCGTTGAGATGAAGAAGAAGAGGAAGCCAACCGAGACCGAGAGCGCAGAACAACAATTCTTGGTGGTACGTTTATGGGAGTCGTTGGTGTATTGTTTATGGCAGTTGGTGTATTGAGTTCTGGTTCTTCTTGGGTTGGTTGGGAAGGTTGACAAAGCAGGCGGTTGTGTTGGCTGGGTTGGTTCCGTTGACTGTTGGGTTGTTGACTGTTGGGTTGTTGACTGTTGGGTCATTGTTTGCGAAGGTTGACCAAGTGGTGGTATCGGAGGAATGTTATCATCATCAGAGTTGCCATCCTCCTCCTGCTCCTCACCACTACTTGCTATGTATTCTTCATCTTCCGTGTTGGTCTGGTATCCTTCTTCCATTCCGTATGGCTCTTGTCCATCACCAACTCTTTCCTTGCACTTAATCAAATACTTAACCCTCTTCGCCAACTTTACCTCCTTGGGGCAATTTGGATCCCCAGTAGGAATTCGTTTACGATATAGACCGTTGTATTTCCTACGGAGGTTCTCAACACTTCGATTGGTATCAGGGAAGTTGTCGTTATGGATTTGGCCGACTTGCGCCCAATCCTCGGGACCAACAGGAAGGATTGCTTTCGAGGGATGTATAGAAGTTCCATTACTTCACTTCTGCTGTATTTTTTTTTTTCCGACCTTTTTCCTGCTGTCTTCACCATCGCTGCTTTCATTACGATATAAAAATTATGTCCGGAGCTGAAGAATATGTATCTCCTCCTCCATCGTTGTCACATAGCAGCAACAACAGCAGATAACCCATTATTAGTGATACGATTTGGTTGTTGTGGTGCGTTGGACAATATTTTGTACTACTATTTTGTACTAATACTACTCGTACTGTAATCAGCCAAAATTGGCGATCTGATCCGTTGGATGTGTGATTAGTCCAGTTGGGGTCCTATTAGGGACCGAGAAAAATTTCAGTCAGGAATTCCGTTATTAAAAAGTGTATCGTTACAAATCATAGTCGAGGTGAGCTCACGTTGACTATGATTTGTAACAAAAAGACTGGTCGAGTAGAAAATTTCCGGTTTATGTAGTACATAAAAGTATTTCGGGAATCATCCAATGTGTAACGCGCTTAATCAGTGTTTGTTCAAGATACAAGCAAAGGGAACTTGGGCTTCTTGCTGTAGAGCAGGTTTGCTCCTTTATTGCTGCTAGTAAGCTGATTGTGACCATGTTGAACATAATTTACTCTAATTATTATTCTATTTCAACAATGCCTTGGTTATTATTATGGATCTCACGACAACACAGCATAGCACGCGGCACTCCATAACATGATGTAGTTAGTAGTGTTCCGTGAGAGAATCTCTCATGACGATCTGTCTGGAGTTCCTTTCCTATCGCACCACTACTACTAGTAGTACTACTCTAGGCAAAGCCTCCATCAGCAGCATCAATCGCCATCGCCATCGCCATCACTATCACTCGATACGAGACGGAACACCTCGGTAGCAAGCAAACAGCGTGGACACCGGAAACCGCCAACAAAAATCCAGCCAGCCAGCCAGCCAGCAGCCAACCATCGACACACGTACATATTTCTGTTCTATATGAAGAGGAGGCGTCTTTCAAACGGCACCAACAGCAATCTTGGCTGTTGCAAATTGCATCAGGTGCGATGCGATGCGATGCGATGTGATGCGATGCGAGGCGCCCAGTGTTTCGTCTATCCGACATACATACATACATACATACAGGCATACGTGCTGCAGTACGTAACCGATTTTATTTCAACGCTCGTCCTGTGCACACGTACCGCGTCCTTCCTTGTTGTGTTGTGTTGTATTGTATTGTATTTTGTGATTACTACTGTGCTGTAGAATTCTCCGCTCGATTTTCCTGCATCACTCGAGATTCGTCCTTGGTCTCGACCAGAAGACAGAAGCCGTTGTCCGTACTGTACGAACACCATGTCCGATTCGATTCGATTCGATTCGATTCGATTCGAATCATCTCCAATCCCATCGTGAATGACATGCATTCTGCGAGCAACGAATACAAATAAAAAAATGTTCGAACAGCCACACGGAACGGAACGAAACGAAACAAAACGAAACCAAATTCCGTCGCCTCGAAAACACACTGTCTGAGATATCACGTCATATCACATTAGAAACATTGCATTAGCATCAGCATCACACCGCATCGCATCATTGCTGTACCGGTAGCAGCCACGATTTCACAACCGTGTGCAGTCGTCGGAACAGTGTCGCTGTTGGGGTGTAGTCGGATACGGGAACGTAATCCGAATCGCCCCTCGCCGCGGGCTCGAGTTTGTCCCAACGGACGACTACCGCCGTTGGAGTCATCACGGGGGCGTAATCCGGATCGCCCACCCTTGCGGGCTCGAGTTTGTCCCATCGCACCACGGTTTCGGACGGCAACGCCGGAAGCACCATCAGCATCAGCATCAGCATCAGCACCACCATTATCATTATCATCATCGGCGGCATCATCGGCAGCAGTGGCATCGGCATCGGCAGCAGTGGTATCCTTGTTGGCGTGTTCCGTGTTCGTGTTCGTGGTTGTGTTCTCGTAGTAGTCGCCCAGGGAAGGCATCATCGCCTCGATCAATTCGTTTTCCTTTTCTTCGTCATCTTCCTCCTCCTCCTCCTCCTCCACTAACTCGAATGTATCCTCCTCAACTAACTCGAACGTATCCTCCTCCACTAACTCGAATGAATCCTTCTCCTCCTCTGCCAATGGAGCGTTTGACGACGAAACGGGAGACCGAGATTCTACGGCTTTCTCGTTGGATTGAAAACTTTGTCTCCGAAGCAGTTGTTTTTGTTTTTGTTCACCGCAATCGTTAGAAGCATCGTTATCGTTGTTGTTATCATGATCAAGAACGTCTTTACCATCGTCTTTGCCATCGTCGTCGTCGTCGTCGTCGTCACCGTTGTAGTCCTTGGATTCGAGCCTATCCATTTCCATTTGCAATTCCACTATGCTACTATTCATGATCGCAAACAGATCGAACATCTCTTGGTCGACCCCATCGTTATCGTTATCGTTATCGTTGTCTTCGGATATGGGTGGCTGTTGCTGTGGCATTGTGGCGGTGAATGAATCGACTCCGGTTCCAGCGAGCCCCTGCTTGTGTACGATGTGTGTTTGTGTTTGTGTTTGTGGTTGTGTACGTGTGTATGTATGGGTTTGTGCCTGCCTGCCTGCCTGCCTGCTTGCCTAATTACCGGTACCGATACTGCTACGGTAGCTTCTGTCTCTAGATTTATTCTTGTTCAGTTCGTGAGCTCTCTCTTACCACGAGCTTAGGTCTATGTTGTCAATCATTCTCCGAATACGAGTACCGGTACGTACCGTTCGTACTGTACGAACAATTTTGGTTGTTTCTTGACACGTTTGTTTGTTGTGTGTGTTGTCCCACGGAGCAATTTTCGGAATGAATTTGTTAGTGGAACGATGCGATGCGATGCGATGTATCATGCTGTATTGTGAGTACGAGTATTGTACCGTACCGTAAGATTACCGTACCGTACTGTATCGAGAGTAGTCGTACCGTAGGTGATGGGATGTCACAGACACACGGAAGGGATGCTAAATCTTACGGTACATAGTACGTACCGTACCTACCGTACTGGTACGTACCGCATTCCAAAAGTTCGACAGGGGGAGAAACCGGCAAAACATAGATTTACGGTATGTTTGTTCCGAGTTCCGACTGTACCGGTACGTACTACCGAAGTAATTAGGAGAACAGGTTTCAGTTTCAACGGTACTATATGTAACTACCCCTCCTCCGTTTTGGTTGGCAAGACTCATCCCCTCTCTAAAGAAAAATTCGAGGCGCGCGCGCCGAGAATTTTTCTTTAGATAGGGGATGAGTCTTGCCAACCAAATCGACTCCGAGTAGTATTGGGGGTGGGAGTTTTCTTTAGGATGCTTCCTTTTTCCTCGGGCCGGGGGCCCTCGGAAAAAGGAAGCATCCTAAAGAAAACTCCCCCCCCGATACTACGAGGAGGAGAGGAAGGAGGAGGGGTAGTTAGGTATGTAATACCATGGTCGTAAGGGAGAGCACAAAGGGAAGGAGGGGGGAGCTTGCTAGCGAGCGTCGGTTGCTTGTTGTTGCTGCTGTGGGGGGGGGGGGGGGGGGGGCTTGCTAGTGAGCGTCGTTCTTCCTTCCTTGTTGTTGCTGCAGTTTCACGGGGGGACAACGATAAACCTGCTCTCCCCACAGTCCCACGTGTTGTATGTGTGAAAAATTACTTTAGTACCGGTTTCGGTACTACTTGTTCAACACACGGAGTTGTGTGTGAAAAAAATCTAAAAATACTTTTTGATTCGATTAACACGGAGTCCGAAAAATTAATTTACCGGGACGGTAGGATCTAGTACATTCCCTACCAGATCCTGGATTTGGGAAATTTCCAGGTTCAGTAGGATGTACTAGAATCCCTACTAATCAAGCATATATTTTCAGCCGTGCTTACCGGTCAAAATTGTTTTTAGTGTTTCTCCTAAGTAATTCAGTGTTTTTAAGCGTTTCTAGAAAACCGTTGCCGGGTGTTGATCAATACATATGGCAAAGAGGGAACCAACTCGCGGGATTACGATCAGCATCAGGAGTGATTTCATTAGCTTTGTTGACACGTTTGTAGAATCTAGTAGAATTCCTACTACAAAGTGGATTTTTGCTGTTTTTTTCCCCGGTTGTAATTCATTATTCCAAAATCAACCACTTTGCAAAACCAAATTGCTCCCCCGACCATGGGAATAGACCCTTTTCGCTGCTTTCTATCCTATTACAACAACAAGAAACCCATTCTATCACACTGTAAGTCATTGTCGGTCCTTTGTTTGCTGGGAAGGGGAGATGTTCAGCCTGTTTCGATTTGATTTGGCGGCGGCAGCAGCACCATTTTATTCATTCCTATCACTCACGACGCTGCTTCTTTTTGCTTCTTTGACCATGGGAATAGCCCCTTCCAGCAACCATGGTTCGAAGTATTCCCGACCTGAATAGCACAGCACCAGCTGCCTCTGCTCCGCGGACTCGTTCTTCATCTGCTGCTCCACCACCGCAAGATCTCCGGTCTTGGACGAATCGTCGGTCGTCTACGAATGCAACAACAACAACAACAACAACAACCCATCGACGCTCTGTAGCAGCAAGGAAATCTTCATTTTCCAACCCCTACAGCAGGAAGAAGAAACCTCCTCCCCCCCCCTCTGGATCTCCAATCGCCACTTCTGGAAAGAGGAAAAAGCGCGCACGGCAAACCCTTCCTCTCTCTGCCCCGGCAATTGCTGCTACTCCACCAACTATTGTCGTCAATCCGGCTGTGGATGCTCTTTTAAGTCTGGCCGGTGCTCCTCCTTCAATTCCGACTGCTGCTGTTGCTCCTCCTACGATTCTGTCTCCTGCTCCCACTCCTTCTCCTGCTGCTCCTGCTCCTTTCATCCCGGACGCTGTTGTTCTTCCTTTGAATTCGGATCCGGCCATTGATCGTTCTACTACTACACTGCCGCCAACAACGGACGATCTGGTTCCTACTGTATCATACGATGAAGAAGAAGAGGAACAAGAGAGTGATGGAGAGGTGGACACTGCTGTGGCCGCAGCAGCTGCTGGTGTTACTGTTACAGACTTCCATCTGCCGTCTGTAACAAATCCTACGATTCCAACACTCACAGTTGACTCTGACCATGACTTTCGCGATGCCGCTGCTGTCGCTGCTGATGGGAATTTTTCTCTTGGGGCCATTCTACATGCACTGAAGCAGAATCCCACAGCTCTGGGGACTACCACAGAGAGGATCAAGGCACTTACCTTCAATACTACGGAACACGAGAGGAAAAAAAACCGACTGGAGTTTGCATTCTTCAAATCACTCGCGGCTCATCCGGAGGCTGCGCCACTTGTTGATTACATTCCAGATCCCGAAGCACCGTTGGTGAAAACCCGCCGGTTCTATGTTCTAACAAGGGCTCCTATTGCTCCAAACAAGAGAGCACTCGTCAACTGGTGCATGCTGATTCACTCATTGGATTTTTACAAGTTGAAATACCGGGGAATGGATTTATCAAATGATCCAAGGCTTTTTGCTCAAGCACAGTATCAGTCGGGTGTCATCTCTATGAAGTTCAGGTGTCTTTTTGCTACCTTCCGGAAGAACGGAATCACCTACTCGCAGACGCTAGATTTCAACGAGGCCGGAGGATTCCAAGCCTACTGGAAGAATATCTTCAAAATTGCGAAAACATACAAGGCGGACTACGGCACCTGTCCAAACAAGGCTCAGTTTGATGTCAACTGGTACAAGAAACGGAACAAAGCTATCAACGATCCAAGCAATCCGTTGGATCCGTTCAACAACCTCGAACACTTTGTTTGGTGTGCGATGGAGAACATCATGACCGAATGGGCTCTTCGCGGTTGTCTTGAGCCAAGTTCTCTCGTCAAGGAAGACTTCGAAACCGGTGTGTTCACTGAGGGGGAGTTTGTTGGGATTCAATACATACGACTCAAGCCAAACTACAACGGACAGAAGAAAAGGAGTCTTTCCCTCAAGAATCCTGTGCTGGATGATCGCAATACCAAGAAAACTACTCTTCCATGTCCATACAACGGCGATCCTATGTCTACGTATCAAACTACCATCAAGTTACTCTCGCTTGTCCCTGATAACTGTGAAGGTGTCAACCGTATTTTTCGAAAGCCGGCTTCCAAGAAACAACTAGAGGCAAGTGCCGTCTGTTTTTTGTGTGTCGCATCTCTCTTTTTTGCATATCTAACCGTCTCGCGCTGCTTTTTCCTCTCTCTCTTTGCAGATCTGGAAGAAACAGGGACGTCGTTGGCGGTTGAATCCTAGCGCTAATCAGGTGATTGGAAAGAACCGTATCAACGAAATCTTGGTTCTAATTGCAACATGGAGTGGATATGAGAACCCTGAGCGCTGTACTGCCCATGGCAAAAGGCATGAGTCTATCTCCAAGGTCGCAAATGCTGGTGTTTCTGCTTCTCTTGTCAAGGGTCTTGGAGGGCATGCTCATCTGAATACTACTACCAATTACATCCTTCCAGATCAGCATGCTGTTGATGCTGCTGTTCGCGCAAAGCATGGATCCCCTTCCAAGATTCGCGTGCCGCTTCCAGCTCCCGCGCACGCTCTACGTTCCACTTCTGCGCTGTCGCCGTCGCCATCGCCATTGCCGTCGCCTGCACCACCATCTCCAGCTTCTTCTGCAGAAGAATCCCAAGATCCTCCTCTGCCCGTGGACAATTCCCCCGCGGTGTCTGTCCAGCATTCATTTGGTGACCACTCCAATGATTCTGTTCCTTCAGATTGTGCTGCTGGCAATTTGGGGTTGATGACCCAGACCTTTGAAGTCCCCAATCAATCTCCCCCTCCAATGCCATCAAATATTTCTTTCACTACAGGCGATGAGCCTTCTCCAGTTCCTTTGCCATTCACCGATCGACGTTGTCATTACCATGATGAGGTGATACCTCGTTCAACGCCAAGGCACAAGACACACTACAAAGGTCGTGGTATGTTTGCCGAGGATCGTCCGCAATACGAGAATCATCACGAGCCGCGCTACAATTGTCCTCCCGCACACCGTTACGAGGATCGCTCCAGCAGTCGTTACGATGACGACGACCGTCGTTACGAAGAGCCTCCCCCTCATACTCAGTCTTACGAGCCGCGATACGAGCGCGTGGCTCGTCAAAAACCTCGACGGCTCTCTTTTCGTGAAACTCCCTCCTACAAGCCGCGCTACGACGATCGGAAGCCCCCACCGCGCTACGAGGAACGGAAGCCGCCACCGCGATACGAAGAACAGAAGCCTCCACCGCGTTACGCAGAACGGAAGCCGCCACCGCGTCGTCATTCATACGAGGAACGCAAGCCGCCCCCGCGTCGTCATTCTTACGAGCCCCGATACGAGGAGCGAAAACCACCGCCGTGTCCCCCTTCTACCAGTACGCCGTCCTACGAGCAGCGCCCGTCTCTTGCTGAAAGAGGCTCTCGACAACGTTCTCCCCCTCATCAAGACCAGCATCGTGTTTCTTTTGGTACCAATCGCTATTACCAAATGGAGGATTATGGTGCATGGGGTCCTACTCCAGTTGAAGTTTTTTCACACAGCACACATCGTCCTCGTTACGGAAGGGAATTTTTTCAATCCGATGACCCCGAAGTGCAAATTACGGAGGTTCACCGCCCGAGTGCTTGGGAAGATGTGGAGCTGCCTGAATGGGGATCGCAAATTCGTTGGTAGCAAGTACGCGTTTTTTTTGGTGTTTCTACTGCGTTCAAGTGCAAAATTGCCTTTTTTGTGGCCATTTTGGCATTTTGGGCCCAACAGCCTCAATATTTGCCATAGTTTGCTCTCTAGCAAGAAATAGGTCTACAGACTAATTCTAGAGTTTTTTTTTTCGAATATACCCTGGTCCGTAGTTTGTTGTGTAATAGTGTGTTCTGGGAGTATCAAAAAGAGTGCTAGGTGAAGAGTGCTCAGAATACGACTGGAAATCACGACCGCGTACTAGCTACAGAGGCGCCGAGTAACACTACTAGTAGAAAATCACGTACCACTTCTACTCATATTATGTACCACTCATACGGAGTATTTCGCAAATTACCAAAGTATCATCCCATTATCAGAGCAGAAAACCCTACTAGTATTTGTGTAGGAATTCTACGGCATATTTTCGAAATTACTTTAGTATCATGCCATTGTCAGAGGAGAAAACACTACTAGAAATCGTGTAGCAGTTCTACGGCATATTTTGCAAATTACTAAAGTACCACCAAAGTTACCAAAGTACCATCCCCTTCTCTGCACCTTTTTCGCGCCCGTTGAGTCTGTTTTAAACTCCCGAGTCCCTTTTTTTAATTTTACTTAGGCGTCGATTTTGCGAGTGCACGTGCTCTCCCGTACGAGCCATGGTGTTACCATAGTACCGTAAAAACCTCACCTACCGGCAAAGTGGTGACATCACTTTTTTGGATTGACACCTTCTGCATTGAACATTCTGTTGTTTGAACAGACGGCGCGGGACCCGTACGGTAGAATACTTGGACCGTAGAACAAAACGATGTGTGTTTGGTCGGTGGAGGTCCATTCGTGTTTCTCGTCCTGCTTTCTGCGAGCATCATGCCCGTTACGTCAACTACGACGCTGTACCGTACCGAACGGTAGATGAAATTGTGTGCTATTGAGTTTTAGAATCAAAGATCATGACTTCGAGAAGAAGCTTCTTCTAAGCTTGATCTATGATATGATTGGAAAATAACCGTGTTCTTTGATAATCGGTACTATCTGATGAAACTTTAAGGAGGAGAAGACTACTAGTAGTAGTATCTTTATATTCAAATACGATGATTGAACAAGAAGAATGACTGCTGATGCGCGGGAACAATGCCTCACCAGGAGTGACTCATGATGACTGATGGAGGAGTGTGTCATTGACTGATGGCTGAAGTGTCTGTGGTGCGTTGTTCAGTCTCCCTTCTTACCATCATGAAATATTGTTTGGGTTTGGCCGCAGGGGTAATGTGGCGGATGCTGATGCATTCGTGTTCAAGACCGCAGCGGATGGTGACGGTGTTGTTGGTATGAACTTGGAGGATTGGATAGTAGGGACCTTCAAGAACTAGGTCGAGTTTGTTTCTGTCGTGTATATTGAGGAATACACCTTGACCTACTATGAATTTGTCTTTGGTACGCTTGCGGTTTGCGCAAATGAGGCGGTTGTCAATTTGAGCTTGGCGATGTTTGGTCAAGGTGATCATGATGTCGACGCAAAGTGGAATATTGAGGAGGAGCATCATGATGACGCAATTGAGCACGTGTGTGCCCGGCAAGAAGCTGCCAAGACTGGAAACGGGGTTGCAGTGGAGAGCGTGCATTGCTGTTGCAATTGCCTTGTCAGCTAAGTCGTTTGCGTCTGCTTCTGATTTTGGCAGTTTTAGATTGATCATTCTTGTGAGTATGATTTGTCCAATGGTTTTGTGAGATGATTCAATGATACTGTTCTTGGCTGTGAGAGTGTGGGGAGAGATATTTATGGGTGTAGTAATGCCTGTGTAATCAAGCAGAAATTGGAAGTCGTATCCAGTGAATTCAGGTAAATGATCACGGTCGATGCAAGATGGGCGAGGGTAACGAGAGAGCCAGCAATTTTGAAAGAGGCATCTGATGTTTTCTGCTGTTTTGGAGTCTGGGATGCAAATTATTTCAATGAGATTGGTAACTGGGCCGATGCATGTGAGAGCGTCAAAGCAAAATTTGGTTTTGTTGATTTCAAGAACATTCCATGGGCTGATGCAATAAATCGATGTGTACTTCAGACCACGGAGTGATGGGTGCCAAACAAGGTGTGAGTTGGCCAGCTTGGCAAGACAAAGTGCGTACAAGTGGGCAGATGAGGAAATTGGAGATGACATTGTGGCAAACTGCCCGTAGATCAGGGTGGTGAAAGTGTTGTTGGAGAAGAGCTTCAAGATGCTGGTCCATGCCTGTGGAATGAACTGTGATTTTGTGATACCACTTAACAAGAGGAGGAGCAAGCATGTTGGTAGGGATAACAATTGAGCAAGTTTGTTGAGGCGGCAAACAATGCCAATGCTGTCAAGTTTTTGAATGAAAAAGCGGTGGGGATCTTTTTGTGGTATTGTTCAAACGTTTTGATCATGTGCTTGGTATTCATGGATGGTGGCAATATGGAATGGCAATCTGCCTTTGGGATCAAATTGTGGATGTATGAGGTAGCTGTCTTTGACAGAATGACTATCAGTTGATGCATTGCACAATGGCATTGCCATTAGGCTCTCGCCAATTTGTGAACAGTGAAATGAATCATTGTTGGACACAGTGTCGGTCAAAATTTGTAGTCAGAAAATATGAAGTGAGGATAGTTGGGGTATGGCTGAGAGAGTCGGTGACTGTGTTTTTGGGTCCTTTGATGTAGTGGTAAATGGGGTTGTGTTCTTTGAGAATGAGTTTCCACCGGAGGACACGTTGAGTGTTGTATGTTGAAAGTTTGTAGGTACGGTTTTTGTGATTGGTGTAGAGATGGATTACTGCGCAAAGGAACATTGGTCAATATTCTTTGAGTGTTTCGACGATGGATAGGAGTTCCTTTTTGATGGTTGTATAATTTTCCTGAGCTTTGTTGAGTTTGCGTGTGAAGTATGAGGCGGGTTTGTTGTTTTACTTGATGACGGCACTGAGCTGGAAGCCGGAGGCCTCAGTGTATATGTGAAATGGGGTGTTGTGATCGGGATATGCAAGCATTATCTCAACAGGGACAATTGATTTCATTTCTTCAAATGACTTTTCACATGTATTGTTCCATTGAAATGTTTGAGGGGTTTTAAGAATATTTGTGAGCGGTGCTAGAATGTGAGAGCGTCCGGGCCACATGTTGCAATAGTAAGTGACAAGGCCAAGGAAAACTCTGAGTTGTTTTAGGTTCTTGGGCAGGGAGCATGGCTAAAATGGCTTTTACTTTCTTGATGTAAGGTTTGATACCGTTTGGTATTAGCCAATGGCCAACGAAGTTGGTTTCTTGGATAATCCATTCACATTTGAGAGGATTGATAGTGAAGCCTTTGTTGTGTAGACGAGTGAGGACAGTGTTGATTAAGTCAAGATGATCTTCAAAGCTGTTGCTGAAGCATGCAATGTTGTTGATGTAGATTCCGATATCGGGGATGCTATGTAGAACCTTTTCCGTAATTTCTTGTGCTATGTCATTGGATTGGGAAGCTCCCATTGCAAGGCTGAAGGGAGTTGTGATTGTGGTGAGGTCTTCGCTTTCATCATTGAGGACAAAGGTGTAGTATTGCATTCAGATATCCATTTTTGTGAGATATTTGTAGCCAGAGTGGCAAGCCAGGATGTCTTGGATGTGAGGGATGGGGTAAGAAACTTTGCATTGAATGGCCTTGTTGAGTGCACAAAAATTGGATACCTACTGGAATTTTCCGTCTTTCTTTGGGATTATGAATGTTGAAGAGATCCATATCGACCGGCCTTGACGTGAGAATACACCTAGAATGTTGATGAGGCGGTCGAGATCCTTTTTGAAGAGTGCGAGTTGGGCGTGAGGAACAGGGTAAGCAGGGGAGCAATTTGGCTTGATGGAAGGATCAATATCCAGCTGTATTCCTTCATCAGGATAATATTTGAGGTTGCCATCAAAGGCGGTTTGATATTTGCACAAAACGCCGTGCAGTTGATTGTGTTGTTGTTTGGTCAAGTGTGTGCATTTGTCACAGACAGTGCGACCATCGTGTTGGTCATAGGTGGAGTCGAGAATGGCCAGTTTTGTATTTGTGACTGCAAAACTTTTATCTTTTGATGCTGCCGTGTCGACTTGCAGGGCATTAACCTGTAGAGCAAGCGCTGCAGGGTTGGTGAGAAAAGCAGGGGAAGGTTCACATGGGGACCATCATGCGTTTTGCACTTTCTATGAGATTTTCATTGACATTAATAAGAACAATTTTGAAATGTTGAAGGGCGTCATGTCCAAGGATTATGTTGTAGCGACAGGTTACTGTGAAGACACGGTCATCTAAGGAGGGAAGGCTGATCTCAGGGGCTGATTTGGGGAGTAAAGTGTTGAAGCGCTATTTTTTGGTTGGAGTTGACTTCTCCTGCCATGGTTACACCTGAAATGGGTGACATAGCGGCTGGGATGATGGAGTTAGGTAGAGTGTGATGACTGATTCAAGTAGATTTGGAACTAAAATTGCTTAAGATGAGATATGGACGTGCGGAAGGAGTGGTTTGGATGAAGTGAGCAAGGTAAAATGTGTATGGAACGGGTTTGTTTTGTTTGGTTGTCAGTACTTTGCATGATTTTGATCTGGGGCGTCTTGGTGGTAACAACAATTGGCTTCATCGTTGTGGTAGAATCCATCATTGTTATTATATTCTTGAGTGAATGAAGCGCTGCATTGATTGATGTTGTCGTGAAAGTAGATGTCGCTGGGTTCCTGGGGTGGAGCAGCAGTGTTGTCTGTGTGTGTCTGTGTGTGTGTGTGTGTGTGTGTGTCGTGAACGCCGGTGCCGAAGTAAAAGTTGCCGGTCATGCCAAGATGATGTGCGTCATTGTGTCTACCTTGTTGGTAACGTGTTTTGTACGGTGGGCTTGTTTGGGTGCTGCGTGTGTGACTGCGGTTGGAGGACGGGCAAAAATTGTTGTTGTTAGTACCTGGTGCGCGTGGGACTCAACTTGGTGAGCAAGTGTTGTACCCTGTGGTGGGTGCACGGACAGAAGTCTGAGTATGATGGGTAAAATAATCGCTGCTTGGATAAGGAGTGCGTGAGCCATTATTTGAATGTCCACAATAGTTGCTGTACAAGGAAATGTAGCAAGGGGGTTGATAGCAGTTATTGTTGTTGTTATGGTTCTTGTATGCGCCATTGTATGTGCAATGATTGTTGTTCTGTCAAAGGTGCTGTCCGGCGTCATGACAGAGACATTGTTGTTCCATGAAGCCGACCAGGCGTTGGAAGGGGTATGTGACATCATCCAGTTGATTCCCTGTTTTGTTGAATTTGAGCTGCCAAGTTGGTAGCATGAGGCAGTAGAATGTGTTCTTCATGGAGGTGGAGTCAGGGTAAAGCCTTTTGCCATTGGATCCGGGTAAGTGGATGCTTAGGGTATTGATGAGACAAAGGTGGCCTGCGACGGCAAAACAATCCATGTGGTACGGTTTGGTTGCATTTAGCATGTATTCTTATTGGACAAGAAAGGGATTGGAGGGAAATAACATGGATAGAAAATTGTGGATGTGCTTGGAATAATGAGAGTTGAGAACGGCACTTCCTGCGTCGTGAACAATTCTGTCCCAAGAATGTTTGAGATCGCCACTGACAACGTTGCGGGTCTTGTGATTCTTGACACCTGTCGTGAATGTCGAGGTTGGTGGTGCTGACTGCATCGATGAAATCCTCAATAACGTGGATGAGGTGTTCTTTGTCAGTTGCATCAGGACAGAACGCGGCGTCCCGTTTCTTGAGGGTGTGTCTGGAAATGGATGGAGGCAGGGCGGGGGGGGGAGGAGTTGCATTTGCTTGCTGCGGCAATCTGGGCAGCGGTGGGGGGAACAGTGTAAGGGACACAATGAACAAGGCAAATGTTAGGGTAATCCTGGTAAAGGGTGGCTGGTTTGAAAGGGATTGAGGGCTGGTTTGCAGCTTGAAGTTGAGCGATGGCAGACATGGTGGATCAGATGTTACTGTAAATTTTTAGATATTTTTATTGATAAAAAAATTCAAAGCGATATTGCAATTGAATTCAATATGAGCTACTAGTATGCTGTAGATGAAATTATGTGCTATTGAGTTTTAGAACCAAAGATGACTTCAAGAAGCTTCTAAGCTTGATCTCCTATGATATGATTGGAAAAGAACTGTTTTCTTTGATAGCTAGTAACAATCGAAATTTGGATGAGAACTTCAAGGAAAAGACTATCTTGATATTCAAATACGATTGAACAATGACTGATGCATGGGAATGTGTCAGTGACTCATGACTGATGGAGTGTGTCATTGAGTGATTCCCACCAGATGAAAACGAATAAAATTGATAGAAAAACACATAAAAAGTATGTGTTTTCTACATAGATTTATTCATTTCCTGAATAAAATTTGTCGGTCGACATGTGTCCGACTGACAGTTTTTATTCACTTTTTTAACACTGAAAAGATTTCAACGGAATCTTAAAATCAAACATTTCAGTCTTAATCAATCCTGTGCACCTCTTGCACCTCCTTCGCCAGCACGCTTTTTTTGGTGATCATCGCTAATTTTGCTGAGCTGAAAAATTGCAGTCCGAAAAGAAAAAAATTGCAGTCCGGAAAGAAAAGAAAGTCCGGAAAGAAACAGCAACAACAGTACGACTTGTCTCTCTAGCAAGAAATCAGCAATCAATTCAACTTCAACACTTTCTTTTCTATCGGCCTGAGCTGACACAGGGCAAGAAGAATGCCCTTCTACCCCTTTACTAAAATCGCTCTCGTTGCTCTTGCTAGTAGTTTATTAGAAGATTCATCGGAAGATGACGAGGAATCGATTCGATCGGAATGTCGATCACCAGAATGGATTCAATCGATGCGCTCACAAAAAGAAATACCATCCATCATAACAATTCAACAACATGGCACCGGACTGCTGCACCTGACTGCTGCACCGACTGGCAGCAATGGAAGGAAAGCCGGCATTGCCAACTACACAAAGCCCGAGTTGGAGCACTTTTTCAGATGCATGAGAAGTATCCTACCAATTGGCCCAGAAGAGTGGGACGCCGTTACAAGTCTACACGCTGAAAATTTTCCTTGTAGGGACACTGATTCAATCAGGAACAAATACATTTGTTTGTACCAGAAGAAGATGCCAACTGGTGATCCAATTCAGAAATGGGATGTTAAACAAGCCAAGGAAATCAAGTATCTGATTGGTGATAGAGCCTCCATTCTGAATCGAGAAGAAATATTTGATCTTGAAACAGGGGAGTTTGTCCCTGCCGATGATGACGAGGAGCCGTCCGATCCTCCACCACTTCCACTCTGTCAACCAACTCAACCAACTCAACTGACTTAATCAACTCAAGGAACGACTCAAGCCTTGACTCAAGGAACGACTCAAGGAACGACTCAAGGAATGGAGGACAACCATCCCGCCCCAGTTCTACTTGGTCAACCAACTCAGCCTACACAAATTGATGAAGCAGCAACGGAGCTCACTCCTACCAGTACCATTAGTGGTGGTGTCAGCACTAACAAAAAGAGAGCTTACGATCGCAAAGCAGAGAAGGACACACATTTGATGAGTGTGATTGCTGCAGCATTGAGAGAGGGACAAGAGGATTGAAAGCTTCATCTGCAGGCATTGGAATCCCATCGAGCGGCATTGGAACTCCAGCAACGGCAACAGGACAAGGTCAATGAATTGAAGAAGGTGGCAGATCAAGAGAGGAAGTTGATGTTCCAGGTACTCGTTGGTCTTGCTAGTGGTGTTGGTGCAAAGAATACTCCCAATGGGAAGCTCAAAAGAAAACTGGAACACCTTAGACTCTCGTGTGCTGACGACAGCAGTGACGGAAGCGATGAGGACAAATGAAAAGACGAATCGATTCGTCAATCGTTAGATGAATCGAATCAATCGATTAGTTAGTTAGTCCAGCAGCATCCCGGCTACAGCAGTGGCGACAACATCAGTGACAGCAGCAGTGACGACTTGTTAGGAATCAATTAGTGAAGACGAATTGAATTGATAGTGAAGGATAGCATCAAATTGACGGATTGAATCAATACTTGTAGAATCAAATCGATCGATTAGTTAGTTAGTTAGTTAGTTAGTTAGTTAAAATAAAAGAATCGATTATTAGTTAAACTCAACAACAACACCAACATTGCTCCAAACAGAAACTTAGGCTACAAAGGCAATAGAAAAACTCTATTGTAACACCTTAAAAGAGGGATCGAAAAACCACTAGAGGTGCGCTGGAGCAAGATTATTCGAACCTGTTGTCGACTGCTCTAAATACTGCTCTAATCGATTGATCAAATCAATCAACTACAGTAGTACTAGAGGTGCGAACGTAATTGATCGATGATCAATACGGCTACTAGTAGTAGTAGTACGTACGCTTATTCGTAACTACTAGTATCGATTATCATCTAATTTGCTACTAATCGATTAATCGATCAGATCTGCTACTAATCGAATCTGCTACTAATGGATCGGATCGAATACATCATCTGCAGTTTCTGTTGGTACCAATTCATAGGAGAAGAAACCTTCAGTCCGACTCATGTACGTGTTGAGTATGGTGTTGATTCCAATTTTAGCTGTCTGGAAGTTGTACAGACAAACAAGGAGCTTCAGAATAATCTTCCTGTCACCTCCTTCTTCCAGGAGCATGCTGTCCTTCATCCAGGGAAATCTGCCTTGGATCTGTCGCATTCCCCATTCAGAGAGCTGTCGGACGCTGGTAGCAGCCCGATTCACTATAAGATCTGCTGCATTGAAAGGATTGTGTTGGCAACTCCGCATGAGGTAGTGGCTTTCTAGACAGTTTGAAAGCTGAATTGACAATAAGCTTTGCTAGGTATTTATCATACATGAGCTCCATCTTTTCATAGAGGCCATAGTCGGCTTGAGTACTATCATGCCAACAACCTGGAGCATTCAAGATGCAACCCCGGATCCTTCCGTCCAGAGCTAAGATGAAAACACTGTTGACGTACGTCCCACAAGTCCAACCATTGTAGTATTGGTTTTGCTTCATTCAGTTGCCAGACTGTTGGATATGGAGTTTGAGCCCATCACAGGCATCCCCACACTCTGTGAGGTGCTAACACAGGATACTTTGCAGCAATAGCATCGACGTATTGTTGAATCTCTTCTTCATTTGGCAAGCAAACTTTTGCAGCAGGATGGTGTTGTAATGCAGAAAGAAGGACCTTGCGACCGAATTTCAGCCATCTGTACATAGGAGAAGCTGTTAATCCAAACGCTAGAGCAACTGCTCTTGCTGCTGATCCTCTGGTCCGGAACCAGAATAAGCCAAGACCAAGGCAGCCAGTTGCATCGAATTGGTTTGTTGTGGCACGGATCTTCTTCTGTCTAATAACTCCAGTGTTCTTATCGACAGTGTACGAATTGTAGAGTGGCTCAAATAGATCTAAGAGCTCCCTGAATACTACATGATCAACGTCACAGCAGTATAGAAGGGCTTGATCGTTGCCAGATTGGTACAGATAAATAAAAGGAGCTTGAGTGTATCTCTTGATTGCAATTCTAGGAGTTCAGCGATCCCTTCTTCTCTTATCTTCCTCGCCAAGCAGTGGATTGTTGTAATCGGGGGTTAAGTAGTTATCCTCATAGTATTCTCCAATTAGTGCTAGTAACTCCAGGGCCATGGTGATTGCCGATTGTCGATTGCCGATTGTTAGTAGAGTGTTTCGGAATAGAAAGAGTGTTTCGCGAAAGAGTGTTTGCTTGTATTTGCTTGCTGGAGAGAAACGTGAGTGTTTTAGCAAGGATATCTACTACTACTAGTAATTTTACCAGCAAAGCCAATCGATACGGTACATAGAAAATTCTGAAAATTTCAACTGCCGGCCTGCTGGCCAAAATAGGCCGGTAGGTGGCGCGGCTAGTGATTAAACAGACAGTTACTGTTTCTTCTTTAGGGATTCCAAATTCCAAATTTGGCAGTTAATAAAAGTATTCGTCCATTGGGTGTGATAATAAAGTATTCATTCTATACACTTTTTATTAACTTTCGATTCTATTCACTTTCATCTGGTGGGAATCACTCATTGACTCATTACTGAAGTGTCGGTGCGTCGTTCATAATTGTTCTGAGTTCTGAGCGTAACTTGTAGTAATGCAATGTACAGTAAAAGTACGAGTACTGTAGAACTACGGTAATCTTACTTACTATGCAGCATATAAGAATGGTATGAATAGTCGGTTGTCTCGGTCTCAGGTCTCAGGGTCATAATCATTCTGAAAGACATGGTTTTGGCGCCCCTTGCGAACATAAGTAATACCGGTACTTAATCTTACCGGGTACCGTACAGTATCGAACACTCAAAAAATGAGAGTAATCTTACCGTACGAGTACTCGTACGAACCGGTACGAGCAAGATCTTACCATACAGCTACGTACGGTAGATGGACAGGACACTTCGATCGCTTGTTTCCTTGCATCGGTTGGGTTGCCGTTGTCGGAACGACTGAAAACAGAACAAATAATTACTTCTACTTCGTAATCTTACCCCGGAGTAATAAAAATACGGTACAATAATACGACTTCATAATCATCACTGTACGATGGAATGAATCGCGGTGCAAGTACGATACTCAATACCCAATACTCAATACCCAATACTCAAAACGGTATGAACAACTGGTGATGAATCCGGAAGTGAGCTTGGTTTATCGGTCGTAAATAAGCGTGAAAGTATAAGAGAACCACCTGGTTTTACCGGAGCCTGAATACAAAGGGACTAGTAGTACTTCATCGCGAGTTATTCATACGTAGACACTTTTGAAAGAAAGAAAGAACGAACGACTCGCCTTTTTGATCTATTTTCTGTTTGGGGGGACGGCGACGATGAGAATGAGAATGAGGAGGATGACAACTACTAGTATTCATAACCCTGCAACGACGACGACAACGAGAAGAATAATGAAGGCAATCGGCGAAGGCGAAACCAAAACCAAAACCGAAACCGAAACCAAAACGCTAGTTCCATACAGACCAACACAAACCCCGCGTTCGAGCAGAGAATCGAGAAGGATGATAATGATGAAACCCGTGGGTGGTGCATTTTTCTGGAACCCTCTTCTTCTTCTCGGCCTTCTGTTTCTGCTGGGTGGATTGGATTCCGCAGAACAATCACAACAACAATCACAACAACAATCACAACAACAACAAATACAACAACAGCAACAATCCACTCGTTTCGTCGTTGCGGTTGCAGAAGAATATTATGTAGCTGCCTGCAACCCGTTCCACACGGCGTTGCTACCTCGCGTTCAGGTTCAATTTATGTGCAAGCACGGTCTCCACCACGACTTTAACGCAAGTCAGCTCTTTCAAAACTATTACAGCGAGCTTCGAGACAGCACGGACACGGACGTGGACGTGGACGTGGATACCAACGCGGAAACGAACACGGACACGAACGGGGACGCGGACTCTGCCGACAGCAGCGACGGTGATGTTATCGGTGACGTTATCGGTGACGTTATCGACGTCGATGTCGGTGACGTTACCGATAACGTTATCGAGAACGTTATCGAGAACGTTATCGATGTCGATGTCAATGACAACAATTCAAATTCAAATTCACTTTCGCTTCAGACTCCGACTCTCTACATTTCGGTCAGCGCATCCAATGTCTACGACGTCAACCGCATCGAGTGGTATTATTCGCTCTGTGATTTCGATCAGAGCACTTACAACCAGTCAACTCTCACGACACTTACCACCATCGACGTTCGTGGATGCTACTATTCATACCAGTACTCCACAGCGTCATCGTCGTCATCGTCATCAATTATAGACACGACGACGGAGGGGAACGACAACAACAGCAGCAGCAGCAGCAGCAGCAGCAACAACAACAAAAACAACAACAAAAACAAAAACCACGAACACGAACACCGCACGAACACCCTTCCGACCGCATTTGTGAAGGCCATCAAGAACAAGAAAAGCCTCAAGGAGTATCTGGAAAAACACGCCTGCAACGGCAGTGGAAGAGCACCGTTCTCTCACAATTTTTTCCGGGCGAACATTCGAGACTGGAACTACCTTTATACCATACCCGAGGCCGGGTATCACCACGGTTACAGCGGGTCCACCACCAACAACGCTACTGCTACTGAAACTGAAACTGAAAGTACTGCCTCTTCCGGAGGCACCGACGCCAATGCAGACGCCGACGACTACCCCGCCTCGACTTTGACTTCGACTTCGATTCCGAACGCCCATTCGTACAAAGAGTCCGCGGCGGTATCCACGAAACGCGCCGAGGAATTGGGGGGATCCCGGTACTATCCCAGCAGCAGTTTGCCGCGCACACACGGGGCCACCGCCACCACGGCGACCACCGCCGCCATAAACCGACGCAAGTACCGGCAGGATTACAAGACGGACCACAAGCTCGGTGGTTACCACTACGACCACGACCTGTATATCTTGTGCGGGGGTGCCGAGGAAGTCATGTTCTACGATCGATACGACAACAACAACGACGACGACGAGTACGGTGAGTACTACGCACCATCGGTTCCGTTTCTGGTGGCGGCCGTGATGGTGGGAATCCTCATGGTGGCAATGATTCGGGTCGAACTGGTGGGGCGTCCCATCGGTGGTGGTTCGGGTCCGAGTTCGGGTCCGAGTTCGGGTTCGAACGGGAGGAGGAGGCGGAGGCTGCGGAATATGCGCCGGGGAGGAGGAACGAATCCACCGACGACGCGGTCGAATCGGAGCGACAGCGACATGAGCAGCAACAGCAACAGCAACAGCAGCAGCGACAACAACAGCAACGACAACAACAGCAACGACAACGACGACGAGTATCGCAACAACCATCACGACCACCGAGGGCAGACGGAGATCGAAATGGCGAATTTCAACACGGTGATCACCTAGAAATCTCGTACTTCGTATTACATTATTCAAGAGCGAGCGAAATAAAACAGAAGCACCACCCAACAGAACAGAACAGAGCAAAGCAGAGCAGAGCAGAACAGAAACCAACACAAAATCCGTCAAACGCACCATACAAAAAAATACTCCGTCATAATTATTTGGCTCGGTGTCGCTTCTACACGTACAGTAATAACATTACTCATAATGTACCGTACGGTACAACTGGAACAAGACTGATGCAACTTTTTCGGAACGTGTGATCGATTTTTTCTATCCGTCGTCAATCCAGGGACAGACCAATGCTCGCAACCGAGCCAATGTCCTTCGTGTCGAAGCTCCGATATGGGGTTTTCATTTGGCAAGGTCCACGATCCTCTCTAGTGGAGTGTAAGCGTTGGGCGGCTCGGCTCTAGCTAGTCCGTCGACCCGATCCGGATTTTGAGTTGCTTGTGTGATGATACATGCAAGCTAACGAGTCCCCACGATACAGTAAGCAGAAACAACCCAACCAACGACTCTTTGGCACGAAAGAAAGAAAGAAAGCACCTTACCATTTTTTGCTACGAGAACTGTTGGGATGCCATGCCCTCTGTATCGCATTTATTCCGATCGGTTCGTTACCCCCAAAGCGGAAAGTAGTTGGTGTCGATCGATGTGTTACTTGTAGACCTCGTAGTGCATGTACGCACGTTGATGATTATAGACAGTGACAGGAAACGGTAACCAATCTATTACGTCATGCGCTACCATATCCAGAAAATGAAGCAGAGAGAATACGGGTCGATCTATTTCGTTGTTTACATAGATACCGATCTATGTTTATTTGTTTACAATTGAGCCTTATTTGGACGCTGGCTGAGCAAGCATGTCCTTGATCCACCCCTGTTGTCATATTCAACAGAGCGCTAGGGTGTGCAAATCGAATAACGAGTTCCGGGTCAGGGACATGCTTGCTCAGCCATGCACACCTTCAGCTCCGGATTGGACCTGAAAATGACTCCTCCAACCACTATAATACACGATCGCCCCCTAAAGTTGCTCCCGGATGCCATCTACGGATGCTTGCACGGCATCACCGATCCGATTCTCCAACCGGTCAACAGACGCGTTCGTTGCTAGCTGTCTGAGTGACTCGACCCCGCCTGATTGGGCTATGTGCGTGTGTGCGTGTGTGTGCGTGTGTGTGCGTGTGTGTGCGTGTGTGTGCGACCGAAGCGTTCAAAACCCACCATTGAAGGGGGTACGGTACGTACTCGCGTTGTATCCGGAATAGGTAGTGAGCCGACAAAGATTCGCCCCCGCCTCTCCAGTTTCGTGAATGGAAGATCAGCAATCTGAATCACAATCTGAATCACAATCTGAATCACATTGAAAAAGCGCGAATCCCTTTCGTCTTCTCCCATCCATGTCGAGAAACGTATACGAATCGAAATCTTTGGTAGAGATGGTATTCTTCTTCTTTTTGGTGTCTTCGTCGGGCTTTCGATCTATCAGTGCATGGTCTGTTTGGTCGCTTTTGCGTTTAGTGTTCGTTGCTACTACCGGCGGTTGCTTGTTGCTTTGGTCATCGGCACCGGCATTGCTATTGCTATCAATATACGCGAGTTTTTCGGATTTTGCCCTGGCTTTCCGAGCGTCTCGAAAGCTTGTGCTTACCTTCTCTCGAGCTGCTTCATCTGATAATTCCACCCACCATCCCCTCTTCTCCTTTTTCAAAAATCGAGACCCTGTTTCTTTTAGGTAACACACAATGGACCATGTAATCGTGGTTTTCACTCTGTTCGATTGGGCGTCGTTGTATTCTTCTAACCTAGTCATGATCAAAGCTCGAAAACGAGCATTGCCGGGATGACTCATTATCGGCCAGCCCCGTCCACACAAAACATCATTGTGGGCTGGACATTCGATTCTATTAAAAGCTTGATTCTTCGCGGTAGATTCTGCTTCATTTCTTATCCGTTGTCTCTCAAGCCATTTGATGTGATTGTGGTTTTTGGTTTGCCCCGTAGTGGTGTTGATCGGTACATGGTGAGATGGAATTCCGAATGTTTGCAGTGCATACAAGCACTCCATAGCAGACCCTGTCAACAGAAAACCAAACAAAGTAATTGTTATCGTGATTGAGAAATTGTTTCGGAAAAGAAGAAAAACAATAGAAAAAAGAAGCTAAACAAAACCTGGAAGACAATATCATAGCGATTGAACAGCGATGTAATGTCTCGTACCAAAATGAACTCGTAAGCGTTTTCTGTTCTCGGGGCCAATTGCATATATATACATCGCTTTTGCCATGTTTGCGAGGCTATCAGTGACGTTGGGAACGCAAATGTGGAGAGAGCAAAAGCGTATCGGTATTCCGGAAATCAGCTTGACGTGCACGAACGATCGTGTCTTGATATCGTCGAATTTCAGTTCGTGGGCCCAGAATAGACCTACAAGGCCCTCCTTTTGTACGTCGACGTTTTGCTTTGCCGTTTTCATCATTATGAATAATGCCGCTTGCATCTAATCCACACAGTGATTATTGTTATTAAACAGAAAGTCATAAAGCGATTATCGGGTGAGGAAGCACGGTTTGATACAACAAATTGAATATTGTGCAAGCTCCTACTTTTTTTGTTTCTCGCACATTCAACATACCCTATGTTTTGCAGTCAAGGTACCATTGCAATGTTTATATGCGATCGGGAAATTTCCACCAACCCTTCGACCGGATCTATCTCTGCCTGGTAGCAGTTGAAGTGACCCATGCTCCACATATTCCATTGTCTTCTTGTCAAGGTCGGAGAGAGAGATGTCCCGCTTCAAGAGAGCTTCTCCAAAACAAGAATGGATCAGGTCTAAATAGATGAGCATTCGCTTTACAGCCATGCGTACATTAAAGCATTCACATCGAAGGAATATCAAACGAAATTCTTCGGTGTTGACATATGTCTCTGGAAATGTTTGGCTCAACTCATATGCTTTCTTGTTTTGTTTGGGTGTGGCGTCGATTTCAATCAATAGCTGCTCGAATGATGCGCGTAATAATGCAGGTGTTTCTTGTATCAAGTCCCGTTGAACGCCGTGGATGACATTATTGATTTCCCCTCGTTCTTTGAAGGACAATTGGTTGAGTTCAAAGGCCAGAAGGGCATCTGGTGACTTGTGATCGCCGCTCACACCGTTCCGAAGGAGTTTGCCGTCATTGTCCTGTAATTCGTTGGTTTCTTTTCCTTCCTCCTCGAAAGAGAAAAGAGAGGAGCCAGATATAGCAGACACCGAAGACGAATCATAATTCCGATCTTTAGATTCTTGAACGCATCTATCCATTTTCGGAGCGTTGTCCAGAATATTCATGGTTTCAGAAACAAACTATGGTACCGTATAGTACTCGTACCGTATCTATTTTTTTGAGAAGATTGTTAGCGTACAGGGCCGTATGAATATTATGCGGTTCGCTTTATCTACGGTATGTGCATCCGCTTCCTCAAATAATGGTGCTATGGAAAAAAATCGCATATCGTACCGGGTACGAACGCCTTTTGTTATCAAGAACGTCTTACGAGTACGAACTCTTAAACCCCTTTTTGTCGTAGTAATCTTACCTGGGCCTGTATGGATACAACTTCGAAAAAATAACATACGGTACGTGCCTACGGTAGAAAACCATGACCCAGAGCATTCAATGCGATTCCCGAGACTAAATAGACCCGTACCGTAATAGCCTCTTCTGCAGTTTATTCCTAAATTAATGTACTACGGTATTCTGTATCTGCTTGTAGAATGTGGTGTGATTCCCGAAATACTTTCATGTACCGGTACGTACTACCTACATAAACCGGAAATTGTTTACTTGACAATAGGAGAACCCTTGAACTGACAGGATCTAAGCTGTTGTCTACTGATAAAAGTAAGGAAGGAATACTACCGGTACGTACGTACCTACGTGGAGTGTTGCTCACAAACAGGATCACAAGGAAAAATAAAATTCTCAGAGCCCCTAACAATGAAGCAGTCACGACTCAGTGTTTACGACTGGATATCCATCGTTCGCGTTCTCGATTGATGTGATTCGTACCGGTACTTGTACGGATGGAGACGAGTACGAGTACGAATAGTACTACGGTATTCGTCCGGTATTTACCCTATGATACCGTAAGATTAGAATCAGACAATTTTGTTCTTTTTCTCAACATGAGCGTCGTGACTCGTGACATCGTCTTTCTCGACTTCGTGTTTGCTCGCAACAACAAGGATCATGTCGAATGTCATAGTAGTAAATGGTTTTCTGAACGAAAAAAAACGGTCGTCTTCTCTGTTCCAAATCCAAATCCAAATCCAAATCCAAATCCAAATCAAATACACGTACGGTACGATACTACCGTAACAATCCTCCAACTGGACCATCAGAAGAAAAAAGGATGCCCCCATTAACACGCCCATTAGCGTCTCGTATAGCTCTGATCACCGGCGCCTCGTCTGGGTTGGGGCGTGCCACGGCGGAACGCTTTGTGCGCGAGGGTGCCAGGGTGATTCTCTGTGATCTGCCATCGAGCGATGGACCTGCCGTCCAGGCCGACCTCTGCGAATTGAGTGGGGGCAGCAACGGCAGCGGCAGCGGCAGCGGCAACGGCAACGGCAACCGCGCAGCCTTTGTTCCGACGGACGTCACCCGATCGGACCAGGTGGAAGCGGCCCTGGATGCCGCAGAGAACCTGTTTGGTGGATCGGTCGACACGGTGGTGAATTGTGCCGGAATCGCGATGGCGCGGAAGACAATCTCGTACCGGAGCGGCGACTGTGACGATCCGCCGGTGTGGCGTGTGCACGATCTAGAGGGTTTCGAACGAGTCCTGGACGTCAATGTCGCCGGAACCTTCAATGTCATTCGTCCTCGCGGCCGAGCGCATGGTCGCATCCAATCCCACAACGGCGGCAACGACAACGGCAACGGCAGTTCCCCAAGAGGGCGGCACCGAGCGGGGAGTCATCATCAACACCGCCTCGATTGCCGCGTACGACGGCCAGATCGGTCAGGCCGCCTATGCTGCGTCCAAGGGGGCGATCGTCGGGATGACCCTGCCGCTGGCCCGGGACCTGGCTCCGTACGGAATCCGCGTCAACACGATCGCCCCGGGGCTCTTTCGGACCCCACTCCTGGAGGGGCTTCCACCCAAGGTCCAGCAGGAATTGGGGGCCTCGGTTCCCTTTCCGTCGAGACTGGGCGATCCGGACGAATACGCGGCGCTGGTTCAGAGCATTGTCGAGAACCCGATGATCAATGCCGAGGTGATTCGCATCGACGGAGGTCTCCGGATGCCTCCCAAATAATAGAATAGAATAGAATAGAATGGAATGGGATAGAATAAACAGGCAGACAATACTGCCTTTGTCCGGAGGGTGAATGTTCGGAGAATGATTGGTGTCACCCAACACGACGCGACGCGACGCGGCATGAACTGAATAGGGCGATACTATGGTTCGAAGCTGTGAAAAACAGCAGATTGGCATCGGCCTTGGCGATGCCGGAACAGTCATTCTATTTCTCGCTCCGTGCATTCCCTTCCTTGGTCTTTCTAGTACTGCAGGACCCAGTAACCAATCCGCGGGTTTGAGATACTTGTATTTTCCGTAGTAGTGTCCTGCCACTTGTGATTAATGAGCACAATCCAATCTAGTAACAATCACAAATCATTTTCAAAATGTCCTATAACCGATAGATCGGATTCTTTTCGTTTCTAACAGGAATGAAATAGCTAAAACCTTTTTTGAGACTCACAAGAGAGTATTCCTGAAATAACGCATTCGATGTATTGTTCTGTTATAATACTTCGCATCCAACACAATAGTTATATTATTATACCGTACTGCTCCTAGTACGTGAGAAGAGGTGGGATTGCTGCTGAATGCCGAGCTTACCGGTATCGCACGGCGTCCTCCAGTCAAGTTCTTATGCTTCTTAGACGGAGATTGTACAGCATGACAGATGGTGCAGTGCGGCGATAGTTGCGGCACAGGGTTTGCAACTCGTCGGACTACATACTATGTTCGTTGTTCCTTCTTGAAAAACGGTACGGAACCGGTATGATAATAATAATACGAAGTAAGAGATTATTACTAGTATGTCAGAGGGTATGAGTACTACTCGTACTCGTACCGGGTCAATCTCACACTTTTTTTGGTACATTCATACACGATTTGCCATACACTTTTCAACTACAACAATACCCACGAAAGGTATGATTATACATACAATTCGATCCTGTGACCTCATTTGCTCAGCCACCACTAACCCGTTCACCACCCCGACCTCCACCCTTTATGGTGAACCCAGCATATAACAGAGTCAACTTGGTTGGCGTCGCCTTGCTCTGGTGAACACAGTACTGGGGCAGGGGTTGGGGGTTGGGGGCTTATAAAAAGAGGGCAATATTAGGGGGTGGGGCTTATGTAAAGAGGGCACTCATAGGGCACTTTGCTCCGCCCTGGGGATGTCATTGATATTTTTGTGTTCATACTCTCTCTATATATTGGTGTACCATAATACCTAATTTTCAAAAGTGTACGGATGTACCTTTTAAAAGTGTAAAGCTGACCCCTGTCCATGTCCTCAGAGCAGTGTCCAACTCCTCTCTTAGCAAAATGGGCATGATTTAAGCATAACGGTCTAAATCTCTGGCATACTAAGATAACAACTTTACAGTAAAATCAACCAATCAAATTCAATCAAATTCAACCATGTGCAAGTCATGTGTGCGAGAACCAAGTGACCAAGCCGGACCCTCCAATAACCAAATTCTTCAGCCAATCAGTTTTAAGTCCCCGGGCCCGGGCCCAGCAGGGTGCCCTCTCACCAACAACAAACAGCACAACAAACACATACACTTTGATTCCAACACCAGACACACATAAAGACACAAAAAACAACTAACGTGTTGCAACAATAAGACAGCAGCAACAAGAAGCACACTTACAATACCCACAAACAACACCCATCTATCCTCAACAAAACACCCCCATTGCTTCTTGGTCTCCAGCAAGAAAAATGTCTTGCACAAGCAGCCTAGTTGCCAAAGCAGCACGACATGTCCAACAGGATGACCACGATGGCATTCCAGCGAATATACAAATTGCCCACGGTGGCAAAGGGGCAGAGTTCCTTTAGTATTGCACTACCATGTTTGGCTACCTGGATTATCCACAAACAGTAACTGAAGAGAAGGTATTCGACTTCCTTTTCTATCAGGCATATTGAGCCCCGAGGAGAAGTGACAGGAAGCTGAAGCAAGAAGAGGGAACGCCAATTGTAAAAATATTCAACGCCGACGACTATAGGATGGTGATGGCAAAATACAACAGCAGCAATCATAATCGCACAGAGCTTGTGGAGGAGCTGGATCATGACCCTGTAGGTTGGGATACTGTGAATCAATACTTGTGTTCCATCCTCAAAATATTGTGGCATCAGCAAAGTCAAAATGCCAACAACCTTACAAAGGAACACATCTGTTCCAAAAGAGACGCCCAACTGCTGCGAGTTGTTCAAGAAATAAGAAAGAAAAAGATAAAAACAATGAGATTTGATGAGAAAATAGATCATGCATCGTCACCGTTCATGAATGTGCAAAATATTGAGTGGATAGAGGATTTCATGCTCTCTAAGAATTGGTACAAACCAAGTTATCATGTGGCAGCCTCGAGAGACAGATTATGTTTCCTTATGACAAATAGATGTGTTCTGTGTGGCAAGTCCTTATTCAAATGTGAGCTGTCCGGCCTGTGTGACCTTATCAAATACAACGAAGGCACAGGCCTGCCAGATCTTTATTATGCAAATAATGACAGGCAAAATGAATGGTCAGAAAACTTTATATGACCAAGTCATGTTCAATTGGTGCGTTGGGCTTCTATTTGATGACACAATTCCATTCAACGGCTGAGCAATTTGGCCAAGGAACCCGTGCAGTTGCATGTGAGATGCAAGAGGTTGATCCACAATACATCAAAATGATTGGCAATTGGAACCTTGATGTCAGAGAGGACCAATATTCTTCCAAACTCCCTTTGAATGCTATGAGGGCATTGGCTGGGCATTCACAAGATAGAGAGGGGTTCTTCTTGCCAAGATGTACTATCGATCCACCTCCAGAGCTTCATTGTCAAGTGTTCCCCTTCCTTGACTAGGCAATAAACACCATCAATAGAGACCCAACGCCCACTGCTCAAGCTTTCTTTAAGCTCCTCCTCAATTTACAATCCGTGGTACTGCAGGACGCCGTCATCTTGCTCCACCAAGGTAGGAAAAACTGGCTCTTCTCATGGCCTGTTTTTGCAACTGACTTGTTCCACACTTATCAAGCAGCACTCATTGACAAGGTCAGCGTCAAAGTAGAAGTGGGAGCTACTACCTCAATCAAAAGGATTATCAATGTTGCCCTTCTGGGGGTTTACAACTGGCTTTGCAACCTTCATTCAGAAGTCCATAATGTTTCACAGGACATTCAGAGGATAAATGTTCCAGTTACCACCTTCAGACAACAACAAGTTGTCGTCAACACCCAACTCCACCACTTCCTGCAGCACATGCATTCATTTCAACTGCCAACACCAACACCAGCAACAGAAGCAACAACCAACACCCCAAATGATACTCCAACAACAAGAAAGTTCTTGTTTCATACCCATAAGTTGGTTTCCTCAATGTGGAATGAGTGGTTCAGACTTGGGGGCTTCAATGGCATTGACTTCCCCGGGGGTATTGAAGACCTTGAAAAGAGTGGCACCAGTCAATGGAGAAAGCATTATAACACAGCTGACCAGAAGCATTTCTCCTGGCTCAAGTGCATTATCAATTATGAGAAGGGTAGAGTTGTTGCTGGCAAATCCTTAGAGACGATACTGGAAGAAGATGACAACTGAATGAAGACAAAGGCAAAGACACTTTCAACACTTCACACCCATTTTTGAAAGACCAAGTCCTTTCATTTTCCCACCACCAACCAATTGACAATGGATTCGTGACCCATCCCCAAAGCATCAAACACTTTGCAAGCACTTTGACTTGTAGATTGTTGATTGGTTTCCCATTGTTGATTGGAGAGGAGAGTTGCCAATTGGAGAGCCGATTGGAGAGGAGAGTTGTTGATTGGAGAGCCAATTGGAGAGGATAGTCGTCAATGGGAGAGGAGAGCCAATTTGAGAGCCAATTGTCAATTGTTCTGACAAATCCCGTGGTTGATTTGATTCCAAGATTGTTTTGCTTAGCATCAGTTTAGTTGGTGGAGGAATTCCATGGCCGATTCGATTCCAAGATTATTGTCAAGATGCATGCGGAAGTCATGGCTCATAAAGTTGGTTCCTTGGTCAATGATGCAATTCACTGGTTTTAGGTATGTTAGGTATGTAGAGAGCCAGCCATTGTCAAGGGCATGGATAGCCATGAGGCCAGTTGGATTGACTTGTGGGGCCCTGATTATTTTGAGGAGGTTGGTGCACATGTCCATGATGGTGAATCCATTAAATGCAATTGTTCCATGACCGGGGATCTTGATTTTACAAGGGCCAATTCCATTGATTGCAATGGTATCCCAGGGAACGTATTAGTGTTCTTTGGTTGGTGGAAGTTGGTCGTGGTTTTGGTTTTGGTGGCTGTTCTTGTACATTTGGCGGCATTGCAAGATTTGCAAAAGGTGTTGATTTGGTCTTTCAAGTTTGGAACACATACAAATTGGTTGATGGTCTGATACAATCTTTCCAAGCCGGCACGGTCAAGCACATGGTGGTAATATTTGATTGTCGTGTGTACTCTGTTTGGACAGAGCACAATTTTCTTTTGGCCGTTGTATTCAAAAATTGGCAAGTTGGTACCATTGAAATTCTCTGTTGTGTACCATGGGTTGGTGGAGATATCTTATTGGCAGCTTGGTCTTCTGCAAGCTGAGTAAAAGCTAAGGGATATGACAGGATGTCTTCTGGGTAGTTGATAAATAAAACCAAGAGGGAAAGGGTGTACATTAGATTGGTCTCGGCCATTGGATCAATTTCCAAATCTGTTGAAGCCGGGGATTCCTTCTTTTCCTCTGGAGATTGCTGGATAGCGAGCCTTGAGAGAGCATCAGCAATCACATTGTCTTTGCCTTTGATGTATTGAGATACAGGCAAAAATTCTTCAAGGAGCATTCTCCAAGTCATCATCCTGTGACTTGTGAGGTTTTGGCAAGTCAAATTGATGTGGTCGGTCCACACTATGATTTCTGCACCCCAAATGATTGGTCTGAATTCCTTGAAAATTTCAACAACACAAAGCATCTCTTTGTCAATTGTTGGGTATTTCCGTTCAGAAGCGTCGAGTTTTCTGGAGAAGCAGAGGATAATTCTTCCTTCTTGGATAATGGCAGCTCTGAGTTGATATTTGGACACATTGGTGTACACATGGAGGGGCATGTTTGGATCAGTGTAGGCAAGCAAGATGTCCTTTGCAATGAAGGTCTTGGCCTTATTGAAAGCTTTGACTATCTCTGGAGTTGGTTGGAATCTTTGTTTGGATCAGCCAGAGAGGGTCGTGAGTGGCGCAAGGATCTCAGCTCTCTTGGGAAAGAAGTTTTCATAGAAGTTGATCATCCCAACAAAGGATCAAAGTTGGGTTTTTGCTGAGGGAAAAGCCAGTTTCAAGATGGGATCTATCTTGTTTGGATTTGGTCTCATTCCATCTCTGGAAATGATGTAACCTAGCCATGGTGCTTGTAATTGAAACCAATGGCATTTGGAGGGCTTGACTGCAAAGTTGTGGGCTTTGAGCAAGGAAAAAACAGAAGAGCCAGATTTTCAGTGAGATTCTAGCGTGTCAGAGAAGATTCAAATATCATTGATGTATACTTCAATGTCCTTTAAATGGAGAATCATCTGTTCCATACAGCCTTGGGCCCAGCTTGGAGAGTTGAGGAAGCCCATTGGCAATCGGAGAAGCCAGAATTTGCCAAAGGTTGTGACAAGGACACAGAGCCAAGTGGAGGCTTCGTCTAGCTTGAAGCTGTGGAACTGCATGTGACATCAATGAAGGTGACATATTTGAGCCCTCTTCTTCTGTGGAAGATATCTTGGATCTTTGAAGTGGATAGTGGAGTTTCTTGGTGACTTTGTTCAGCTCTTGAAAGTCACTAATGAGCCAACAGGAGCCATCTGGCTTGGGGACTACAAATGTTGACATTCCCCATTCAGTTGCATATCATCTTTTGGGAATTCCAAGTTTGAATTGTTGGTCTATTTCCGTCTTCACAGCTTCCTATTGGTGGAGTGGAATTGGATATGGTTGTTTGATGTGATATGGCTTTGCGTCTTGCTGGAGATCAATGTGGAACTTTTGATTGGGGAATATGCCTAGTTCCTTGTTATTCAGGCCTTCAAAAAGTTCTTCATTTTCAACAAGAATCTTCAGCAAGCAAGATTTCTCATGGTCAGGGAGATGTTCTTGTTCAGCTACTAACTTGTTGTGAAGGTCTGTCTTCTCATACTTGGAGGTACCATCAGCATATGCTTGTTGAACAGCTTGGTTGGAGTAGCTTTTGGCAACAGAGTGTGGCTCTGCTGACATGACCTTGTGAAGCATCATCGATTTGTTATCAAAGAAGTTTCTTGGATGGAAGTACATTGTCTTTTCATACCATTTGATGGTGCAAGCTTCAAAGCTCATCTTCATTCCAAGGTCTCTCATTGTTCTTCTTCCAATGAGGAGGTGATAGTTGATGTTCTGGGTGACGACAAAGCACTTGATCTTTAATACTCTCATGGAGTAGGATGGCTCTGGGAACATGATATTCTCCAGAATCACATAGTGATTACAAGTGGCTCTACCATTGGTTGTTTGCATTTGAATTGGTTGAGCAAGGGAGTGCTTCTTGGCTTCAGCAGGGATGGCTGATTCAACAATGAGATTGTTGGTGAACCTGGAATCAAAGAGGGTCTTCAGATGGTATTTTCCTGGTGTGTTGTTGATGGAGTTGCAGACACTAACTGTAGTTGGAGCAAGATTGTTGTCCTTGTTCAGGGAATTCAAGGTTTCTGGAAATTTTTGAAGGTCAGAATTATAGTATTCATCATCAACATGCATATCTACATGGAAGAGGTCTGGCCAAGCTTCTGTTGGAGGTGGTGTTTCTTCTGGTTCATTGATGAAGACACTCATGTGTTGCTTGGGCTCATGTGGGTTGTTGCCATAGGATGAATTGCTTGATGGATTGCTGTTGTTGCTGTTGGAATTTCAATCATTCACATGTGTATCGTTGCTGTTGTTATCGTTGTTTCTGTTGGGTCGGTTTGGATTCTTGGTTTTAAGGTAGCATTGGCCCCAAGTGTGATTTGCACCCAGATGAATAGGACATGATGAACCATCAGCTACTCTTGTGGAGGGATTGTTGTTGCCTTGGCTGTTGTTGAAGCATTGTTGTCGGATTTGGCCATTGTTGTTGTTGTTGTTGTTGTTGTTGTTCGATCGATTGTTATTTCAATTATTCCAATTGTTTCAATTGCTGTGGTTACTGTTGTTGCTATTGTTGTTGCTATTGTTGTTGCTATTGTTGTTGCTATTGTTGTTGCTGTTATTCCTGTTTTGAGAGGAATTATCTTGTTGATTATTTTTCTTACTTTTATCGTTTTCCTTGTTTTGGTATCTCTCCATCCTTGTCACTATCTGTGTAAGGGTGTCCTCGTAGGGAGAGTGGTGTTCTTCATAGGAGTCCTTAATTTGATCAGCATGGATTCAAAAATCAAACTCTTGAAGTCTTTGTCATTGATGGCTGCATTCTCAGGTGGATGCTCTGGAAGCAGTCATAGGATCACATGGTTGTGGAAGGTAACCATGGAGACAAACTGGTGTACAGTCATGTTGGTGGTCTTCTTGATGTTGTCAAGGAACCTTTTGTGGCATCAATATGTGTCGGTGCTGTTATTAAATTTGTAGGTGACGAAGGCACCAATGGTAGCTGCAAAGTTGGTCACAGGTTGGTTTAGTATGTTGGCTAATACATATTCATTTCACCAATTCCTATCGGCATACTAGTCTCTGAGGAGATCCGAGAACCTGTCATATTGCTTTGGTCCAGCTGTTAAGGAAAGAGTTGTCTTTGCATGTGAGAATTCATTGATGGTAAAAAGGACTTGGAAAAGGGATACTCCTGCAGTAATGAAAGGTACTTTAATCTTGACAGTCTCTGTGCCACCATTGCTAGTGGTACCGTACTGGTGTGTTTGAATTCTATCTTATCAATTGATTCTTGGTCAAAGTCAAACTTAAAATGGATAACAGAGTAGCTTGTCATTGCTGGACAATTGGTAGGAGCAGTTGGTTGCTTGTTAGTGATTACTCAAGTGTAGTAGGTCGAAGCAATTTTTTGACTGTTTAAACAGTGTTGTATGCTTCTAAGTGAAAGGTAACAATGTAGTAATACAATGTGTAGGTCCTATGTATGCGTTGAATTGTACTACTAAAACTAAGATTGTAAGCAAGGTCTGTAAACTACTCCGAGTTGAGCTTGTCTTTAATTTGCTAAGCATTGGATTAGCGTTGAACTGAATCCAACATTCTTTGCACATTGAGGAATTAAGATATGTATGTCATCCGGACTTCAATATTGAAGAGCCGCATCAGCTTCCAGGTTTTTATGAATCGTGGGAATTCAATCGTGAGTATTTGAATACCACACGCACTGTACCAACGACTAATCCGACACATACGGTACCGTACCGGACGGTAATCTTAAAGCATCAAAAACAGAAAAGTTCTGACACCCTTGACACGTTTGACACCACTCCCCAAAACCGGAACACTAGAACGTCAAAGTGTCTGTCTCAGTGTCTCAGCAGTGTCAAAGAACTTTTTTCTACCGGTATGATCAACACGGTTTATGAAGAAGAAAACAATATTTTCTTTACCTGCCGAACACATCATAAAAGCGAAAGAACGCAATCATGAAAATAGAAGTAAAACTAAGAATGTAATTTGGAATAACATCACCACCGCCATCGCCTTCACCATCGCCTTCACCATCGTCTTCACCATCGTCTTCACCATCGTCGTCATCGTAGTCATCAACGTCAACATCAACATCAACGTCATCAGCATCATTAGCAACATCATTAGCAGCATCATCAGCACCAATATCATCATGGGCAACGCATTATGACTGGGAAAGTCGGAGCGAAGCGAAAGCGTAGAAAATGTCGAACTGAAAGATCCAACCGCCATGTGTGTTATGCGTTAGAATAGTATCGTTAATAAGAGAACTGCCTCGTCCGTGTTTCAGAACTTGAAGATCGTCTTTCAATCCACAGATCCAGGCCTCGGAAGATCCAAACCAACAAGCGACAATGTTACCATCCATGCAATAAGTCTCTATGAATGAGCAAGGCTAAGTACATTGCGGTATATTTGTAGTGTTCTGCAAACCGTAATATCCTAACGATCGATGCGCTTTTTGCGATACCTTCTTTCTCCTTAGGAGATTACGAAGAAATGGGCAAACGCACATCGATACGAGGGGGGCTCTGTTCCACGGACTGTATGAAAGAGATATTGGGAGAACTTTACACGAAGAGGGCAGACCGACGCATGTTCTAACATCGTCGTGGTAGAATTAGAATGCAGTTTGGACGCCACCAAGAGTCAACTAGTGACCGGATACCGAACACATATCTGCGGGGAATAGATTCATAGAATGCGTAGTGTGAAAAGTGAATACGGAAGAACGACATGGTGCTTGTTAGGAAACGTGTAGGATAGGGATCGATGTGGGCAACTTGGGACAAGATTGACTCTGCTGACTTGGGACAAGACGGAACCTGACGAATTTTCAAGATTGACTCTGCTGACTCGGGACAAGACGGAACCTGACGAATTCGGACCAGACGAACACTTTCGACTCGGGGCAAGATGGACACTAGGCTCGACATGCTCTCGATTTGACGGACTCTCCTCAAGAAGGCGATATGGATCCAACAACCGATGATACGCGACTCGACTCCACATGAACTGATCAACAGAACCTAGAAGAAGACGACGACGACGAAGGACTAGCTCTAGACTCCCCACCGACAGAACACTCAACTTTCAAGAGAATCAAGCAACAATTGGGAACAACAACCGATACAAGACTAGAATGATACGAGTGTATCTTTTCAAAAGAAGGCACGAGGACAATGCGATGCTTACAATTAAGAGAACTGGAACGAACATTGGCAGCAACAACAACAACAACAGCTACTACACTCGCGAGAGCGGAATGTCACGATGAGTAACGAATCTAGAAACAAACACAAGCATCATGATCTGTGCGAATGGGCATATTGTGTGATATCAATCATTCGAAACTGAGGAAGGGCTTAAGGCACGAGGGACCCGTATGCATGGCGGGACCAGACATGACCGATGTATGATAGGGAACGATGCGATGGATTGTTGGTACTATCGCTGCATCACCAGCAACGCTTTTCCACCTCCTTGAAACAGGGGGTGTTTTTATGCCGCCACTTTGGCAAACCAGTGCGATGAGAGGAAAGCAAAAGGTAACAAGAACACCAAAACAAACACAGAGAGTTTGATTGGAAGGTTTCGATATGGAACGATGCGATAGATCGTTGGTACTATCGCTGCTTCACTGGAAAGGCTTTTCACCTCCTTGAAACAGGGGGTGTTTTTATGCCGCCACTTTGGTAAACCAGTGCGATTAGAGGAAAGCAAAAGGCAACAAGAACACCAAAACAAACACAGAGAGTTTGATTGGAAGGTTGCGATGTGGAACGATGCGATAGATCGTTGGTACTATCGCTGCATCACCAGAAAGGATTTTTCACCTTCCTGAAACAGGGGGTGTTTTTATGACGCCACTTTGGCAAACCAGTGCGATTAGAGGAAAGCAAAAGGCAACAAGAACACCAAAACAAAGACAGAGTTTGATTGGTAGGTTTCGACGAAGACCGTACATGCAGGGCATCTGACACGGCTGTAGACACATACGCACAGAGAGGGAGGAGAAGGAGGAAGGTTTGGCATGTCACCGAATGGAAAAGTTGAATGTAGATTGAACACCGTTGGCGAGTAATAAAATGAAAATTTTGATTGTTTTTCGAGTAGAATGTATTAGAGTAAACAGTACGTATCATAATATAAAAAAGTTCTGTAGGATTCTTTGACTGATTATTGTCTCTTCGCTCCTGCTTGAGAACGGTATATTGGTTTGTGGTGAAATAATGTGAGGATTGGCGGTGATTCTGCTTTCAGGTCGTTTGATTTTTGTGATAAGTACAATACTTGTACCGTATTACCGGAGTATTTTGTTTTGTTGATGCAGCATGAGTTCTCGTACGGTACGATAGTCCTACGGTATTTCTTGACGACATCCCAAAACAATGAAAGGATGGTTAAATTGGAAAAACTTACTCCGGTACCGGGTACGAGTACGAGTACGTACAGTAAGTGAAAAGACCAATTAAATGACCAATACCGTAACTTCTTTTGTTTTAGTTGTTGTCTACCAGCAGGGCACTTTCTCACTTGCACACTCTACATTCATACATACTATACATACATACAACACGTACCATCGACACGTTTGGTTCCTTCTCACGATGGAACACTTCTCTCCTCGATGGATCACCAGTATTAAGATGATCCATTGTCTCACGTTCTATTAAAAAATATGAAGTGATTTTAGCATCAGATTACAGCATCTTAGAAAGTACGAGTAACTCCCCGCATTAGTTCCTGCGTTTGCACTCAGGATCCTACCGATAATGTCCGTGAAAAGGAAGGTTCCATTTCAAAATGAGGTACAGTCGATGCGCTTTTCGGGCCGCACAGCACACTATGAATAATCTTCAACTGATATGGAGTACTTCGTATTTAATAAAGTGCAATCTAATGGGACAACATTCTATGTGTGTATGTGTAAGTTTATGGCGAATGGCTTCTGCAGACAGCGAGTCAATTGAAGAGTGACCGTCCGTCGAGCAGGAGACTCTAGCTGGGCCCCTTTCTAGTGTGCAAAATGGAGGGATGGGATGGATGGATGGATGGAGTGAGCGAGTGGGAGAGCTTGTTTGCTGCACTGTGATTGTTATCGCATGGCCTTCGCGCGTTTGTATTCCAATATGTAAAAGTCGTGAAGAATGTGATTGTCCATGTCCATTCGACCGCTGTTGGAATCGTTTTGGATGTGCTGTCGGATTGCCAGCAGTTTCTTCTTCAGTTTTCGCAAGGTCATCCTGCGGTGTCGGTAATTTTCCATGTCGATATCGTGAACGGGTGCCATGTTGTATATCGGTGTCAATTGAATGTGACCGGAACTCGAAAGAAATTTGCGAGGGGAGATCTGGTTGGACTCGGATCAGGTTGTTGCGCTGCGTGGTAGTGCTTCACGGATGGATTTTTGGGATACCAAGAGTATGAATTATGGGAACAGATGCGATCCAAAATTATCTTACCGTACAATAGTAGCTACTATCATAAGACCTGGTAGGATTCTTTTATCACAAGCATCAAACAAGTCAAGTATTCGTACGCACGCCTTCAGTGATGGGACAAAAGAAATTCTTGTCTGAATCGAGACGGGTTAAGTAAGACTAATCTAGAGAACAGTTTCTCTTCGAAAAGAACAATCAATGCTGCATAGGAAACCATTATTACGAAATACCCGAAGTACCGGTACCTACCGGTAATTTGAGTTGTTGATGCGACTTCCCGCATTCCTAGTAGGAGAGATGATTTCTCTTACCGAAGTTTCTACGAGAATGACTCGTAGATGGCACTGACAATGGAACAAAAGTGGGAGAACGGATATTCTCCGTTCTTCTTTACTGAAAAGTCCGAACTTTCCGAACTTTGGAGGATGATTGATTGATTCATTCGATTCAATGATTCCTACCTATGTACAGTATGCTACCCACCATTAAATGATACGCACGAGATTGTCAACAGTTGTTATCAATTTGTCACAACTGCGTCACTTTTCTTGATCTTCCGATGACGACTGTTTCTTCTTCTTCACAGGCTTTCGCTGCGATGACACCTCTGCGACTTTGAATCCTACCGGTGCGGTACGGTACCGTACGGTAAAACAACATATTTTTGTTTTTGTGTGGTTTGGCACGTCTGCGGGGACTTCCGGCGAGAAGCGACAACACAACGCGACTGTGCGGCATCGTAAGATTACCGTATCACGCACACAAACGCTGACAGCAAAGGAAGAATTCATCCGGAAAGCAATCCCATCTCCAGAAGAGGAAGTGTTCTTTTTTTCTGGTCCATTTCGACGAGGCAGTTCGTGTTTGGCAGGATTGATTCAGTAAACAATACGCGAGGCAGACAGGCAGACTACGTACCTACGAACTCGTATCGGTCGTTGCGTTATTTCTTCTTAGCCCACCTCCTGTTCGGTGTAACAAACATACCGGTTGGTTGAGCCATACAGTTCATGCCATCCCCTATTTCAACGGGTGTGAGAGGAGCCTGGGGGACAATACGCAAGCCAAGCGTCTCTTCGTTTGCTCTCATCGCCACCCTTTCCCTTCTGTCCGCGAGCAGTCAGTTCTCGACAACCACCATGACGACGCAGGCCATGGCCATGGCCACACCTACTGCGGTGCCGGAGCGGATGCACCTGAGTTCCCTCATGAAGAACTCGAAGAAATGGTTGGCGTCCGCCAGCCTCGTTCCGATCGACTTTTCTCCGAGCATCGGAGATCTGGTGACGGAAGACAGGGAATCGATCGTCACGGGGAGCGAGGCGGTCGCCACGAACTCGGGCCGTTCGGGCAGCATTTGCTTTGTCGTCCGACGACCCGGGTGAGTTTTGTGCCGCGAGCACGGACAGCAATTGTCCGAGCTGGCGGCAGACAAGAGCCTGGACGGATTCGATCTGTTCGGGGTTGTCAAAGAAACAGGAGTGGTGCGTGTTTGTGCATGCTGTTTGTGTGTGTGTGTGTGTTTTGGTTGTTTTGGTTGTTTTTTAGAAAGCATAGCCAGAAAAAAGGATCGACGGATGGCGTCGTCGGAATGGATGTTTTCGACAATCCGCACCACAAAATGGATGGGAATTTCAAATTCTAATCTCTGCGTCGTTCTGTTTTGTTTTTGTTCCACTCTCTGTTTGTTGTTCTGTTTTGTATTGTATTGCATTGCATCTCCCGCACAGGACGACGAGGGACTCCGTGTCTTTCACGACAATCACTTCTCGTATCACCTGTACCGGGACGAGAACCTCGATTTCTACCGTGCCTTTGGAGACGGCAAGATCACCGACCACCTGAGTTTCCGATCCCTGTTGAATCCCTTCAAGATCTACCGTGGAATGAAGGAGATGTCCAAGCGGATGAAGTCGAAGAAGCTGGAGGGCAATTACGTCGGCGAGGGCCTCAAGACGGGCGGCATCATCGTGTTCGGGAGCGACGGCGAACCCAAGTACGCCTACCCGGAAATCACCGGATCGGCACTGGAGGCCGAGGACCTGATGGCCGCGGTCCGGGACGTCCGGGACACCGGGGGGAAGGGCGGCAGCAGCAGTACCACCAGCGAATTGTAGTGAGTGAAGCTGATTAGATCGTGGCGTGGCGCATCGTCGTTCCCCGCGAGTTAGTCCAGCCGCCAATAATGACAATCCATGATTGCGCTTTCTTTCGGAACAACCGGGGGGGGGGGGGAGGAACGGACCCACCGATGGAAGGAAGGCACGATTTTGTAGCATTTTCCGATATCTCGATTGTTCTGTTTTCATTGTTACCATTTTCAACAAATGTTTCTATCAGCGCCCGAATGACAGGATCTCGCCTCCGATGTGTCCATCGACTACATCCGCGTTGTGGACGTTCGAGCGAGATCTTCGACAAGGGGACGTTGCGAACAATACGAGGATGGTATCAACAAACTACAATTTCAGGAATCGAAACCAGGTTGGTTGGTCCGACACACACACACACACACTATATATATATATATTATGATATACTTCGTAATGTATAATATGAAAGTTTTGACACGTGTGCATAGTATTATAATACGAAGCATGGAGCATGATGTTATAGCAGTATACTTCGTTTAGCAAAAAAATAGCAAAGTAGCCTATTATTGTACCGTATCTAGCGAGAACGTTGTTGCTTTCGTCTCTCGATTTCGTGCGGGGTTTCCAGTCCCTCGACGTGTTTGGTGTAATTGAGCAGTATTGATTTCCAGCACCCACGTGAGTCTTCCGAGGTCGCCGACCGTTCGCAATTGTAATTGCAATCGAAATTGTAATTGCAACTGTGATCGTAATTGCAATTGAAATTGCTATCATACTCGTAGTCCAAGACGCTAATGTTCACGTTGCCCTGCTGGATTTCCTTGAAGCGCCCGTGGGCCTCTCCGTAGAGCATGGCCGCAATCAGAACCTTGTTGGTCCTCCCGTGGGCCACAATGGCAACGTGCCGCGGGAGAGTAGTGGTGGTGGTCTCGGTGCTTTCTTTATTGTTGCTTTTGTTGTCGTTGTTGCTGCTGTTGCTGCTGTTGCTGCTGTTCTCGAAGATCAATCGGGAAAGTGCTCCCATGCATCGTTCCTGGACGATCCTCGTGGATTCTCCCTCGCTGCATCCTCCTCCTCCTCCTAAAACTCTCTTCGTGGTTGTGATTTCTTCCAATGCCTGTTCGTGGTCGTAACCGTCGACGAAAGCGGGAAAACAATAGTCCGGATCCTCGACCACCCGCTGCTTGATGGTCTTGAATTGCACATAGTGTTCCAGTCCCGTGATTGCCGTGTATCGCATTCCCTCCAGTGCACCGAATTTCATTTCGTCAAAGCCCGAGTCGACAAAGCGCCGAATCATGCGACAGTTGTGGTTGGCATGATGCTCCTTATTATTATTGTTGTTGTTGTTGCTGCTATTGTCCGTCGTTTTCGCCGCTTCCGCTTCCAGTCGAATTTCCCGCTTTCAGCATCGTTTCCATCAAAATGTCGGCGGTTTCCTTGGCCCGCAACATGGAGGAGGAGGCCACCACGTCCAGGGGAATCCCCTCGAGAGCCTTTGCGGCAAGGCGCGCCTGGAGCTTTCCAGTCTTGTTCAGCGGAATGTCAAAGCCCCCGCCCTGGATCCGTCCCTCGAGGTTCCAGTTGGTCTGTCCGTGGCGGATCACGTAGACCCGGACGACGTGGCTATTACTATTACTGTCATCGTCGTCGATCACGGGAAGGGGGGGCAACAGATTTCGCAGCGGGGCCGGAGATTGCGAAAGCGCGGCGGCCACCCACTTGGAGTTCTCACCGGTCATAATGGGGATGGATACGATGCAATGCGATCCGATGCGATGCAATTCGATGCGATGCGATGCAATTCGATGCGACTGTGGTATATTATAAGCACGGTGTTGCGGCACTTGGTGTTTGACTTTTTGTTGGTTTCTGTTTCTGACTGTGTCGGTACCGTAGCGTACGGTAGGTAAGGATCACTCACTAATCGTACAACTGACTCTCGGTATCTGGCTGCATTAATACGGTACGAGCAACATTCATTCATTCGTGTTCCTTCACTTAGGAAATTGTCGATAGTACACGGCAAGACTTACTTACTCGTTCGTGCGAGTTCGACTTCCGAGTTCTAGTATCCTACCGATTGTACTGGTCTGGTATCGCTTTTTCACCGGTTTTGTCCGTTTTGGCTTTTCACGTCACCATCATCCTTTTCCCTTTGTATCAACGGTCATATTTTTAAGTTTTTACTATATTGTTTGGTTCCATGTTCCATTTTTTAGTATCCTAAGATTAACCTTATTTTCCACTTTTTTATTATTTATTACACGTACCGGTACGTACTTGGTGTTGTTAGCTGTACGAGTACTAAGTAATCTTATTACTAGATGTATTATTTAATCAAGATCTTCCGAAAATCGCGAGTTCGATTTTCGATCGATAGGGAAGATGACGAACGAGTACCGGTAGTCTTACGTACGGTACGTACAAGTACGGTTCGAATGATGTCTACACGGTCCGTGCCGAACCGATAGCAACATTCTGAACCAAGATCGTTATGGATATGAATAGGAAGTAAGATTACGAGTACGGTACGGTATGAGTACCGCGGTGTCAAAGCAGGGAAGGGACGGGACAGGAACAACCGCATCGAGAGAGATTCGAAATATGCACGACGACGTACAAAATAAATACATGCAGGATGCAGGCATAGTATTACAGTAACCGTATTGTACTACTTCTACAATTTTTCGATATTCACCCAACCGAACACAATTATGATACAGTACACGCAGAAAGAAAAAGGACAACACAATCCATTTACAATTTGCAATTCTTCCGCGCCGCACGGGACCACCACAGCGACAACACGGAACGATCGACTCGATCATGGAGTGGATGACGTGCTCTTCCATCCATTCCGGCCGACACCGAACGAACCAACGAACGAACACACACACACACACACACAAACACACACACGAGAAAACTAGAGCCACGGACGGAGAGAGAATCTTTGTTTGGAGTCGAAACTAACCCAACGCATTGTCGCTCGGATCTCAGGTTGTTGCTGTTGTTGATTACATCCCCAAGGTTGTTGTGGTTGTGGTTGTGGTTGTGGTTGCTGCTGTTGCTATTGCTATTGCTACACCGCTCTCGTTTCCTTCCGTCTCGACGCGCCGCGCTCCGTGTGACACGCCATGACATCCGGTGATGGTTCAGTGAGACCAACGTTCGTCGTCGTCGTCGTCGTCGTCGTCCGATGACAGCTCCCAGGTGCTACGTTGCGGCGATGGGGCATTCGCCGGTGACAGTGGTTTGGAGGTGTTTCTGTTTCTCTTTCTCCGTTGCGTTCCTCCCAACGATGGCGGGGACGATCCGTGGGATCGCAGTCGTTGCGTTCCGAGTTCTTCGTCGTCCTCGTACTCGTTTTCGTCGTCCTGGTAGTCGACGTCGTCCTCATCGCGAGCCGAGCTCCGTCCGCACAACGACCACGACCACGACACCGGTCCGTGTGTGGGGTGCAGGAACCGAACCGGATCATCGGCAGCAATCCGTGCCAATTCCAAGCCCAGTGCCCACCTGCCATTGCCATTGCTGTTTCCGTTTCGGTGACTGCGAACCAGCCTCATGCAGCGGTCCCGAACGCTCGGCGACGACTCCGGCGCTCCCGCGCCACAACATCCACAACACCAGCGCACCAGGAAAAACCGTGCGCAGCACACGAGTCCGACTCCCAGCGCGATCGTTTGGGTGGCATCGCCGGTGGGGTGGCCGAGGCCACCGGTGCGCAATCCCGAACAGTTCGGCGCACCCCCAGATGGCTCCGGCCCCGCCCAGGACCTCCAGGACGAACTGGCAGGCAAGAGATCCAGCGGCGACGGTCGCCAGCAGCAGCATTGCAATCGATCCGGGGAGATCGGGCTGCCGTTGCCGCTGACATTGTTGCTTGCTGTTGTAGTCGTTGCCGTTGTTGATGTTGATGTTGCTGTTGTTGCTTGCGAGATGATTGGCTCGGACGACGCCGACGGCGCGAGGCCATCCTTCCCCGGGAGCTTCCCGCTTCGCCGTATTCATTGTCGTCGTCGTCGCCGTATTCATTGTCGTCGCCGTCGTCGGTTTTGGTGGCCACCTTCCGATACAGACCGTCTCCGTCGGTGCCACGTTTCTTGGAGCGACGAAACCGGTTTCTGTTTCCTAGCAGCAGCTGCAGGGCAAACGTGTGCGGTGCGACGTGCTGGTCGTCCTTGGGATCCAGCAAAAAGCGGGGAAGCCCGCGCTGCTTTGCCGCATACGCATCTGTCGGTTCATCTTGTTGTTGTTCTTGTTGTTGTTTTTGATCTTCTTGTTCTTGCATCGCTTCCATCCACAGCGCCCGGAGCTCGTGGGGCTTGCGCCGGTACAGGTCTTCCGGGGAGGTCGAACCAAACACCCGGCGCAGGCTCTCGACATCGACATCGACATCGACATCGATCTCGTCGGTGAAGGAGTCGTTGGGATCCGCTTCGTCCTCCGGAGGAAGCCTGGAGGACGACAATGGTGTTGTTGTTGGGTGCAGCGGTGGTGGTTGGCTTCCGTTCATGGTGTCTGCTGTTTTTTTGTTTGTTTGTTTGTTGTCACTGCTCACTCGGTTCGTTCCGCTTGGGTGTGTAAGGTTAGCACTGTCCTGTAAGCATTCCGATTGCGGTGTCTGTTGTTGCAGGTTTGGGGTGGGAATAATTGCTTAATTCCTATGTTGTGACAGAATCAGGGCCCAACAGTAGGAGTAATCTTACCGTACTACGAAGTAAATCTTACTCCGTATCTGTTACCGTAAGACTACAGAGCGAACACGGAAAAGCTTCATCGACACGATTGCATCGCGCAGATGCAACCGACGCGACGACAACAAACGCACACACAATTGAAGTCGGACTGGAAAATGCTGCCGAATGTTTGAACGTTGTACGGTACATAATCATTTTTTTTAGGTTAGTGTCCCTGCGTCCATACTACGGTACGAGTACGATACGATACGATACTCGTACAAGGTTACGGGTACTCGTACGAGCAGTTTCACACCTCGAGTCGTGCTTTGAATCCTGTAAAATCAGTCACGAATATACTTTTTGTGGTATTCCAACGCTCACGATTGAAATTACCCACGATTCAAGAAAATCTGAAAAGCAAGCCGGTCTTCAATATTGAAGACTGGATGAAGAACATATCCAAATTCTCCATGTGCTTCTCTATGTGCAATGTACGTTGAATTTCGATTCAACGGCTGTTTACTGTTACAAGCCTTCCAACTGCTCCTCGGAGTAGTTGACAGAAGAGCTAGCTCACAATCTTAGTTTTTAACCAATACATAAACCTTATTTTAGTACCTTATTTTAGAGGCGTACGACACTGTTTAAACAGTCGAATAACCGCTTCGACCCCTTTCTACCGGTAAAGACTACTTCAACTACACGAACAAATTACCACTAATACACAACTAACAACCGATCCGAAGATTGTCCAGTAACAATAAGAAATCGACCAGTATGTCTTACTCAGTCATTCCCTTCAAGTATGACTTTGATCAAGAGACTATTGAAAAAATTGAGTACAAGATTACCCAAGAAGTCAATGGCTCCCAAGAAGTCACCAAGATCAAAATCCCTTTGATTACTGCAGGATCAACCAAATTACAAATTCTTTTCACCATCAACACCTTCATTAGATCTAAGAAGACTCTCAACCTAACCACAGGACCAAGAATCTATGACAAGTTTCTAGACCTCCTCAGAGACTACACCGACTGTAGCTGGTGGAACAGCTATGTAACAGCCAATGTTCCACAGAGAACTGTGGACAACTTCCAGACGACAGTGGAAGCATTCATCAGCTTCAAGTTCAACAGCAACCTCGATGCCTACCAGAATCATAAAAGATTCCTCTCCAATATCAAGAAGACAACCTCCATGACTGTACACCAATTTGTAGCACAAGTCAACTTCCACAACCATGTTATTCTCCCATTACTACCGGGACACCCTCCACAAAATGCAGAGATCAATCAAAGTGACTTCAAGAATCTAGTCTTTGAATCGATGCCAGAGGACTGGAAAGACCTCTATCAACAACACCATTCTCCCCATAGAGATTCTCTCTCTGAAATGATGATAAGATTCGAAAGATTCCAATCTGTACAGAATAAAAACAAGAACAAGAAATCAGACAACCAGCCTCAAAACAACAACAACAGCAACAACAATGCCAACAACAACCGTAACAATCGTAATGGCAACAATCGCAACAACCGAAACAATCGCAACAATCGAAATCGAAACAACAACAACAACAGTAACCAACGGAACAACAATAACAACCAACGCAGCAACAACCAAAGCAACAACAACAACAAAGGATCAACTAGGATCTCGAACGACTCACCATGTCCTATCCATCCTGGTACCAATCACACTTGGGGTCAATGCTACACCAACAAGTATGGCACCAATTCCAATCAGTCCAATAACAACAACAGAGACAACACCGACTCGCATGTGAACGATCGCAGTAACTCCAACAACAGCAATCGATCCACTACCTCTTCCCACGGCAGTAACTATCAGGAAACCGAACAACACATGTGTGTCTTCATCAATGAACCAGAAGAAACCATACCTGCAACCCCTTGGCCAGATCTCTTCCATGTCGATATGGATATCGATGAAGAATACTACAACACGGATCTTCAAAGATTTCCCTCTGAAAAGATCAATTCCGACAACAACAAGCAAGATGTTGCTCCTAGCAAGGACAACGTCGACATCGACCTTGCTCCAACCACAGTAAGTGTCTGCAACTCGATCAATGGATCCCTTGGGAAGTACTACTTGAAAACCCTCTTCGATTCCGGATCAACCGACAATCTTATAGTGGAATCAGCAATTCCCTCTGGAATCAAGAAGAACCTCCTAGACCAACCAATTCAAATGCAAACAACAAATGGCAAAACCACTTGCAACCACTACGTAACCTTGGAGAACACCATATTCCCAGAACTATCCTATTCCATGAAAGTCCTACAAATCAAATGCTTTGTCGTCTCTCAGAATATCAACTACCATCTCCTCATTGGAAGAAAGACAATGAGAGATCTTGGAATGAAAATGGACTTCGAGACTTGTACCATAGAATGGTATGAGAAGACAATGGACTTCCACCCGCGAAATTACTTCGACAACAAGTCCTTGCTTCACAAAGTCATGTCCGCAGAACCACATGCAATTGCAGAAAGTTACTCCAACCAATCAATCCAACAATCTTATGTAGATGGAACCACCAAGTATGAGAAAACTGACCTCCACAAGCTAGTAACCGACCAGATCCATCTCTCCTACCAAGAGAAACAAGCCTTGTTACCAATACTGCTCCAAAATGAAGAACTTTTCGAAGGCTTGAATGACAAAGAATTAGGTATTTTCCCTAATCAAACGTTCCACATTGAACTGCAGCAAGGCGCAACTCCATATCATGTAAAACAACCATATTCCATTCCACTGCACCAACAAGAAGCAGTGAAGAAAGAAATCGATCGACAAGTAAAACTTGGCATCCTCGAACGATGCTATGCAACTGAATGGGGAATGCCAACCTTTGTAGTGCCCAAACCAGATGGCTCCTGTCGACTTATCAGTGACTTTAGAGAACTCAACAAGGTCACCAAGAAACTTCACTATCCACTCCCAAAACTCCAAGATATCTTCCACAGAAGAAGAGGCTTCAAATATGTCACCCTTATCGATGTCAGTATGCAATTCCACACCTTCAAACTCGATGAGGCATCCACCTGGCTTTGTGTCCTTGTTACTCCATTCGGAAAGTTCAGACTGCTCCGATTGCCAATGGGCTTCCTTAACTCTCCAAGTTGGGCCCAAGGGTGTATGGAACAGATGCTCTCCCATCTGAAGGACATTGAAGTATACATCGACGATATTGGTATCTTCTCAGATACTCTCGAATCCCATTGCAAATCAGTCTCTTCTGTCCTGTCCTTACTGAAGTGTCACAACTTCTCTGTCAAACCCTCCAAGTGCCACTGGTTTCAATCCAAAGCTCCTTGGCTTGGCCATATTATCTCGCGCGATGGTATCCGTCCCAATCCAAACAAGATTGCTCCCATCCTGAAACTTGCTTTTCCCTCAACAACAACCCAACTTCGATCCTTTGTTGGGATGATCAACTTCTATCGGAACTTCTATCCCAAACGCGCAGAGGTCCTTGCACCCCTTACGGACCTCTCTGGAAGAGCCAAAGGAAAAATCACCCCAACTCCAGAGCTAATTGAAGCTTTCAACAAAGCCAAATCGCTTATTGCCAATGATATCCTCCTTGCCTTCCCTGATCCAAACAAGCCCTTCCATGTCTATACTGATGCTTCTGATTACCAGCTTGGCGCCGTCATCCTCCAAGATGGCAAAATTATCCTTTGTTTCTCCAGAAAACTCAACTCCGCTCAACGGAAATACCCAACGGTCGATAAAGAAATGCTCTGTATTGTAGAAGTCTTCAAAGAATTTCGAACCATTCTTTGGGGTGCTGAAATCATCGTATGGACAGACCACATCAACTTAACCCGACCAACGCTTACCAGCCACAGAATTATGACTTGGCGCATGCTCCTTGAAGAATTTTCCCCAGTATTCAAGTATATCAAAGGCAAAGACAACGTCCTTGCTGATGCCCTCTCAAGGCTACCACTTCAGCAAGATACTCCGGAGAAGAAGAAGGAGTTCTTCGGTCCTCCAACTCCCGATCCAACGGATGATTCGGACCTTGCAACTGCTGACTCAACGGACTCCGACCTTCTTGCTCTTTCTGATTTGTTTCTTAACTACCCAGAAGACATTCCCATGTACCCCTTAGCCTTCGACCAACTCGCTCAAGATCAAGCAGCCAATGCTGATATTGCTACCAATCCCCGGTACACAACTGAAAACTTCAATGGCACCGACTTGAAAGTTGTAGACTCCAACGGTCGCCAGAAAATTGTACTCCCTCCAAACAGAGTGCAAGCCACCATCAAATACTACCACCACGTGCTTGGCCATGCCGGCGCAGAAAGATTGTACCGAACTATCAACCAATTTGTATATGCCCCAAACCTGAAGGACCAAATCAATGCCTTCTGCAAGACTTGTGACACGTGCCAACGATACAAGAATAGCCACCAAAACCACGGACAGCTCCCTACCAAAGAACACCAGTATGTTCCTTGGGACACCATTGCAATCGATGGAGTAGGCCCTTGGAAAATCAAGATCCCTGGCCATGGAACAGTCTCCTTCAATGGCTTTACCATCATGGACATGTGCACCAACCTCCTCGAGATCATCCGAGCTCCACAAGTAAATCCAACCGGCCTCATGGCAGTCCATGCCCTCGACAATGGCTGGCTCTCCAGATACCCAAAACCAGTAAATTGTATTATCGACCAAGGAACCAACTTCATGAGCAACGACTTCCAACTCCATCTTGCCAACCTAGGAATCAAAGCCAAGGTTTGCTCGGTCCGAAACCCACAATCCAACGCAGTACTCGAACGCGTCCATGACACCATGAAGTCTGCAATGAGAACCGAACTCAATACCAATCCTCCACAGACTCTCCAGGAAGCGACTGATATCATTGACAGCATCTTTGCGTCGGCTCAGTTTGCAGTTAGATCAACCATCAACAAGACCTTTGGAATGACGCCTGGAGCCCTTGTATTCCACAGAGATATGTTCCTACCAATTCCTGTGATTACAGATTTGGCCATGGTCAGAAACAAACGCCAGGCTCAGATAGATAAGAACGCGATGAAAGAGAACAGCCACAGGAAGATTCATGATTACAGTGTAGGAGATCAAGTTATGGTGAAAAATGAAAAGCAAATCCCTGGAGCTTTCGAAGCAAGAAGCAAAGGCCCCTACACCATACAGCAAATTCACACAAATGGTACAGTTTCCTTTCTCTTAAGAAATCACGTGATCCAACGCATGAACATTCGGAACCTCAAACCATATCACACCAACTAAAAATTTCTTATCTAAGCGATACTGGTCGCACACGACTAACAAAATTCTGTGCCACCAATCGAACTTTTACGAGAAGGAGAAGAGTGTGGTATTCCAACGCTCACGATTGAAATTACCCACGATTCAAGAAAATCTGAAAAGCAAGCCGGTCTTCAATATTGAAGACTGGATGAAGAACATATCCAAATTCTCCATGTGCTTCTCTATGTGCAATGTACGTTGAATTTCGATTCAACGGCTGTTTACTGTTACAAGCCTTCCAACTGCTCCTCGGAGTAGTTGACAGAAGAGCTAGCTCACAATCTTAGTTTTTAACCAATACATAAACCTTATTTTAGTACCTTATTTTAGAGGCGTACGACACTTTTTTCATAGCCATACAACATTCAACATGCTCGGGTGTACCGGTACGGTACTCGTAGTAAAAAATAATCATACTGAATGCAGGAATGTTCGATATGTACCGTACGACTGCCGTACGATACTTGACCCGACATCCGATGAATTACGGATTATTTTTTGATGGGTGATGCCGTCGTCTGTAGTAGAGAAACGAGTTTCGATGCAAAATCTAACTGCGGTAGTACGGTAATACAGATTAACAGATACAGATTGACAGATACAGATACAGATACAGATACACATACGGCTTCCTCCTGCCCCATCCAACACGACAACGGCAAGGTGACTCCCAAAACCAAACCGTATCTGTCCAGACATTTTTATTGAGTTGATATCATCAATTCTCATCATATATCATATTAGACCATGGCAGGCCGTCTCTTATTCTTCTTCGCCACAACAGCGGCCGCCATTCTGAGCACCATTGCGGTGTTCCAGTTCCAACTCCTCGTGAGTCCCTGCTCGGCCCTTTCCGCAACCACCACACCCCGCAGGGGCTTTGGCGCCGAGAAGCCGCAGCAACCACCACCATCGCCTCGCAGCAAAAAAACGCCAATCAACGATGCCGCCGCCGAGCAGACCGCTCGCTCGCTCTTTGGGGTGTGTTCCCACCTCCAGAATCCGGAACTCTACGTTCCGTCCTGGGCAGACGCCTGCGCCGTCCGCGAAAACGAAAGCGAAAACGATAGTACTGGGGTGCTGGTGGCCTCCCGGGCCATTGTGCGCGGGGACATTATCAGCCTGTATCCGATCCATTCGCTAGGTCTTCGTGGCAGCAACAGCAACAAAAAGAGCAACAAAAAGAAACCCGTCAAGAAGAAAAACAATCGCAAAAGCAAACAACAACAACAAGGAGGTGGACGCACCTCGGACTACCTGGTCTACGATGCCGACCGGGACGGGGCCTTTTTCGGATCCAACCGCCGGACCACCAATTACTGCATCGATTTCCCGGCCATGACGGATCGTCCCGAGCTACGGGGGCAGTCGCTATTTCTGGACGCCAACCCGGACCGCGAGCTCGTCCCGGGGTGGCTGGGGCATAAGTGCGGAAGAAGTTCGTCGTCGATGTCGTCCCTCGAGTGCTTCTAATTCCAATTCCGATTCCAACTGCGCCGCGATTCCGATCGAGGGAGCGGTCCCGCTGATCATGGTGGTGGCCACCCGGGACATACCCGAGGGCGATGAGCTTATCCGGGACGTGGCCACCAACCAAGGAGAGGCATTGATCAAGGACCGCATCACCCAGAGCGGCAAGCTGGCGATGGAAAGATACGCCGACCAGATCTCCGAGCTCAAGGGATTCACCGACATGGTCTACCAGCAGCAACAACAACATCAACAACAAAACAGCCAGGGCGGCATTGGTGCCACGGCGGCACCACAAACCGATGCTACCGCCACGGACGAGGTCGACGACAAGGACAACGACGACGACAACAGCGAAACCAAAACCGACCCGTCGGCGAACAAATGCACATTCAAATTCAAACCGATCAACCTCGAATACCCCGGCCTCGTGGAATTCCACGCCGATCCGGACGTGTACGCGGTCGATCAATTCCTCACGGCGGACGAGTGCGATCGCATCGTGGCCAAGTGCGAGCCGCACACCGCGCCCTGCGTCGTCGTCACCCCGGACGGCGAGACCGTCGAGAGCGACGACCGCCGCCGGACCAGCACCGAGGCCCTCCTCCCGATGGCCGAGGCCCCGACCGTCGTCGCCAAGCTGACGGAGTTGCTGGAGTGTTCGGGGGACCAACTCGAGATCCTCCAGGTCCTCCGCTACCGAGCCGGCCAGGAATTCAAGGCGCACACGGACGGCTTCGACGGCCCGGTGACGGCCTCCGGATTCCGCAACTCGGGACGCCTCGCCACGGTCTTTGTCTACCTCAACGACGTGAAGAAGGGCGGTCACACCGAATTCCCGGAGCTGGGGTTCACGGTCGCCCCCAAGAAGGGGAGCGCGATCGTTCATTTCCCGGCGACGCTGGGGCTGCGGGAGGACACGCGGACCCTCCACCGGGGCATGCCAGCGATCGACGAAAAGTGGCTCCTGGCCACGTGGGTCTGGCAGCACGAGCGCACCGACGAGGACTATGCCGAGTCGCGGCTTCCCACCCTAAGCGACGACGTCATATGATGGATGGGTGGGTGGATGGATGGATGGATGGATGCCAGTACAGACACAATTTAGTACAATACAAGAATCGCAACAGCAACAGCAACAGCAACAGCAACAACCACAGAACGCAAACGAACACGGAGCGAAGTGGAAGTGGAAGTGCATCGGGGAACGACGACGAATCCGGGTCGGAAACACGACGGCACATCGAAAATTACAAATACTATTACTATTAATATCATGATAATTTTCGGTCCAGAAGAGTGAACACGACTGATTCCGTATCAATTCACTTGATGTTTTGCTAATAGTGTCGTTGCGAACACGTGTCTCGTGTCATGGCAGATGCAGAAATGGAACACCGTGTTCCTGTCGGTATTATGTACAGCAATGGTTGGCTTGGTATGGCATTATGCGTATAGCAAAATAGACGTTATTGATTCATTTATTCATCATAAAGTAGGCAGTAATGGATTGTTCATTCGTTTTATTTTTGTTTGGCGGGATGTGAGCTCTCGCGCGTGGACGTGGACGTGGACTTCCCACGGTTGTTGGTGGTGTCTACACCATCGTCGTGGTAGTAAAACCCGAAGGCTCCCAGTACCACGGCCGTCGTCCCGCTGGCTAGCGTCGCACCCACCAAAACCGAGCCGGTCGGCAGCGAGAACGAGGAGCTGCGGTCTCCGCTTCGGGAGCCGGAACCTCCTCCAAACAGGCCTCGGAAGAGTTCCGCCACGGGACGCGTGAGAGACTCGGTCGTGTAGGCCCCAGTCGAGAGACCGTATGCCCCGATGCCCAGGCCGAGGGCCGTTACACCGATGCTGGCCCGCAATACCGGACCCCGTAACGCGCTTTGTACGGATTCGCGGGCCCTGTTACTCACCGTTTGGCTGGCTTCGCCGACAATGTTGCTCATTGCGGTACCGATCGCATCGAACAGGACAAAATCCCCGGGAATCACGATGCTTCGCTCGCTGTTTTCGCGACCGACTTGTGGTCTCGCTCTCGTAGGGGGAGTTTGTTCGGCGGATGCGGATGCGGATGCAGATGCCGGCGCATTCGTGGTGGGCGGTGTCGAGGTAGCGCCTCTGTCAATGGCTTGTTGTGGTGCCTCGTTCAATACGACGGCGCGGCCAACGATCGGGGAGACGGTTGCCGGTATATCGGCAGCTGCGGAACTCCCAGCGCCAGAGGAAGATGGAGCTTCCCGTCCCGTGACTATTGCTGGTGCCACGGGGGTTGTTGTTGTCGTTGTTGTCGTTGTCGGTGCGATGGGTGAACTGATACTGGTAGGTCCCAAAACCGAGCTTGAGCTTGCGCTCGCGGGATCGTCGTCGGGACCCAGTTCGCTTGTGTCTCCCCAGCTCGCTCCCTCGGGAATCGTTGGCGGTAATTCCAATAATCGATTGCTACTATTGGTGGAAGAGCGAGGATTCTGATTCTGATTCTGCATTTGCATTTGCAATTGTTGCTGTTGTTGCCGCAGTCGCTCGTCTCCCATGAGGAGGCGCATCAGCAAACTACTCTCTGGTTGTTCGCTGTTTTCGGAGCGGTGGCGGTTCCGGTTGTGAAGATAACCCAGCAAACCCTGCTCGTTCCGAAGGAGCCGCTGGTGGGTCGGTGACTAGCCGACTTACATACGCGTTGCGCTGCTCCCGAGACAGACCCGGTATCATGTAGAGCAGAATGTAGGGCATGTGCTCGCTGACGCCAAATATCCCGTCCGGGTCGCTCAAAATATCGTCGAGACTGGAGGAGGTGAGCGCCTCGTACAAACCTTGGGGCAAATAATCTCCGATCCCTCGTCCCTCTAAAATAGTTCGGTGAAATTCCCATTGCAGGTAACCAGCCAAGCGAGCCATAAAAGCAGCAGAGACACCTCCAAAGAGGATCATCGATAACAGGAGCGCCGTAGGTATCAACAAGTAAAGAAACAGAGAAAACGTGACCCCTGTAGCGATTCCTAAGTTGCTGAATTTGCCTCAGATTTTGTCTCCGTCGTTCCCGGATGGCAGGTTCGTCGTGTTCGAGCCGTAAACTGTTGCTCCCGACACTCCGAATGCTATTCGAATCGGTTTCGGTTTCGGTTTCGTTAGCAACTCTCGTGGCGTTTCCCATTCCTGCTGTTTGGGAAGCTGCTGCTGGGGCCGCGCCTAGCCCAGCTCCGGCAACCACAGAAGTCAGATCGCTGGAAAAAGAAATACTTCCAATACTTGTCTCTGCCGATGTCTGTTCGTCGTCGTCGTCGTCGTCGTCGTCGTCCAAAGCTACCGTTAGCTTTTTGATGGGGGAAATACCGTCGTTGCCGATCCTGTCTCCGTGACCAAAAGGCGCCCTCCAGGGTGGTCTGCGGCCATCGTCGTCGTCATCGTTCGGCAAACTCATCCTAGCAAACTGTAGACGTTAAAATGAAATGTATGAAGTATTGCTTGCGCAACGAATGACTTCGGAACTGGGTTCTTTTTCGAAGATTCGAACGAGGCCCTCTGGAGTTGTACCGACCGTACTCGTATTTTGAGCGAGTCAATGTCCGCCCCCTCCCTCTTAGTTTTGATTACCAATTCAAAGTTCCCTTGATTCTGCTATTGTATATCGTCCCATTTGTCTTCCATTCATTTGCTTTCTGACATCTTGGTGTGGACAGTAAGTTAGTTACTATACCGGCAATGAGTTTGAGTGGCAGTGGCGGAACAGGGGGGATGTCAACAGACGTAGTTTCTTTGGTTGTGAACTTAGCTCGTGTGAATTCCTACTACAGTAATGCCTCTTTTTTGAAATAATTGCGCAGGTTTCATCTTCTGTAGCGGTCTTACCGTTCTCGTACTCGTACTCGTACTCGTATCTAGAAGTAGTTCTTCGATTTCATTCGCTCGTTCAGCGTCGAAGAAACGGGCAACACAATGCGGTAATTAATACGGAGTAAGATACGAGTACTCGTACTTCGTAGAAGTTCGTGATTACCGTACGACCGGGTCATGCGATCAGAGACGACGATTGATTGATTTGATTCATTCGACTTCGTAGACTCACTCGCTACTTTAACTCGCTCTTTATGTACGAAGTACGAAGTACGAAGTTCGTACTCCGTACGAAATTGTTCGTAGGGCTTCGATGATCCGTCTCGTGTCAAAAAAACTGCACAACGGTCTTGTTCTCGAGCGTTGCTGCGCCCGCGCGCGGGGACGAACACTCTCACACGACTTGTGTCCCCAAGAACTTCTATGGAACAATACAACACAACAGGGCCAGGGGATGATGTTGTATTGTACTATCAGGGTAGAGAACAGAACTAGCGATAATCTTACTACTAACCCCGTAATGTACTAATAGCCAAGAACGAGACCTCAAACCACCACTATCAAGCAGTCAGAGGAATCTACTGTTACCATCTACTAATTCTCTTCCTTTCGCTCAAATACAGCAAACCACCACCAAGTCTGAAACACCATACCAAAAGACAAGTGCTGCCTACTATTACTAGTAGTAGTAGTAGTAGTAGTACTCCCAGCAAAAGAAGAATCAGAAGAAAGTGAGCAGAGAGGACGAGGACGAGGAGGGGGGCAAGGGGCAAAAAAAAAGCAGGGTGCCGCATTGCTGGATCCAGCAGTCCTCCTACCCAGGAACTACTGCTGCTGCTACTACTACTACTAGGTCCCATGACTGCTGCATGCGCAACTGCAGTTGTACATTAGAAACTTGAAAAACTGATAGCAGGCAGAATCTTACCTATAATGTTGTCATGAGAAGATGAGAGAACAACAAACAAAACCAAGAAGATATGGGTATCAGAAAAAAGGGCGGCTTCTTGAGTACTAGGTGTAGCCCTATTTATCACAATCAAGACAAGTGCATACATATTTCAGTTGGAAAATGGCACAGAATAATCGAAAGTATCTACTAGTACTCCCTGAAAATGTGAAACTCCAAAACTGCCAGCCCATGCCCTGCACAAAAGCATAGCTCCTTCTTCTGCCTGCTATGATCATTAGTCATCAAGACTTAGAAGCACACTTTTGAGCCAATGACAATTTGCATCCAGAATGCTCTCTAGAGACCTGATACAACATTGAAAGTTGAGCAATGCACACTTGACTTTGGTATGAACGCATAAAGGCAAGATGTTACGAATAGAGTAAGAACTCGGGTCTTGGGTTGATTGAAACAATTCACAAGCCTGAAAGGTTTCTCTCTGTTGTACTTGATTCCCCCCTAATCACAATGGACATTCCTATGCAACACAAAATTGCTGTATTTTGAAGCTCATAGATGCCAACAAGGTTGTAATATGACAGAAGAATCAACCACAAGAATGGCAAGAAGTAGGACCTATGAAATAGGAGAAAAATCATTGCCACCACTGTGATTACTAGTAGTAGTGGTTGAGAAGATTCTTCCTACAGCACTTCCAATCCTTGAATTGAATTTCATAGTTATGACTATCAATTGTTGTCTACGAGGAGTACTTCAGCTTCAGATATGACTCATACTGTAGATGAGAAATCCTATTCCTCTGTTGGACAAACTTCATTCCTCCAGGCAGGTTCCTCCAGGTAGGTTCCTATTGGAACAAGAAGCAAGGAGGAGGAGATATTATAATGATCAGTTCTCTCTCAGGCTGAAAACTGTTCTTAGCAAATACATCATCATTTAGATATGTATTAGGGTGAACCCTCCCTTCTAGAAGGTTCCTCCCCCCTGCCCCTTAAGTATTTGCACGTTGAGGTTGCAATATACTTTATGTAACCCTCTGGTTCTTCAAGTCTCTTTCCCTGCGAGATAACAGAGGTCTCACAGGTTGAACTTCAAGTTACCCATGTTCCTCCCCTGACCTTTAAGTGCAAATTCACTTAGAGCCCCTGGTCCCTAAATCTTCTGCATAAGGCCCTCCTTCCTGCATATACCTTTCAGGTGTGCCCTACAGCTGGCATCTGTTTTCACACCTACAGCCCCTTGGTTCCTAAGTGGTTTTGATAAGAGGCCAATTCTACATAGGATCCTTCCAGTGTACCACCTGGTTCTTTAAGTCTCTTGCGAGATAAGAGAGGTCTCGCAACTTCAAGTTCCCTTCTGTCCCTCCCCTGACTTATAAGTGTGAATTCCTCCATATGCCATCAAGTGTGCCTTACAGCGGGCATCTGTTTTCACACCTACAGCCCCTTGGCTCCTAAGTGGTTTCAATTAGAGGCCAATTCGACATAGGACCCTTCTTCCATTGTACCACCCAGTTCTTCAAGTCTCTTGCAAGATAAGAGAGGTCTCGCGGGTCAAACTTCAAGTTACCTTCTGTCCCTCCCCCCTCCAGTGCACAGCGCGCCTTGTTCTTCTTCCTCCAAGACCATGGCCCCTGTGCCCCCTAAGTGTTGTTCTTTTATGGTTCCCATCCTACATAGGACCCCTCCAGTGTACAGCCTGCCTTGTTCTTCTTCCTCCAAGACCATGGCCCCTGTGTCCCCCACTAACTGAATTCCACTTAGGGGCTTCCATTTCCTTACCTTAGGATGTCAGTGTAATGCCTGCTTGCTTCTTTCACCAAGCAGTGCGGCGCTATGCCCTTCCTATGTGTATCCCTTCCTCGGCAGCAAATTTGATCAGAAAACTTGTCGATGACCCTTCCTATTGTTGTCGGCAAAAAATACGGACCTTGTCGGCGGCAAATTTGATTAAAAAACTTGGACCTTGTCGGCGGCAAATTTGATCGAAAGAATTGACGATGACCGAGGTGCGGAAGACTCCAGATCAAACGCACCTCCACTACTCAAACTCCCCTGCCTTGTTCTTCTTCCTCCAAGACCATGGACCCTCCCTTCCAGCCTGCCCTGTTCTTCTTCTCAAAGACCATATCCCCTGTCTTCTTCCATCCCACATACCGTAGGACCAGCCCACCTGAGTGGAGTCATGCAGCGCTGCTCCTCCCATGTGTATCCCCTTCCTACGGTATAATTGTTGGAGTTGCCTCCTGTTAGGCTTCTGCTTAGGGCATCATTCATCAGTTTGTTCTCTGTACCCTCCCTGCTTGCTTTCAGGATTCATTTGAAAAATTTGCCGTTCTACAACTTGGGGCTTAAACTCTCTTCGAATGAGGTGACGTTAAAGTCTGGATACAGATCGAGTAGCTTAGATCCACCTTCGGTGGTTAAGGCTACTTAAATAAGTATGTTAAAGTAAATTGATTCCAGAGGAAGGAAACAGTCCCATTAGTGTGGATGGGCTGGATAGTGTACATACCCTTCTTGTTGCTTCTTGATTTGAAAGCAGCTGGATTTTGCTTACCATTAAAGATCATTACTTGGTGTTCTGCTTGATATTCTTCATGCGGCATTCTGTGGTTGTTCTCTTTCATAGCATTCTTGTTGATTTGAGCTTGTCTTTTTATTTCTTGCCATGGTAAGATCTGTAATAACTGGAATAGGGAGGAACATGCCTTGGTGAAAGACAAGGGAACCGGGGGTAATTCCAAACACTTTGTGTACTGCCGAGCAAACAGCAAACTGAGCCAAAACAAAGACACTATTGACAATGTCTGAGGCTTGCTGGAGGGTCTGAGGGGGATTGGTGTTGAGCTTTGTTCTGATTGCAGATTTGATTGTAATGTGTACACATTCAAGGACTGCATTTGCTTGTGGGTTCCGGACTGAACAGACTTTGGCTTTGATTCTAAGGTTGTCAAGATGAATTCTGAATTTATTGCTCATAAAATTTGTTCCTTGATCAATAATACAATTTGCAGGTTTTGGATTGGACATCTAGAGAGCCATCCATTGTCAAGGGCATGAACAGCCATGGGACCTGTTGGATTGACTTGTGGCACCTGAATGATTTCCAGGGGGTTGGTACACATGTCCATGATGGTGAAACCATTGTATTTGATTGTTCGCTGGCCAAAGATCATAATTTTTCAAGAGCGGATTCCATCAATTGCAATCATATCCAAGAGGACATATTGATGTTCTTTGGTGGTGAGGTAGACATGACTTTATTGGCTATTCTTGTACCTTTGGCAGGCATCACAGGATTTGCAAAAGGGGTTGATTTGGTCTTTCAGGTTTGACGCATATATGAATTGGTTGATGGTTTGATACAATCAGTTGGAGCCGGTGTGGCCAAGCGCATGGTGGTAAAATTTGATAGTGGCTTGAACTTGGTTTATAGGGAGTACTATTTTCTTTTGACCATTAGATTCAACAATTCGCAAATTGGTACCATTGAAATTCTCAGTCGTATACTTTGGGTTTTCCAACATATCAACGTTGGCAGCTTGGTCAGCAGCCAGTTGAGCAAAGATTAAGCGGCACATTGGAATATCTTCCAGATAATTGATGAATAAGTCTGAAAGATCAAAAGTGTTGGTGAAAATTTTGGACTTTGGGTCGAGTTTGTCCATGGCCGGAGTTGGGGATTTCTTCTTTTCCTTTGGAGATTGCTGAATGGCAAGCCTTGAGAGAGCATCAGCAATCACATTATCTTTGCCTTTGATATATTTGAAACTGGGGAAAATTCTTTGAGGAATATTCTCCAAGTCATAATTCTGTGACTCGTCAGGTTTTGTTGGATAAGGTTGATGTGGTCAGTCCAAACAATAATTTCAGTAGTACCCCAAAGAATGGGTCAGAATTCTTTAAAAACTTTTGCAATGCACAACATTTCTTTGCTGACCATTGGATATTTCTGTTAGGCTTCATTAAGTTTTCTGGAGAAGCAAAGAATGATCTTGTTTTCTTGGATGATGACAGCTCCAAGCTGATAATCTGAAGTGTCAGTAAAGATGTGGAAGGGCTTGTTTGGATCCAGAAAAACAAGGAGGATATCCTGTTCGACGAGGGCTTTGGCTTTGTTGAAGGCTTGGATTAGCTCTGGAGTTAGTTGGAGTTTTCCCTTGAATCCGTCAGAGAGGGTAATGAGCAGAGCAAGGACTTCAGTACATTTTGGATAGAAGTTGCGATAGAAGTTAATCATCCCAACAAAGGATCAAAGATGGGTGATTGTTGAGGGAAAGGCCAGTTTCAGGATGGGCTCAATCTTCTTTGGGCTTGGACAAATACCATCTCTGGAGATGATGTGGCCAAGTCATGGTGCTTGGAATTGGAACCAATGACACTTGGCCGGTTTGACGGCAAAGTTGTTTACCTTGAGGAGGGAAAGAGCTTCTGAGACAGATTTGCAATGTGAATCAAGCGTGTTGGAGAAGATTCCAATATCATTGATGTATACTTCTAAAAGGCTGTACCAATCAAGTATCTGCCCCTTCAGTCCAAGTGGAACCAAATCAACTGCTGCTCCATCAAAGCAAGCCCAAAGCAAGGTCTTTGTAAGACTGGCGCCAACTGTAGGGCCAAACTTGGCTTTCATTGCTGGCGCGACCGCACTGCAGCAGCCACTCCTTTGTAATGCCACTAGCATCTTTCTCCTTGTACAAGCAGAGGATGCCCTTATAACACAACTTACTAGCTGCATTAATATCCGGCAAATCCAACTGCACATCCAGATAGCTGTCTTGCATGCATCTAGTCTTCCATCCAGCTCTGTAGTTGACGCCATCCCTAGTAGCTCCTGCTCTGCACACCATAGTAGTACCCCACTTCTTAACAGAGTGAGTGCCAAGCTTCTGGTCTGTAACAGGTTCAAACTCTGGATCATTGATGATCTGCTTCAGTGCATTCTGGTACAATCTCTTGCAAGCATTTGCTTCCTTGTCTTGCCCCTTTGCAGATGAATTACACACAGTATCTCCTTCTGCAAAGAGCCATTGTCTCAATTGTCCTGCGCCAGTGCTCAGCCAGACCTCCAAATAGATTGCAAGGCCAACAAGAACACAGTACCGGTGATCCATAGCCCCCATAAGGAGCTGCACTAGGCAGTCACATTCATCCTGGACATTCTTTGACCATCTCATCTGCGTTGTAATGTAACCAGTATAGTTAAGACCCACTTCCAAGTTCACCTTTGTCATATGCGCCGTATCATCTTCCCTTCCAATCATATGAAGCTGGAACTTCAACATGGCTTGGTGTCTAAGCTGAACAATGCTGTGTCCCTTTGCTAGGTCAAGCACTTGAAGGAATTTGTCATTTGTGAAGCATCTGTCTGCTTGGCTTTCTTTTCATAGCTGGTGAGTCTCTTTCTTCTTCACTGCTTTAATAAGGTTGTTAATGCAGCAGGACTTTGTGGGGTTTCCTATGCGTGTGGCTTCATTCCAGGTGGCATGGCTTGGCATGAAGTATGAAATCGGCTTCTTCCAATACATCAGAGTACTTGATCTACCAAGTCTTGGATTATCATCTGGCCCAGGATCGTCCTTTCCATACACCTTGAAACACATCCATCTGTAGTTATCCTCAGATGTAATGGCATCAAGCTCCTCAGAAGTGAACATCTTGTCTGTGGTGTATTTGCATTCATGCAAGAAATCCATCACCATCAGCAAGGTCTTGTGGTATCTTAATACTTGGGTGGGAGCATTCACATTGTTTGGTAGGACAGGTTTGGTCCTACAACTTGGCCCCCTCAACAGCGAGGTGTGGCTATAGTATCATTGTCATTCTCCACATCTGCGTCATTGTTTGATGCTGCTGTTGCTTCATCATCACCATCAGATTCAAGGGGTTCTTGTTGGTCTTCTTCTTCTTCTTCTTCTTCAGCCCCTCCAAGGCGATTGCCAAGTTGAGCATGAGCCCTTTCAAGTGTTGCCAATTGGCCACGTTGGCTCATTTCCAAATGTTGAATTATTCTTGTTGTTCTTGTTCCCACAGGAGGGCGGGGAGGAGGAGGGCTAGTAGGAGATCTGGGTGCTGATCCACTATTCCAGGAAATCTAGAAGGGATCTAGCATTCCGGATTTCTTCCAAACTCCAACCACCTGCTGGAAGTGGGAAGGCTCTTTCAAATGCTGCAGTGTTGGCTGCAGCAGCGCGGGCTGAAGCCTGGTGTCTGCAGGCTCTAGCAACCTGTGGATTTGTATTGAGTACTCAGGGCATACATTGCTTGCTTTGCTTGCTTGTTTCTTGTTACGTATTACGTGTTTTCGTTGAATTTGGATCCAAATTGTGAGCGTTAAAATAGTGAGCGTTGAATCGTTGAATCGATGCGTTGAATCGGCAAAGAAATAAAGTTAGAAATGAAGTTAGAAATGAAGCGGAGTCTTGTTGAGTATGGCCAAAAAGCAGTTAAATAATGGGCCGGTACTCAAGGGTGTGGGTTGCATAAGTTGCGCACATCGTGTTAAAATGCAGCAATATAAAGCAACCAAAAATGCAGCCCATCTAAGGTTAAATATGCAACCGGTAGTATTGTACGGTACTAGTACAAAAAATGTTACCACACCTCTGTTTCTGGAGGGTGCCAAATGAGGTACCTCAGTCTACAGAACATGCAGTACAGAGTTGCACGCAGCCAGAAAAATTCAACCTGGGTTGCATTTTATGTGTATCGTACTTGTACTCGTACTATTGGTACGTCACACAAACGAGATTCAGGGTTATTTCAGAATCACGCGCATATTTGGGTCGAACTCCACTGGTCCCCCTTTGTAATTTCACCCTATTTATTAAAATTAATGTCGAACTCATAATATTTTTATGCACATTTCATTTTCCTACCCCACTGGCATCTGTTTCCGAAGTAGTGGCATGTTACTGAATTTTATGCCTGAAACAAACAGTGCATGGTCGCAATTTTTTAATCTCAATCGTTTCCTTTTTTCTATTGTTATTACTGGCTATCGTACGACTTCAGTAGTAACGATGGTCCGCACTCCCAAATATCAGGTATATTGTGTACGTTGCTACCGGGACTCTCCTCTGATCACTACTGGTTACGGAAAGCAGAAGGTTACCAAGAAGAAGAAACCCCCCTTGTTTACAGCGCGACAAAGAAAGAAAACGGGAGTAATTGTTTCTCCCGGTCTTCTCAACCATATTTCACGTAATCCGGGTACATGTTATTCTTATTACTACCGGTGTTTGGGGGTAGATGATTTTGCATCTTCGTTATTCATTAGAAAATCGAGGAAGAAGCTTGAGGATGCTACTCAACAATTAGGTCTAACGATCACCTGTAACGGTCCACAGAGTAGTGACGGCGCATTACCAGAGGTGCTTGACAATCAAGTTATGTATGACCCTTCTGTCGAACCGATTGGGCGTGCCTTGATTGGTCGGGAATTAACAAACATAGAGGATGACAATGATTCTGTCTCCGATGACAATTTTTTCTTTCCTAATGCCGACGATGAGGAAGAAGGAAGTGTGAGCATAGAGGCCCCCCACTCTTTGATTGTCAATGATGAAGAAGGCAACAACATTGATGTTGACGATTCCCATTGTGATTCAAACACGCTAGTAATTACGACACCCAATGTAGGAAGAAACATATCTGACGAATTGAAGGTCAAGATCAAGTTTATTTTGCGTTTTTCTATTTTCTGCAACGGCGTTGCACCAAATGCCCTTTTCCCGTATTTTCCATGGTATACTAGTATGGTACAATCATACCCCCCTTCTCATGTGTATTTTGCGTTTTTCTATTTTCTGCAACGGCGTTGCACCAAATGCCCATTTTCCCGTATTTTGGATGGTATACTAGTACGGTACAGTCATACCCCCCTTTTCATGTGTATTTTGCGTTTTTCTATTTTCTGCAACGGCGTTGCACCAAATGCCCTGTTTCTGTATTTTGGATGGTATACTAGTACGGTACAGTCATACCCCCCTTTTCATGTGTATTTTGCGTTTTTCTATTTTCTGCAACGGCGTTGCACGAAATGCCTTTTTTCCGTATTTTGGGTGGTATACTAGTTTGCTATTTCTTCTCTGCTTCATAGCTCTTTCTGAATTTCTCATGGTCAACAAGGATGCTGTTGCCGATGGAGTAGTAGATGAATTGCTGAAGATTGCGGTTGCTGTTGCTGACGATGTGTCAAATCGTATGCTGCCACGGGATGTGTTGGAGGAGGAGGAGTGTTGTTGATGCCGATGCAGATGCCGATGCCAATGGTTCAATCGTTCCTGTTGGTGGCTGTTGCTTTCGCTTTGCGTTTTGATCGTTCCCGGTTTCGGTTGGTTCGATCGTTCCGGTTTGCTCAATTGCTGTTGATTGCTCTCTGTCGCCGCTCCGTGTTGCTTGCTATCTGCCGCCGCTATTGTTGTTACCGCTGCTATTTGCAATTCGATTGTGGTTGCTGTTGCTGGTCTATGAAAACATGTAATAATTGAACAAAATGGGTGAGTATCTATTGATGTAGTACTAGTAGAGTAAATTATAACAACAGAATAATATAATCTACATGCTGACCTACACAGTTGGCGTCCGATCATTTCGTTGCTAACGATTTGTTGTTCTGATCTGTTGTTCCACCTCAACGGAAGATTCGCCGCACCTCTATTGTTCCGATTCCTGTTCCGGTTCGATGTTGCAGCCTCCAGCAGGGAAGAAGAAGATGCACCTCCAGCGACACCAGGAAAGATTCGCCGAGCCTCTATTGTTCCGATTTGTTATTCCGATCCGTCCCTATGAAAATAAGAAGAAAAAATAGAAGTGAGGAAAAAGAACATCATCATCAATGCAACAGGCAGGCAGCAATGTCTATCTATCTCACGTTGTTGCCTTCCACTTGGTGCTGCCTCTGATTCCAATCGTTGTTGCCAATATGTTGTTCCGACAATCGTTGTTGGTGCTGCCGTTGATTTGCAGACTTGTAGTAATTCCTATGTCACGAAAAACAGGGACTTGTTCCTGTTGATATATAGGCAATTGATGCAGATTTTGTGCTTTCAAGATGTTTATGTAAGGCGGCCGTCCAAACAAGAATATCTTTCCAGCAACTAATCCCTAATCGAATGCTTTCTACTTCTTTTGCAGTACAAGGCTGTTATATCGGACTGAAATATCTGAGAACGGATCGTTGTGCTCGTGACATCGTCGCCCTAAGGCATGTGACGAAGAGGGTCGGATCCCACGTTCTCGGACGAAGTGTTGCTTGCAAGAAACAACACTCTACTCAGATAAGTTGGAAAATGAGCTCGGTCAATTTGATTCGAAAGTGAACTAAATTCACTTTTCGAACAGTGTGAGTGATTTTACAGTGCACTTTTTTCTTAGTACTGAATCTACATGAAATTCGAATCTGTTTGAATTTTTTGAATTGAACGTGCTACCGGTAGTACTGAATCTACATGCTAGCTAGTACGTACTGAATGCTGTATGTGATCCGTTTGAATTTTTTGAACGTTGGAACGACGATCGAACGTTCGCGAATTATTTTGGAATTAGTACTGAATCTACCGTACATGCTAGCTAGTACGTACTGAATGCTGTATGTGATCCTTTTGAATTTTTTGAACCGAACGTTCGAACGTTCGAATTATTTTGGAATTAGTACTGAATCTACCGTACATGCTAGCTAGTACGTACTGAATGCTGTATGTGATCCGTTTGAATTTTTTGAACCGAACGTTGGAACGTTCGAATTATTTTGGAATTAGTACTGAATCTACATGCTAGCTAGTACGTCCGTTTGAATTTTTTGAACGTTCGAATTATTTTGGAATTAGTACTGAATCTACATAGTACGTACTGAATGCTGTATGTGATCCGTTTGTACTTCGAATTTTTTCTTTTTCTTTGTACAGTACATACTTAGGGTTAGGACTAGGGTTAGGGTTAGGGCTTCGAATTTTTTTCTTCATACAAACATAAGTAGAACTTATTGGGTAATGACTAAAATTATTCTAAAATTCATACTGACTAAAGTATCAGCCTGTTTCTTGTCCAGTTTGTTTCATAGTCTACCCCATCCATAGTATGAACAATATTCATCCTGAAATTGCAGTCAATGCCACACATTTGCACTCAAAACTACCAAGGACTCACTATTTTGGTACATGCATGTCCAGGGACAAACATTATTCTAAAATTCATACTGACTAAAGTATCAGCCTGTTTCTTGTCCAGTTTGTTTCATAGTCTACCCCATCCATAGTATGAGCAATATTCATCCTGAAATTGCAGCCAATGTCACACATTTGCACTCTAAAACTGACTAGGACTCACTATTTTGGTACATGCATGTCCAGGGGGGACAAAAATTATTCTAAAATTCATACTGACCTGAGTATCAGCCTGTTTCTTGTCCGGTTTGTTTCATAGTCTACCCCATCCATAGTATGAACACTATTCATCCTGAAATTGCAGTCAATGCCACACATTTGCACTCAAAACCGACTAGGACTCACTATTTTGGTACATGCATGTCCAGGGACAAAAATTATTCTAAAATTCATACTGACTAAAGTATCAGCCTGTTTCTTGTCCAGTTTGTTTCATAGTCTACCCCATCCATAGTATGAGCAATATTCATCCTGAAATTGCAGTCAATGCCACACATTTGCACTCAAAACTACCTAGGACTCACTATTTTGGTACATGCATGTCCAGGGACAAAAATTATTCTAAAATTCATACTGACTAAAGTATCAGCCTGTTTCTTGTCCAGTTTGTTTCATAGTGTACCCCATCCATAGTATGAGCAATATTCATCCTGAAATTGCAGTCAATGTCACACATTTGCACTCTAAAACTGACTAGGACTCACTATTTTGGTACATGCATGTCCAGGGACAAAAATTATTCTAAAATTCATACTGACCTAGGTATCAGCCTGTTTCTTGTCCAGTTTGTTTCATAGTCTACCCCATCCATAGTATGAACAATATTCATCCTGAAATTGCAGTCAATGCCACACATTTGCACTCAAAAACTGAGTAGGACTCACTATTTTGGTACATGCATGTCCAGGGGCAAAAATTATTCTAAAATTCATACTGACCTAAGTATCAGGCTGTTTCTTGTCCAGTTTGTTTCATAGTCTACCCCATCCATAGTATGAACACTATTCATCCTGAAATTGCAGTCAATGCCACACATTTGCACTCAAAACTACCTAGGACTCACTATTTTGGTACATGCATGTCCAGGGACAAAAATTATTCTAAAATTCATACTGACTAAAGTATCAGCCTGTTTCTTGTCCAGTTTGTTTCATAGTGTACCCCATCCATAGTATGAGCAATATTCATCCTGAAATTGCAGCCAATGTCACACATTTGCACTCTAAAACTGACTAGGACTCACTATTTTGGTACATGCATGTCCAGGGACAAAACTTATTCTAAAATTCATACTGACCTAAGTATCAGCCTGTTTCTTGTCCAGTTTGTTTCATAGTCTCCCCAATCCATAGTATGAGCAATATTCATCCTGAAATTGCAGTCAATGCCACTCATTTGCACTCAAAACTGACTAAGACTCACTATTTTGGTACATGCATGTCCAGGGGGGACAAAAATTATTCTAAAATTCATACTGACTAAAGTATCAGCCTGTTTCTTGTCCAGTTTGTTTCATAGTCTACCCCATCCATAGTATGAGCAATATTCATCCTGAAATTGCAGCCAATGTCACACATTTGCACTCTAAAACTGACTAGGACTCACTATTTTGGTACATGCATGTCCAGGGACAAAAATTATTCTAAAATTCATACTGACCTAAGTATCAGGCTGTTTCTTGTCCAGTTTGTTTCATAGTCTCCCCAATCCATAGTATGAGCAATATTCATCCTGAAATTGCAGTCAATGCCACACATTTGCACTCTAAAACTGACTAGGACTCACTATTTTGGTACATGCATGTCCAGGGGCAAAAATTATTCTAAAATTCATACTGACCTAAGTATCAGGCTGTTTCTTGTCCAGTTTGTTTCATAGTCTACCCCATCCATAGTATGAGCAATATTCATCCTGAAATTGCAGTCAATGCCACACATTTGCACTCAAAACTACCAAGGACTCACTATTTTGGTACATGCATGTCCAGGGACAAACATTATTCTAAAATTCATACTGACTAAAGTATCAGCCTGTTTCTTGTCCAGTTTGTTTCATAGTGTACCCCATCCATAGTATGAGCAATATTCATCCTGAAATTGCAGCCAATGTCACACATTTGCACTCTAAAACTGACTAGGACTCACTATTTTGGTACATGCATGTCCAGGGACAAAAATTATTCTAAAATTCATACTGACCTAAGTATCAGCCTGTTTCTTGTCCAGTTTGTTTCATAGTCTACCCCATCCATAGTATGAGCAATATTCATCCTGAAATTGCAGTCAATGCCACTCATTTGCACTCAAAACTGACTAAGACTCACTATTTTGGTACATGCATGTCCAGGGGGGACAAAAATTATTCTAAAATTCATACTGACTAAAGTATCAGCCTGTTTCTTGTCCAGTTTGTTTCATAGTGTACCCCATCCATAGTATGAGCAATATTCATCCTGAAATTGCAGTCAATGCCACACATTTGCACTCTAAAACTGACTAGGACTCACTATTTTGGTACATGCATGTCCAGGGACAAAAATTATTCTAAAATTCATACTGACCTAGGTATCAGCCTGTTTCTTGTCCAGTTTGTTTCATAGTGTACCCCATCCATAGTATGAACAATATTCATCCTGAAATTGCAGTCAATGCCACACATTTGCACTCAAAAACTGAGTAGGACTCACTATTTTGGTACATGCATGTCCAGGGGCAAAAATTATTCTAAAATTCATACTGACTAAAGTATCAGCCTGTTTCTTGTCCAGTTTGTTTCATAGTCTACCCCATCCATAGTATGAGCAATATTCATCCTGAAATTGCAGCCAATGTCACACATTTGCACTCTAAAACTGACTAGGACTCACTATTTTGGTACATGCATGTCCAGGGACAAAAATTATTCTAAAATTCATACTGACCTAAGTATCAGCCTTTTTCTTGTCCAGTTTGTTTCATAGTCTACCCCATCCATAGTATGAGCAATATTCATCCTGAAATTGCAGTCAATGCCACTCATTTGCACTCAAAACTGACTAAGACTCACTATTTTGGTACATGCATGTCCAGGGGGGACAAAAATTATTCTAAAATTCATACTGACTAAAGTATCAGCCTGTTTCTTGTCCAGTTTGTTTCATAGTCTACCCCATCCATAGTATGAGCAATATTCATCCTGAAATTGCAGTCAATGTCACACATTTGCACTCTAAAACTGACTAGGACTCACTATTTTGGTACATGCATGTCCAGGGACAAAAATTATTCTAAAATTCATACTGACCTAAGTATCAGCCTGTTTCTTGTCCAGTTTGTTTCATAGTGTACCCCATCCATAGTATGAGCAATATTCATCCTGAAATTGCAGTCAATGCCACACATTTGCACTCTAAAACTGACTAAGACTCACTATTTTGGTACATGCATGTCCAGGGGGGACAAAAATTATTCTAAAATTCATACTGACCTAAGTATCAGGCTGTTTCTTGTCCAGTTTGTTTCATAGTCTCCCCAATCCATAGTATGAGCAATATTCATCCTGAAATTGCAGTCAATGCCACACATTTGCACTCTAAAACTGACTAGGACTCACTATTTTGGTACATGCATGTCCAGGGACAAAAATTATTCTAAAATTCATACTGACCTAGGTATCAGCCTGTTTCTTGTCCAGTTTGTTTCATAGTCTACCCCATCCATAGTATGAGCAATATTCATCCTGAAATTGCAGTCAATGCCACACATTTGCACTCAAAACTACCTAGGACTCACTATTTTGGTACATGCATGTCCAGGGACAAACATTATTCTAAAATTCATACTGACTAAAGTATCAGGCTGTTTCTTGTCCAGTTTGTTTCATAGTCTACCCCATCCATAGTATGAGCAATATTCATCCTGAAATTGCAGCCAATGTCACACATTTGCACTCTAAAACTGACTAGGACTCACTTTTTTGGTACATGCATGTCCAAGGACAAAAATTATTCTAAAATTCATACTGACTAAAGTATCAGCCTTTTTCTTGTCCAGTTTGTTTTGTAGTGTACCCCATCCATAGTATGAACACTATTCATCCTGAAATTGCAGTCAATGCCACACATTTGCACTCAAAAACTGAGTAGGAATCACTATTTTGGTACATGCATCATGGCCAGGGACAAACATTATTATAAAATTCATAATGACTAAAGTATCAGCCTGAGACTTGTCAATATTGTTTCATAGTCTCCCCAATCCATAGTACTATGACGAGGAATATTCATCCAAACATTTCAGAAAATAACACACTTTTGCACTCAAAAAGTAACTGAGAAACACTATTTTGGTTACTTGTTCATACAAAAATAAAAAAACAATAACCAAAAATTACGGAGACTACCCTTTGTACACCACATCTCTACGGAGGAATCGATCCACTGGACACGTTAACATCTATATCAAGAACCAATCATATCCTGACGAGGAAAGTTACACTACTTAAAGTTAGGCTGTTTTTGATGGACTAGTACAAAAAGACGTCGGTACATTCAAAAAATGTACTCCATAGAAAATAACAAAACAACAAAAAGGGCTTTTCTTGCAACGCCGTTGCAGAAAATGAAAAGACAATAGGTACGAGAATCAATGCTTGGGCTACGTACGATTACCCTCAGTGGAACCTACGGATTGTGGTCCGCGCCAAAATTTTCAGGACACCACATTGCAGAATATCACGGCACGCGCAAACAAAAGATAGGCAGGCGCCAGTAAAACAACACTCACAGGTAGTACAATTAATAGTAATACAGCACTTCCCGGGAGGCAGTAAATCAAGCACTTACAGCGCGTACAGTATGAATGAAAAAAACATGCCAAACGCTTCCTTCAAACAACATTATTATCATAAAAATAGCGCGCCAAATCAATCAAAGGAAAAAACGGTAAGTTGAGGTGCACGAGTTAACAAAAAAAATAATGGTGGAACTGAGTACTAGTTGCAGTCCGGTGACAGGTAGAACCATTGTTACCAATAACACAAACAGCCCAAACAGCAGTGTATCGGGAAGTGACCGAACAAACACAAACAATAGCCAAACATATAAAACCAAAGACAGTAGCAACAGAAATATTCTACAGACAACAAAAGACTACGATAACAATAACTTGGAAAACAACTTTGTCAAACATGTCAAAGAAAAAGCATTCAGGAAATTTAAATTCCCGCCAGAGATTACATTCTTGAAGGCAACGATATTCAAAATTGTAAAACAAGCAAATAACAATGAAATACCAAATACGATCGATATAAAAGACCAAAAGTGGAGTGGAATTTATTGCCGAGCAGTCACTACGTGTAGACACAATGCTCAAACTCTTGCTAGGAAAAACTACAAAGGTAAGCAACCAACAAGAAAATGATTGCCGGCATGCAATCGTTCATAAGCCATTCTAACATTTTGGTCGTATTAACACTGACACGTAGACGATAAAAGAAACAACCAGATACCAGATAGTTTCCCAGGAACGGTTCTAATCACGGACACCCAAGACGTTAACTCAGAAAATAGGTACCAATTGCACGAAGACTATCGGCGGAAAAATTCACCAGAATTCAAATACTTCATGAAAAGAATTCTTGGAGCGGTGTCACTAAAACAGACAGACTTCAAAAGAAAATCAGTCAGAATGACAATCAGTAACATTTTCACCCCAAGCGATGAAGCTTTTGCATTGCTTTTCCTTTACAACGACTATGACTCGTGGCTAAACACAACAAAGGGCACGAGGTTGAGAAAAAAATTCACTGACGGTAAGTCTGGAAATAAGGAGGGGTGGAGTAACGAGGGACAAGATCTTTACGAATACCTAGTAAGCGAATTAGAAGAACGAAGGGAGGAACAACAGTCAAAAGAATTAGAGACGGAAATACTTAAAATGTACCAAAAGCAAAATGGCAATCGTAAACAACAAGATAAGGAGGAGAACAAAGAGGGAAAAACACGGAAGCGAAAACGTACCTTGGTTGAGATTCTTGGCGAAGATGATGAGGACTACAAATTTTTCATGGAATACAATAAAAACGAACAAGAGTAATGGATGATATCAACATCAATAGTAGAACGGCTAGTTCGTTATTATTTTATGGTTAGCAAAATATTGTTCCGGGTCTTCTGTTCGAATATAATACAATAAACGAGGTATTTGCAAAAGCTGATAAAATACTTTCATATTCGATACAAAATATATTTGTTGTATTTCCGTATTTGATAAGCGTAGCGTGAATATTGTAAAATGTCGGAGAGTATTGCAAATGCGGATAAAATATTTTCTTATTAGTACAAAAATATGGTTGTTGGAATTTGATATTCGATAAATGTAGTGTGAGTATTGTGAAAGCAACATAACAGAATACATTGCTGGTTATCAAGAAGCTCCTATATTTGTTCAGAAAATGGTATCAACGCTACGACAATATCAGTGTACATAGAGGATATTATTACAAAATATGAGTTTCGTGTGGAAAATAACAAAAATTCAATGGCGAGTAAATATAAACGGGGTAAGCATGAAACAAAATTGTAGAATAGAAAAATTTGGAAGCAACCATGAAAGTGGGGGTGAAAATATGGATAGGAAAATAGTCCTACTTGAAATTGTTGCGTGCAAAAATAGGTAGAGAATTATTTATTGTGCGCGCAACAAAATGTTTCGGAATATTTTAAAATATCGCACGAATTTTACGAAAGCACGAGCATCGTTTATGTGACGTAGATTACATATTTAGGTAATACCATGGCTCGCACGGGAGAGCACGTGCACTCGCAAAATTGATGCCTAAGTAAGAAAAAATAAAAGGGACTCACGACTTTAAAATAGACTCAACGGGCGCAAAAAAGGTGCAGGGAGGGGTGTTACTTTGGTAATTTCGAAAATATGCCGAAAAATAGCTACACGATTTCTAGTAGTATTTTCTGCCTCGACAATGGCATGATACTTTAGTAATTTCGAAAATATGCCATAGAATGGCTACACGATTTCTAGTAGTGTTTTCTGCTCTGACAATGGCATGATACTAAAGTAATTTTGAAAAATTGCCGTAGAATTCCTACATGAATACTAGTAGTGTTTTCTGCTCTGATAATGGAATGATACTAAGGTAATTTACAAAATACTCTGTATGAGTGGTACATAATTAAGAATATGAGTAGAAGTGGTACGTGATTTTCTAGTAGTAGGGATACGTACTCGTACTTGGTGCTTCTGTAGCTACCGTACGATACTAGTAGAATTTTCGGTCCTGATTTCCAGTCGTATTCTGAGCACTCTTCACCTAGCTCTCTTTTTGGTACTGCCAGAACACACTAATACACATCATTAGACTAGGGACCAGAGTATATTCTAAAAAAAAGCTCTAGAATTAGTCTGTAGACATATTTCTTGCCAGAGAGCAAACTATGGTAAATATTGAGGCTGTTGGGGCCGAAATGGCCACAAAAAAGGCAATTTTGCACTCGCACGTAGTAGAAACACCAAAAAACGCGTACTTGCTACCAACAAATTTGCGATCCCCATTCAGGCAGCTCCACATCTCCCCAAGAACTCGGGTGGTGAACCTCAGTATTTTGAGCCTCTGGTTCATCGGATTGAAAAAATTCCCTGCTGTAATGATGACGAGGAGTGCTGTGTGAAAACACTTCCACTGGAGTAGGGCCCCGCGATCCTCCAATCAGTAATAGCAATTGTTACCAAAAGAAACATGATGCTGGTCTTGATGAGGAGGAGGATGTTGTCGAGAGCCTCTTTCAGCGAGAGACGGACACTGCTCGTAAGACGGAGTACTGGTAGAAGGGGGACACGGCGGTGGCTTCCGCTCCTTGTATCGGTGCTCGTATGAATGGCGTTGCGAAGGGCGGCTTGAGTTCCTCGTATTCCGGCTCGTAGGAATGACGCAGTGGCGGCTTGCGTTCCTTGTATTGCAGAGGTGGTGGCTTGCGTTCCTTGTATCGCGGTGGTGACGGCTTGCGTTCCTTGTATCGCCGTGGTGGCGGCTTGCGTTCCTCGTATCAGCGGTTCCGGCTTGCGTTCCTCGTATTGCGGTGGCGGCTTGCGCTCCTCGTATCGTGGTGGCGGCTTACGTTCCTTGTAGCACGGCTTGTAGGAGGGAGTTTCACCAAAAGAGAGACGGCGAGGTTCTTGACGAGCCACACGCTCATATCGCGGCTCGTAAGACTGAGTATGAGGGGGGCGTGGAGGCTCCTTGTACCGATGGTGGTGGTTGTCATATTGACTGCCAGCGCGATCCTCATAACAGTGTGCGGGAGGACGATTGTAGCGCGGCTTGTGATGATCCTCATATTGCGGACGATCCTCCGCAAACATACCGCGACCATTGTAGTGGGTCTTGGGCCTTGGCGTTGAGCGAGGTATCACTTCATCATGGTAATCATGATGGCGGTCGGTGAATGGCAAAGGAACTGGAGAAGGCTCCTCTCCTGTAGTTAGAGAAATATTGGATGGCATTGGAGGAGGAGATTCATTGGGTACTTCAAAGGTCTGGGTCATCAACCCCAAATTTCCAGCAGCACAATCTGAAGGAACAGAATCATTGGAGTGGTCACCAAATGAATGCTGGACAGATACTGCAGGGGAATCATCCAAGTGCAGAGCAGTATCTTGGGATTCTTCTGCAGAAGAAGCTGGGGAGGTAGGTGCAGGCGACGGCGACGGCGCACAAGTGGGAGCTAGAGCCTTAGCTGGAGCTGGAGCCTACGCGGGACCTGGTAAGGGCACGTGAATCTTGGAAGGGGATCCATGCTTGGCGCGAACAGCAGCATCAACAGCCTGCTGATCTGGAAGGACATAATTCATAGTGGTATTGAGATGGGCATGACCTCCAAGGCCCTTGACAAGAGAAGCAGAAACACCAGCATTTGTGACCTTGGAGATAGACTCGTGTCTTTTGCCATGGACAGTACAGCGCTCAGGGTTCTCATATCCACTCCATTTTGCAATTAGAACTAAGATTTTGTTGATTCGGTTCTTTCCAATGACTTGATTAGCTTTAGGATTCAACCTCCAAGAACAGCCCTGTTTCTTCCAGATCTGCAAGACAGAGTAAAAAACAGTGCAAGATGGTTAGATATTCAAAAAACAAAGACACGACACGCAAAAAAGAAACGAATGACACTTGCCTCTTTTTGTTTCTTGGAAGCTGACTTGCAAAAGATCCGGTTGACCCCTTCACAGTTATCAGGGACAAGAGACAGTAGCTTGATGGTAGTTTGATAGGTAGACATAGGATCGCCATTGTATGGACATGGAAGAGTAGTTTTCTTGGTATTGCGATCATCCAGCACAGGATTCTTGAGGGAAAGACTCCGTTTCTTCTGTCCGTTGTAGTTTGGCTTGAGTCGTATGTATTGAATCCCAACAAACTCCCCCTCAGTGAACACACCGGTTTCGAAGTCTTCCTTGACAATAGAACTTGGCCCAAGACAACCGCGATGAGCCCATTTGGTCATGATATTCTCCATAGCCCACCAAACGAATTGTTCAAGGTTGTTGAACGGATCCAATGGGTTGCTTGGATCAGTTATAGCTTTGTTCCGTTTTCTGTACCAATTGACATTGAAGCGAGTCCTTGTTTGGACAGGTGCCATAGTCCGCCTTGTAGGTTTTTGCAATTTTGAAGATATTCTTCCAGTAGGCTTGGAATCCTCCAGCCTCGTTGAAATCTTGGGTCTGCGAGTAGGTGATTCTGTTCTTCCGGAAGGTTGCAAAAAGACACCTGAACTTAATAGAGACGACCCTCGACTGATACTGTGCTTGAGCAAAAAGCCTTGGATCCTTGGAAAGGTCGTGTCCCCTATATTTCACCTGGTAAAAATCCAACGAGTGAATCAGCATGCACCAGTTGACGAGTGCTCTCTTGTTTGGAGCAATAGGGGCCCTTGTTAGAACATAGAAATGGCGTGTTTTCATCATCGGTGCTTCAGGATCAGGAATAAAATCAACAAGCGGTGCAGCTTCTGGATGAGCAGCGAGTGATTTGAAGAAGGCAAACTCCAAACTGTTCTTGCTCCTCACGTGCCTCGTAGTATTGAAGGTAAGTGCATTGATCCTCTCTGTGGTGGTTCCTAGAGCTGTGAGGTTCTGCTTAAGTGAATGTAGAATAGCTCCAAGCAAGAAATTGCCTTCAGAAGCAGCTATTGCAGCTTCGCAAAAGTCATTTTCAGAGTCAACAGAGAGTGTTGGAATCGTTGGATCTGTTACAGAAGGCAGATGGAAGTCTGTAACAGTAACGCCAGCAGCAGCTGCAGCCACAGCAGTGTCCACCTCTCCAACACTCTCTTCCTCTTCTTCTTCATCCTATGATACAGTAGGAACCAGATCGTTGATTGGCAGTGTAGAAGAAGCAATGGCCGGATCCGAAATCGAAGGAGGAGAACCATCGTCTGGAATCAAAGGAGGATCAGCAGCAGGAGCAGGATCAGCGGCCGGAATCAAAGGAGGAGGGGGAGCAATAGCAGCAGTTGGAATTGAAGGAGGAGCAACAGAAGAAGCAGCAGCCTCAATCAAAGGATGCAAAGGAGGAGGAGCATTGGCAGCCGGAATTGAAGGTGAAGCAGCAGGGGGCAGAATCATTGGAATAGCAGGGACCATAATCGTAGGAGCAGCAGCAGCAGGATCTGGAATCAAAGGAGCAACCGGCGGATCTGGTCTCAAAGGAGCAACCGGCGGATCTGGAATTGAAGGAGCAACAGGTGCCCGGATTGGAGGAGCAACCAGGGCAGAAAGAGGAAGGGTCCGCCGGGCGCGCTTTTTCCTCTTTCCAACAGGAGTGGTGGTTGGAGAGGCAGAGGGACAAGGGGGGTACTTTTTCTTGTAGTGGTTGGTCAATGAAGAATTCGTGGCTGCTACAGACTGACGTTGGGTTGTTGTTGTTGCAGTTGCATTGGTAGATGACCGAGTCTGACTAAGAAATATCTTTACCTGGAGCACTACTAGACCGAGTCCGCGAAGCAGGAGCAACCTTGGTACTATTCCGGAGTGGAATGGTTCGAACCATGATGGTGGTTGCTGGAAAGGGTTATTCCCATGGTCAAACAAGAAAAAAAAAGAAGAGTGGTGAGATCAGAATATAAATGACGCCGCCGTCGCTGCTGCCAAATCAAATCAAAACGGCCTGAACTATCTCCCCCCTGGAAACAAGGGACCGCTGGCAACGGCTTACAGTGTGATAGTATGGGTTTCTTGTTGTTGTAATAGGAAAGGAAGCAGTGTAAAGGGTCTATTCCCATGGTCGGGGGAGAGGGAAGTTAGGATTTGCTGTTGCAAAGTGGTTGATTATGAAACTATGAATTACCATGATGGAAAAACAGCTATGAATAAAGTTTGTAGTAGAGATTCTACATGATTGTACACAAAATGAGAAGCAAATGAAATGAAATCACTTGTGCTGCTGCTGCTGCAGCTGCAAATCCTGCGTGTTTGTTCCCTCTTTGCCTTATGTATTACGCAACACCCGGGGTTGGTATTTGAGAAACGCTTAAAAACACTGAGCTGCTTATGATAAAGAATTGCTTAAAAATAATTATGACCGGTAAGAACGGCTGGAATATATAGAGAGTTTTGCTCAACACACGGAGTTGCATGTGTAAATCTCCAAAGATTACTTTAGTAATTTTTTACACATACAACACGGTGGACTGTGTGCAAGGGGGTTCAACACGCGGAGTTGCGCCTGCAAATCTCAAAAAATTACTTTAGTATTCTTTGACACATACAACACGGTGGACTGAGTGCAGAGTAGGAGTGACTTGCTTAAAGCATGAATTTGGGTGTAAAAAAAAGCCAAAATTACTTTTTGATTTGTCAACACGGAGTCGAAAAAAATTACTTTAGTACCAATTTCCCATACTAAAGTAATTTTTCACACATACAACACGGTGGACTATGGGGAGAGGAGAATGTATGTAATCGGGATTGAAAGAGAAAGCAGCCCCCCCCCCCCCCCCCCCCCCCCAACAACAACAGCAACAAACAGCAAGCATTAGCCCCTAGCAAGAAGAACCTCCTCCTCTTTCCTTTGTGCTCTCCCTTGCGGCCATGGTATTACATACCTAATCACCCCTCCTCCTTGCTCTCCTCCTTGTAGTATCTGGGGAGGAGGAGGAGTTTTCTTTGGGGGGCTCCCTTTTTCCTTGGGCTACTACTCGGAGTCAATTTGGTTGGCAAGACTCATCCCTCTCTAAAGAAAAATTCTCGCGCCTCGAATTTTTGTTTAGAGAGGGATGAGTCTTGCCAACCAAAACGGAGGAGGGGTGATTACATATAGTACGACTACAAGTACGGGTTTACCCCGCGAGATCAAAGGCAGTAGTGAGCATTGGGTGATTCCCATAATAGTCTGGTTAGGGGCCCAGATTTAATTCTGTACCATTTTGACCCAGATACCGGTCGACGTGAGCTCAAGTCGACCAGTATCTGGGTCCCTACCCAGATTTGCTTGAAATCCAGCATGGAATTCTGGACTGAAGAAAGTTTCATTCCCTTATACTCACCCAACAGACAAGTCACACATCCAATGGATCCAATGGATCACCAATTTTGGCCGCTGCTGCTGATACACGACAAAATGTTTCCATCAAATCATATATTTAATATTGCTCTTGTTATCTGCTGGTGTTGCTATGTGACAACGATGAGGGAGGATATACATATTCAGCTCCGGACATAATTTTTATATTGTATCATCATCAGCGATGGTACCCAATGCCAATAAAGCATGGGCTGGACGCAGGTTGGGTGTGACCAACTACAGCAAAACAGAACTCATTGAATTGCTACACACCATCAGATCAATCCTTCCCATTGATCCCAAGCAATGGGATCAAGTCACCCAAATCCATAGAGACAACTTCCCTGACACTGACAGAACTGTTCCCAACCTCCGTAGGAAATACATGAACCTTTACCGGAAACAAATGCCTACCGGCGATCCAAATTGCCCCGAGGAGGTGAAGTTGGCAAAGAAGATCAGGAATTTGATTCATCAAAAGGCAGAAGTTGGTGATGGAGAAGAGGAGTTTGATTTGGAAGAAGGATACATCAATAACAACGATGGCATGAGTACTAGTGGTAGTGAGGACGAGGACTCTGACGATGGCATTCTTCTTCCTCCAATCCCACTCTGTCAACCTTTGCAAGTAACGGAATCAACCCAGCCAACCCAGCTAACCCAGCCCACCTAGCCAACCCAACCAACCCAGCCAACTCAACCGACCCAGCCAACTCAACCGACCCAACCAATCCAACCACCACCACCACGTCAGCCTTCCCAACAAGCAACTGCAAACAAAAACGAGGTCGCCGGGATACCACCTTCCCCAGCAGTACCCCACCAGCTTACCCGCTTGCGGCCCTCTTCTTCCTCCACCGCAGGAGCCACCAAGAGACAGTACAAAAGCTCCAAAGTCAACGACCAGGAGATCCTTGCTTTCTTGAGAGAGAACTCCAAGCTTGAGAGGGAACAAAGGAGAGAGCAATCCCGGCTCAATAGGGAAGAACGACAGGCCATGATGGAATCGTTCAAGTCGGCCATCGTTGACGTTGCCTCCTTATTCTTACAACAACTTTCCAATTCCAATTCTGAATATGAAGCCAAAGATTCCCCCCAAGCCAGGCAATTCCACTTAAGGATTCGGTTCCTGTTTAATGGCAATGTCGAAGTCAGAATTGGAATCAGAATAAAATAAATTGGAATCAGAATCAGAATCCAACAAATGAAAGACTGGATTGGTTACTGGATTGGTTCGGGCTTCAAGAGTCCGGCGAAAAAGAGTCCGGCGAATCTGTTGCCGGGTTTTATCAATCTGTAGTAGGTGGTGTAGAACAATCTTTTGTTGGTGTTTAACAATCTGTCGTGTGAGTTGTTGTTCGTGTTGTTGTTCAACTTTGGCTTGAAGAGCCTTAAGAAGTTGTTCTTGTTTGGAAGCTACCACCATGATGTTGCTTTTGGCTTTGGAAGAAATCAAATTATGAGCTTTGCAACTTGCCAAGAAAATGAAATAATGAATTACTAGTAAAAATAATGAATTACTAGCAACTACTAGCAACTACTAGTAATATCTCATGCAATCATAAATTTGGCAGTACATGAAAGTATCAAATCAGTCGGAATCAAATTGATGAGATTCAATGCCGATTCCCACCTCGATTTCCATTTTGATTCCCATGTCCATGTATGGAAGAACGTATGGCATTAACCCGGTTGGCGCTGTGTTGAACCCCTCTTAAGGAGTTGAACCCATCTTAAGGAGTCGTGCAGTTTTTACAAACCCGAAACACCAAAAGCAAAACTACTCCATCTGGATCGAAACTACACATATCTACTTGTATCTACTCATATTCTTGCAGCTATCCTTTCAGCTAGGCTATCCTTGCAGCTATCCTTCCAGCAAGCTCTAAGCTCATAATTCAAAAACTTTGCAACAGCAAAAGCTATGTCCAAATACTAATTTGTCGATCATTAATCTTTATCTAGGCTGAATTGACCATGGTCCCACTCAACAAGAACAATCTACTCGGCTACTCACTCAACAACAACAATCTACTTGACCACTCAAAGCGGAATGCGAACATCAAACCACAACAAACCCTCAAGTCAAAACTTCCAAGTCCTTTCAAACCCAACAGCTACCAAGCATTGACTCAACGGCTGAACGCTTCACTATTCAAACATGCCAGTGGCATCTTCTGGTAGATTGTCAGCATAAGAGAAGTATCCTGTCCTTCTTATGCATGAAAACATTCAGGATCTGGTTGTGACCAATGGTACTTGTTTGGTAATTGTACAGAAGAATCACCACGTTCATTGTGACCTTCCGATCTCCTAATTCCTCCAATAGGAGCTTGTCTTTCAATCGTGGAAACTGTCCCTGGATCATACGCATTCCCCACTCTGACAACTGGCAAAGGGCTGTTGCTTCTCTGTTCAATAGAATAGCCTCTGCGGTATCCGGATCATTCTGAGAACTTTGCACAAGGCAGTGAACTCTCCCAGGTGGCAACCCTAAATGCAGAGTTGACACAAACCATTGTCAGGAACTTAACAAACAGTTCTTCTATTTTATCGTAAACACCATGATTGGCGATTGTGCTGTCATGCCAGCAACCAGGGCAGGTTGAAATTGCAAATACGGATTCTCCCATCGGGCGCAAAGACGAAGACATAGTTGACGTAAGTGTCACTGACCCAACTGTTGTAAAAGTAACTCTGAGCCATCCAATCCGTAGAATGCTGAATTTTGACTTTGAGTCCATCTGCAGCGGCCCAGACTCGACATTGTTGAAGTCTTGGGTATTTGGCGCCAATGGCGGCAATGTATTCCTCGACTTCTTCTTCTGTTGGGGCTTTAACCATTGCCTTTGGATGCTTCTGCAATACAAACAAGAGAACCTTTCTGGAGAACTTCAACCATTTGTACATAACAGTAGAGGTGAGCCCAAACGCCATAGACACAGATCTTGTGACAGATCCTCGTGTTCTAAACCAATGAAGTACTAGACCAAGACAGCAAGTTGCGTTTGCCTCACGCTTTCTTCCACTCCATACTCCATTCACATTGACCTTCCGTTTTCGAACGCATCCCGTGTTTTTGTCGATTATGTATGCATCAAATACTGGTTGAACCATGTGTAGGAGATCACAAAAGACCTTGTGGTCGACACCACAGCAGTTCAGAAGAGCCTGGCCGAATCAGGCTGAACCCACTGAAAGTCACTAAAAATTTCCAGCACATTTAAACAACAACTCATATTTTTAATCGTATCAAGACAACAATTTGCAATTTTTAATCGTATGAAGCGGACAAATTTGGCCATTACAATAGTCCGAGTGAAGGATTCCTTATTCCAAAAAAGAGACTTTGCACACTGGCCCGCCAAAATCTGGGTATGGTGATTTTCATTCCCGAAATACAAAAATCTGGGCCCCTACCCGGTACCGGTACCCAGACTATTTCGGGAATCACCCATTATCCTTTTGTCTTCACCCCGCAAAGACCAAATAACTCGATTCTTTTGATTGCATCGACAAAAGCTACGGGAAATATGGTGTCCGCTACACTGATTCGATCGGCGTCCATCAATGGCAGTGCCGTCCTGAATTCCCTCTTTTCCGTGTCGGGCAAAAACGTCTTGATCACGGGTGGATCCAGAGGGATTGGATTGATGATTGCCAAGAATTTCGTCGATGCTGGAGCCAATGTATTGCTGACCTCCCGGTCCGAAGCCGCGTGCAAGGAAGCCGCCGAAAACATCACGCCCCAACCGTTGTACGTGGCCTCGAATGTTTCCAATCGCCAGGGCTGCGAGGAACTGGCGGAGTATGCAGCCAAGGTCTTTGACAACAGACTGGATGTTTTGGTGAACAACGCGGGAGCCTCCTGGGGAGAGCCACTCGATCGAACGTCGGGGAAAGCAAATTGGGGATTCGACAAAGTCTTGGATCTGGTACGTTCTGTAGCGTAGCGTACTGTACTATAGTGCAAGTTTACGCTAAATATCCGAGTTGCTAGTATTGGACGTGAGGAGGAATCAGAAATGCCGCGTTGCTGTCGGATTTTATTCTGTTCCCGTTTCCATAACAAGGACACTGCAGTTGATGTATGTTTGGGTTCTCTCATCAGCATTTTATTATTTCTCGCTGCTGCTCGGAACAATCGCCAAAACGGCGTCGAATGGTGAACCACTACTGCTGTATTTATGGTGCACACCGCAGAACGTCAAGGGAGTCTTTTATCTGACCCGGGCCTGCCTCCCCCTGTTGCAAAACGGTGCCACGCCCGAAAATCCCTCCCGCGTCATCAACGTGGGAAGTGTCGTCGGGATGATCCCCCAGGCGGCACCAACCCACGCATACGATGCCTCCAAGGCGGCCGTCCATTCCCTGACCAAAAAACTGAGTGCCGATCTGGCACCCCAGCACATCACGGTGAACGCCCTGGCTCCCGGATTTGTTGCCACGCGCATGTCCAAGGGACTGGGAAGCTGGGGAGCTACCGAAGACGTCATTGCCAAGGGAATTCCCCTTGGCCGCATGGGCACGGAGGAGGACATGGCCGGGGCCTGTCTGTATCTGAGCTCGAGGGCCGGAGCCTGGTGCACCGGAGTGATTCTGAACGTCGATGGGGGCACCGCGGGAAGCATCCAGATCGATCTCGGATCGAATTTGTAATCCGACGCAGACGACACTACAAAAACGAGCATGGTGCACCAACTCGGGGAGTGGATTTGGAACGGACGGAGTCGAACAGTATCGAAGCATAATCGAAGAACTTTGCCCAGAACCTTGCTATATACCAATGTAATGAACGAAGAAGCCAGCGCAAATCGTACATTGCCGAGGCGTTCTTCTTCTGTTACGTCGACGAGCCCGTTCTGCTTGAATCTGCAGTCTCGGTTTTCGCCGTATATAGAGAGAATAATATATTTCGGCTACCACCGTACTTTGAATCCAAACCATTCCTTGCATTGCATGGGGAGATACGAGTACGAATATGAATACAGAAAAGCAACGATGGCGACTTATTCAAAAGCTCTCGGAACGAAATCGTATGGTGCAATATCAACCATAAGAAGAATACATTAATGATGGTATTGGAATGAATTTTTCGGGATTGCATATTATGACTTATTGTAACATTTACGTGAGATTGATGCATGCAGTACAGCACAACCACGATATTCTTCTTCTGTGACCTTCCAAAAGATTTGGAGCTTTGGGAATCGAATGTATACCGAACTGCGTATGTATAAGCTTTTGTGTGTTTGAGCCTAAAACAGAGCACATAGGAATCATCAAACTAATATTATTCTGTCTCGGAGTTGTTTCTGGTTAGAGACAAGGTATTTCAAAGCTACTACATCAGGCGGACATCCAGTTTACCGTACAAATGCGAGCATGCTTCGCTGAGTGTAATAAAGCGGTGGCGATACTTATTGCGACGAGGACGTAATTACTATACCGTATAGATTATCGTTGAAGGCGGCTCTACTGCTAGCTAGCGAGACACTTTTGGGGCCATTCCGTCTTCAATAATTATTACTCCGGGTATTAGATCTATTTTCTATTTCGTGTTTGCAACGGCGACAACGGAGCAACAGAAAATCAATCTTCCATTCGTGCTAGAGTGTGCAACGCGCAAATGCTTTTTTCTGATGCTATGACGTCATATTACTACGAGCAGCAAGAAAATTTCCGAGTCAGGAGATGGGATCATTTTTACATGTAGAAGAATCCCGTAGAACAGGGGCGTAGTGCATGCATTCGGTTGACAAATAATTATAGTGCTGCACTGTTCAATACGATTAGAGGGTAGGATTTTATAATACTATGAGTCATCTATAGATTCATTCATGCTTCGACGGCGCTGACATCAATGCTCTGGAACATCTCCATTGATTCCGGTTTTTGCTTCATGGCCTTGATGTGCCTAACAGTTTGCAAAAATTGGGCCCTGGCTTCCACTGCAGGTGAAGGATGACCACCATACTGTTGCTGTGGAATATGATTGGCATGTTCTTTGACTAGCGCCACTAGCCCCGTAATATAGTTTCCGGTGATGGACGGATTTTTCTTCTCAAAGAAATATAGATAGATGTCAAGCAGGTCGACAAAGAGTCCGAGGTTTGCAGGGTTCTCTGCAGTACAGGCATTGGCCAGCTTGAGGGCTCGTTGCAGGCACTCTAGGCATCGTTGCGGATTAGCGTATTGTACCGTGGTCCCATCGTTTCCAATGACATAAAACAAGTGGGAACAAAGAGTAACCATTTCGCACTGCTCGGTTTTCTTCACGATCTTGGCAGAATATTTGGAAGTTTTCATGATCAATCCCTCGTAGTCGTCCTTCCCCAGCGATCGGCAGGCCATCAGCTTTCCAATCAACGCCAAAACGCAAGGGCGCTGAAGCTTCATGTCCACCATTGCATGTTGTTCGTACAAGGTACAAGATTGGGCAAAGAACTCGTTGGCAATCGATCCATAGATTTCCCGCTCATCAGTCGTATCGCTTCCCTCCAAACTTGCGCCTAGTTTGTCGGCGGTCAAGGCAGCCTCAAGATACAACTTAATCCCCCTCTCCGGAGTACTCTGTGCGAAGTATGCGATAGTCTGTTGAACGAAGACAAAAACCTTGCGGCAGCTACAACAAAAAGTGAGTAACGACCCCTACGAAACACGACACGTACGTAGGTATGACCCTTGAAACAGCCGAAGAATCGACGAAGGATGAAAACGGATCGACAAAAACTGAAACTTACGTGACAATCTTGGTTGCCTTGGACTCCTTCGTTGGATTTAGTACCGGTGCAGGTTTTGTATCTTCCTCTGTCACCGCAGCGGTTTCTTTTTCTGGTTCGACTTCCACTTTGGCCGTTGTATCTGATTCTGCTTCTACGTCTTCGGTTTCTACGGTTTCTACTCCAGCGGTTTCTGCTTCGGTCAGATCCTTGTTGGTCTCCGTTTCTTCTGCTTCTGGTTCTGCTTCTTTTTTCTCCTCTGCAGGAATATCTGGTTCTCCCTCTTTCTCTTCTGAGTGCACCTCCTTAAATACCCTCCTGGCCAGCTTCAGAGTGGCAAAGACGAGCGCCTCGTGGGCAGTACTAGCACGCTGGGCCATACTCTTGCCCGCATTCATGTGATTTCTGGCTACACAGAGCATCTCAAATAGAATATCCGTGTCTGGGTTATCCAGCATTCCGATGAATTTCGACACTAGGGCACTGTCCTTCTGACGTTGAACGGGGTCGAATCCCTCATTGAATCCGCCTTGTTGCTGTTGCTGTTGCTGTTGCTGCTGTTGAAACAGTTGTTGTTGTTGTTGTTGCTGCTGTTGCTGCATCGTCACTTGCTGTTGCTGGTAGGGATTCCCGTAGGATGGATCCGGAGTCACGCCCAATCCAGCCATGAGATTGGCAGTGCGATCGATCTCATTAGAGACAGCTCCTCCCGAAGCCGACCGAGGAGGAACCGGGTCATCGTGCTCTCCCCGCAGGACGGGTGCAATAACAGAAAATAATTCCTCGATTTCCTTGACGCTCTCTGGTGGCTTTCCAGCATTGGTCGCCGACTGAAGCAAGTTCAGTGCGACCTCGCGACGATTGCTCCAAGGCAAAAAGGCAATCAGATCGGCGTAGTGGTCCAGAGTCAATACACCCAGAGCCAGTTCCTCCAACGGAATGCTTAACAACGGTTTCTAGCTCTTTGGTGGCTATCGGTTCGAGAGCCGTTGGGGGTGGAGGAGGAGGTTGTGACGGTGCTTGTGGGAGGCCGTATTGCTGGGGCTGCTGGAGGTGGCGGGGGCATCAAAAACGCCGCATTGTCCCGAGCTTGTTGGAGTGCCAATACGCAATTCTTGAGACAGAGTGTGATTTGCTCGATGTTTCCCTTGTAGCATTTCATGCTAAAGTCCAAGAGGGCCGTTTGAAGGCGGATGACCTCCTTGGCATTTAGTTTTGGACCACGGGCGTTGTACACATTCTGGACACACTCGTCAAACATCCGGAAGGAATCCAAGGCAACGGCCTTCTTGACCTGGTTCGAATCTTTTTCGTCCAAGAGTTCCTCGTCCGCCAGATAATTAGCCAATCGTTTCATGAGAGAAATAAGAATCGTTCTAATATTGACCTTGTCTCGTAGTTTTGGGCAGACTCCCAATAGAATCGGCATCGTCTCGATATGGTACTCATCTGGGAATACCTGGACGATGCAATCAATAAGATACGCTTGGGAGAGCGGATCGGCACAAATGACAATCTGGTCCAAAACCGTGGGCAGAATGACCTGTCCGTAAATGGTGGAGGTAATACTATCCAGAGCACTCAGTCGAACTAGATTGGTCCCTACCAGAATTCGAAGCTCGTTGCGATCTTTTTCTCGCCGTCGTCGAACCTCCTTGGTGCGCTGATCGCCCGGCAGATGCTGGATTCGGACCCATAGTTTGTTCATTTCGATAAAGTTGGCCAGCACAAACTCGTATGAATCCTTGACGGTTCCGGGTTCCGCGTGCTCTACGAGGCTCCCGGTAGATAGCTGTAGGGCCGGCACGGAAACGTTTTCGAGAGGAATGACGTCCTCGCCCGTGGGAGCCGCGGGAGGTGGAGCGCCCTGTGTGCCTGTGCCTGTGCCTGTGCCTCTAATGAGGGATCCAATCTGATGGATGGGAATTCCAACGTCTGGAAGCTTGTCCCGGAATGCCTGCAACAAATAATGTCTCAAGAACAATCCTCGTACAGGATTCTGCACGCACTTGACGGCCTCGATCACGTCTTTGAAAACCCAACGCGCACCAACTTCTCCGCTTCGGATGAGTGCAGAGGCGGCACAAATTTGGAGGTAGAGTCTAGAAAGAACGTTCGGGCAGTACTGGATACAATCGTATAGTTCCATCATGGTGTAGGAAATGGGCGGAGATTTCATTTGTAACTGCTGCTGTTGACCTACCATCATGCTTCCATTCATCATTCCCTGGTTCATGCTCATGCCCATGTTCGTGTTCATGTTCAGTAGTTCATGTTCATATTCGTATTCATATTCATTCCCATTTGTTGCTGCTGCTGCTGCTGCTGCTGCTGCTGCTGTTGAATCTGGAAATTGTTGTTCATCATCATGGATTGGCTCATCGTACTCATAGTGTTGACAGTATTGTTCCCGCCCATTGTATTGGCATACATAGCGGGTTGACTCGAAGCCAATGGGTTGTTGTTGTTGTTGTTGTTCATGGTTTGAGGAGGCATCATTGCAGAAGTCTCGCCCGTGAGTTGTCCCATAAGCGCCGCGGTATTTGGAGCACCACTTTGATGTTGCTGTTGCATTTGTTGCTGTTGCATTGGTTGTTGCTGTTGCATTGCTGTTGTTGCTTGCTGCTGCTGCTGCTGTTGTTCGAGCTGCTTGTGCTGCTTGGAGGCATTGGCGACATCCAACAAATAGTTTTCTAAAGTGGGAAGCTCTTCCAAAGCTCTCAAGTGTAGTTCGTAATAATTCTTCGGCTGTAACGCCGTGGACGTACCGGTAGCTCCCGGAGACGGTGGATGCATCTTTGAGTGGTGGTGGGCGTGGGCGTGCTCCCCCAATTCTCCCACCATGCTGGCGGCTCTCTCCAAAACGGTGGGTAGGTCCATGCGCTGCATGGCCTGTTTCATGTAATAGGCATGCTCCTGCACCTTGCGTGTGGCCTCCGTCAACAACCGCTGCTGCTGCGCAACTACCTCGGGGGGGTCGACCAGCATGGGGCGGTGATGGTGATTCGGATGTAGCTGTGGCTTCTGTTGTTGTTGTTGTTGTTGTTGTTGTTGTTGCTGCTGGGCGGCAACCGATCCCGATCCTTGAGTCAGTTGTGGTGGTTGCTTGCACCTGCCCGGGTTGCTGGAACTGGTGTTGTCGTTGCTGCTGTTGGCCCTGTGACATCGTTGCAACCGACTGCTGCCCTTGACCTTGTCGCCCCATCATGGCAGCCTGGCGTTGAGCAAAGGATCCACCAGCTTGTTGTGGGGGCTGTTGTTGCTGTTGCTGTTGCTGTTGCGGTTGCTGTTGCTGTTGTGGTTGATGTTGCCACTGCTGCTGACCCTGGGCCATCATAGCAGCCTGGCGCTGGGCAAACGATCCGGGGGCCGCCTGCTGTTGCTGTTGCTGAGGTTGCGACATCATGGCTTCCTCCCATTGACTGGCTGTTGTTGCGACATCATACTTCCTCCCAATCTTTGCTGCTGCTGCTGCTGCTGCTGTTGTTGTTGCGGCATCATTCCTCCCGGTTGCGATGGCTGAGACGATCGCGTAGGCGATGGCGGATACAGATTGTTACTCCCAGCGGGCACCGTCGAATAAATATTTCCCGATGGCTGGTTTTGCGTTTGCGTTTGCGTTTGCGTTTGCGGCATTGGTTGCTGTTGCTGTTGCTGTTGCATGGCCTGGTAGCGCTGCGAATACGATCCCGGAGACGGGGCCTGGGTGCTTCCTCCTGCTACTGCTCCTGCCGCTCCTCCTCCGTAGGCATTGGAAGACACCTGCTTGTTCGGAACGTGAATCTGCGCAACGGGCGGTGGACGATGCTGGGCCTGCGAGGATTGCTGCTGGATCTGCGGTTGCTGCGGATAATTCCCGACATAACCCGTGGGTGGCGGCGGCGGGTCCCGCTCCTGCCGTCTGTCCCCCGGCTGGCTGCTGTGTCATGGCGGATCGGTTTGCCTGTGCCTGTGCCTGTGCATGTGCCTGTGCCTGTGCCTGTGCAAAACCCATTCCAGAGGAATCCATCATGGACGATTGACCGAGGGGTTGCGGAGGCGGAGAAAAGTTGTACGGAGATGGCTGCATCGGCGGAGGGGATTGCATCATGGTATTGGCGAATTGTGTAATGCTTCCGGGGGTGGTGTTGTAGCCGCCTCGTTGTTGCTGTTGCTGTTGCTGTTGGGGCGATAGAAACTGCTGGTGCTGCTGAGGGGGCTGACTTCCGTACGGGGATTGCGGTGCAAATGGCTGTCCGTGAGGATCGCGCAAAAAACCGTTGTTGTCGCCGGGAGTGCCTCCCATGGCCGGAATATTGGAAGACGACGCCATGAGATTGTTGTCACCAAAGAAAACGCTTAGAGCCCTTTATTCGGATGCAAAGATCAGATCGAGGCCTAAACGAACGATGGAGAAAGGCCCGATTTCCTGTCAATCTATCTATCGATCACCGGAGGATCTCGCGTGCGGTGGACGAACAAAGACTAAGATTCAATGACGCCCAGAATAAGGAACGATAGCCGTGAGGAAGACAATCGTACTCCGCGTTGATTGACCCGATCGAACTGGTTCGATTCGATGGGTACGGTACTCGTACTTGTAACGCAAGCGGTAACTTATTGACAGTTGCAAAGAAGCGAAGAGTTGTTTCAATTCCGGGTGTGGGTGTGGGGTGTTGGGTGGGGTTGTTGTGCCGCAGATTGATGGTGAAGCCGTTCCAGTCATTCGTGAATCCTCCGACGCGCCTTCGTGAAGGAAAATCCAACGCACAGATCGCACGCCTCGTAAGTTGCTATGAAGTTCGTACTACGTACTGTATCGTAATAATTTAACGCGACGGAGACGTTGCCGTGCCCTATTCGTAACGTACAAGTACGGTACCGTAGTAGACACCAAACAGAACCGTCGACGTCTCGTTCTGTTTTCCCAATGTTCCGTGTGTTTCCATTTTTTTTGTTTAGTTTTATGGATTTGACTTGATATGATTTGATTTGATTTGATTTGATTGATTGGACTCATTCATTCCGTTGACGGGAGTCAAAATGATAGAGAGCTAGTTCTGTCTTATTGCTCTAGTGCGCGATCCGCGGCACAAAGAACAAACACGCACGCACCAAAATCTTGTCCAGTGCGCGTGCGTGCTAGCGTGCGTGCGTGCGTGCTTGCACCGGTTGAAAATGCAACAACGCGAATCAATCACCACCAGCTCGTAATTACGTACGGTACGTACCGGTAATTACGGTACAAATCGTAGCTAATTTCAGTACGTACCGGTACTGTGCTGTACGGTACGGTACGGTACGTATTGTGTCACCCCGAAGCTGGCTCCCCGTGATAGTGCCGTACGGTACCAGGTACGGCAGCGAACCGCAACGGCAGGAAATTCACCAACAAACAAACAACCAAACCAAACCAAACCAAACCAAACCAAACGGCGAAGGACGGATTTGCGCAGCGCAAACTAGCATCGCTTCCGATACGTTGCGTACATACAGTACGAGTACTACAATACCGTATAGTATCGTACCGTACCGTACCGTACGATACTGGTACTGAACTCCACCAACCGAACGATACGATGCGAGTTTGTACTACTCGTAAGATTTACTACGTACTAATTCCACCCCCCACAATACCAACACCATGTTGAGAGCAGCATCAAGTCGATTTGCCAAGGCGGGTTTGTCGCGGGCATCACAGGGGTAGGTACCAATTCAAAGAACAAGAATGACAACGGATCCATGGTTTGATCGGAATCGTCGGGAGTGAACACAAACAACAATCCGAACCGAACCGAACCGCTCGACCTACCGCCATGGTCATCGGCACGAGGGCGTACGTGCATTGGCGATCTCCGTACAAATATGTACTAGGAATTCAGCGTAGAAACCGAAAACCTGGGAGTAGGACGGACCGGTCCCCGGTCCCAACAACACCAACACGGGTGGGTTGGTGCGGTGCGGTGCAAGCGACCGTCGATCCCGATGATGGGGAGTGTAGTGTCGAATGAATGGAAAGGAATGGAAACGGGGAAATGGAATGGAATGGAATGGAATGGAAATGAAATGAATGAAATGAAATGAAATTCCACACTACCGCATCGGTCCGGTCGGTTCGATACCGATATCGATACGGAGCGAACTGCTCTCGTTGCTGCTGTGTGGGGTTCGGATGCGGACGGAACGGGATGCAACGCAACGCAACACAACTGCGGCCGTCTTTGGCCGCGTCTTCGTCGTAGTTTGAACCTCGCACCGCAGAAGCGATCCGAGAGAACGCCGGGATCCTCCCGGAGAGAGAGAGAGAGAGCTCCGAACAGAAACCAACCAAGGAATGCGCACGGGGTCTACGGTCGATCGACACGATCGATGGTTTTGTTTGTTTGGTTGGTTGGTTGGTTGTTCATTTATTTATGTATTTATTTCGATCACAAGCAAACCACATCAAATCTAATCACAAAATCCATTGAGCGAAAATCCATTCCCCTCGTCGTCGACTGTTCCGAAGTGTGGCATTACAATTACAGTTTATGGTGTCGCCTTGCATGCGTGCCTGCCTGCCTGCCTGCGTGCTATGCCGATGGATTCCTGGACGATGGGTTAACGCATTCGTTACATGCAACCAAACAACCAAACAACCATTCGAAAACCGAAACGATAGTAACTCCGATGCACGAACTGGAATGGAATGGAGCGGAGCGGATGACCACGAGACAAATTCCCGTTGGACGATTCCGAAACCACAACGAATACAAAGCGGAACGACATCCCTTTCTCTTTGACTGCCTCTAACTCTATCGCTTGCTCTCTTATTCTCGTTCTCGTTCTCGTTCTCGTTTCTATCTCTTGCTCTTTCGAAAACTAACAGTGCCCGAGGGTGGGCCGCCCCTACCACCTCTTCGTTCCACTTTTCTGCACCCCGCAAGGAGGAAGAAAAGGAGGACGCCGCTCCGGTTGCGACCTCCTCCGGATTGGATCCCCTCTACGCTATTCCCATTGGAGTTGCCCTGGCGGTTCCTATCCTCGAATTCGAATGGTTCGACCCCAACGCCGAAACGCTGTTGGCGTCTACCTTTTTGGGATTCTGCGTCGTTGCCTACACACAAGGTGGCGAAATGATGTCCACCATGTTCAAGGACGAGGCCAAGGATATGCTCAAGGCGCAAAACGAGGCAGAAGACGAGGTCATTGCCAAGCTACAAGAATCCGTTGAATACATGAAGCTCACGGAAAACATTGTGGAAGACTACCAAGCCGTCTACGATTTGACGGAAGAATCCTACGCCAAGCTCAACGCCTCGGGACAGATCAAGCCCCAGCACAAGCTCAAGGCACAGGTAGAAAAGTTGCTCGGCATGATTGCCGCCGAGGAAACCAACGCCTACGAAAAGGCCAAGATTGCTCTCATGACCGATGCCACCGAAGCCGTCACGGCCGAATTCGCATCCAGCAAGGAACTCAAGAAGGCCGCCGTCGGCGCCGCCATTGCCAAGCTCACGGGCAAGGCAGGAATCGGCGGCGACCCCGTCAGGGACGAATTCGTCAAGTTCTTCCGGGCCACCGCCGAGAAGGCCAAGGCAGCCGACGATGGTTCCGAAGAAAGGGCCGCCCGTCTCACCATGATCACCAAGATGAACGCCGTCGCCGAAAACGAAGAGATGTACTTCCGATTGGACGCAACCACCGGCAAGCCAATTCTGATGGCATAAGTACAAATCATCCGCTCGTTGTTGGAACAGGAACAACAGAGTGTTTGTTTTGTATCATTACGGCAGCAGGACTCCTGCTTACTAATAATATCCTAGTAGAGTATGGTATATGGTATGGCATGGCATGGCACAACCGATCCAATATATATTACTATATTACCGTATTTCACTGCATGTATTGTACCGTATGCATATACATGTTGTGAAAGTCCAACACAGGACACTGTCATACCACAGTCCAAATGAGTTACGAAGTACTTCGTACACCATTGCTTTGCGTGCCCATCGGTGGTTACCGTCTGGCTCGGCAGCATTGTTGTTGTTTGAATACCACATAAATCGCATATTGTACAGTACCTACGCGAAGTCAAGTCTGAAAAAGTACAAAACAACAATACTAATACTAATACTATGCTCTGCCGACTCCTCGTTGTAATTGGCTGCCCCGTCTGATTCCAGAATGGCTTGTTCTTCATTCACAAACCCAGACAGGCTCTGCTCGTCGTCATTGCTGTTGTTGCTTGATGATGGCACACCGACAGAGTAGTAGCACTAGTAGGATTGGTCGCATGCATCGTCATCATCAAAGCCATCCTCAGTTTCCACATCGTGTATAATAGTACTAGTGATACTAGGCTCTTCCCCATCGAATTCTACTAGTACTACTAATCCAGTTGGCATTCTTCCTTGTTGGAGGATGCCTGCCTCCTCCAGCAGCTTCTTGCTTGTCAATAATACTATCCTCCTGAGGCATTGGTAGTAGTGTTGGCTGCTCTTTTCCGGTGAATTCTCTGTCCGGTGTTCACATCGTACTACTACTAGTAGACTAGGCATAGTAGTGTAGTAGTATCCTTCGGTGAGTCGTCCTGTTCTTGGCTGGAGGTAGTACACTGCAGCATTGTTGGCTGTGTGTGGTTTCATTTTGGTGTTGTTAGTCGTGTCCTCGTCACAGTCGTATGGTGGTGCTTCTTGTAGTAGTATGTATTGGAGAAACTGATACTACTTTGTGTGTGTTTGTGCATTGCACGGAGTCCTGTCAGCAGCTCCCGGGCTAAGATTGTTGCTGACACACCGGTGGTTTGGCAATTCAATAACCACCAGAAGGTTGGTGTTCCATACACCAGCAGCTCTACGAGGCATTGCCTTGGTACTAGGCCCTTCTTCACAGGGATTTGGTTGATTACACAGCAAATACATGCTTTCCTCTAGAGTTCTGTTGCTTCTCTCGATGGTGGTGGGTTCGTGCTGTGCGGCAGGGGCACAGCGCACTGTGATTGGATTGCTCATTGACAGTACTAGCTACTACTACTAGTACTAGTAGTAAATTCCAAAGACACTCAAAATGATTGTCGACATGTATCTGGGTTACTCTGAGCCCTCTTGATATGCACTGCCCTATGATCCCTTTGAGACTTGTGAACGGGTCTGTTCTTTCATGTTGTTGGTTGGTACTACTGTCCACAATTGGATGTGTCGTGAAATGGACAGGAGAAGAAGGAGGAGCTGTATACTACCAGACAGTGATTATGTCCACACACAGCAGTGTAACTTCATTGTAAACATCCAGGATCAATTTGGGGACAAGTTTCGTGTCTTCTTGCATGTGTGGGGCTTGTTGCCTTGCGCTCTTTCCTTTCATTATGCTGGCGTGTTTGCCGTATTATATGTTGGTCATTACCTTGATGTCCCTTCTTGTTATTGTTATTAAAATCTCAGCTCGATTTGCGCTGGTTTTTATCTCAAAGTTAAAGTAGAGTTATTTACAAAATTGTTTGAGCAGAAGGACTGCCTCGGCCATATTCCCTGACACCTGTTTATTTCCTTGATCGGATTGTTTCATTGGATTTACTGCTTGTTTCCCTGTGCTACCCTTGTTATTCCTTGTGTAAACACTACTAGTGCGGTGTTTGCCGTGTTATTCTCTCCATTTTGCCAGATTCTAATTTGCTCAATTGAACCTAACCCTTTTATTCATGTATTATGTTCTCATCAGTCTCGATGTTTGGCTAGTGTAAACAAAACTGCCTTTTTTATCATGGAGGGGTACAATGTGTGAGCGATTCTAACAGGATAATGTTTACTGGCTGGAATGTGGCAATTCCCCATGCTCTTGTTGTTATTGTGGCAATTTCCTCCTACTACCTGTGCATTGTTGTACCCAGTGGAATCATAATCCCTGTCCTTGTTCTTATTCCTATAGCCGGTGATTCCTTCATGATTACTGGTCTTGATGATGTTTTCACTATCATAATAATTACCAGTAGTACTAGCTTCATGAAAATTACCGGTGATTTCACTGCGCTTTCCCCGGTAACTGCCAGTTCTAATGATACTTTCACAATCATCACAATTACCGGTACTTTCACTGTAATTATCGGTAATCTTTTTATAATCACTGGCGCTTGTGACCCTTTCACTGGCACTGCATGTCCCTCTCTGTTCACTGTCTGTAAATAGTGCTGTATTCTGCACATCCAAACTTACTACAGTTTTCCTAATATCTGGTGTATCTTCCGCCGGGCATAATATCTCAATACTATATTAGGCAGCTCTTGACCAGGTTGGTACTTTCTATCATCTTGATCAGTTCCTCCTCAGATGTTGAGAACCGAAGGATCTCTTGCATGTCCTTGTTGGCTTTCTTTGCTTGAGAGCAGCCCAGAGCAGAGTTGGAGTGTGCCTTTCCTTCAACAGTGTCAATAGCCAATACGGTCCCATTATGTTCTCTCATGTCCCAATTTTATAGGTTGCAAGCCGGTTGCTGAAAGTCCCTTGTTCCACCATTCTTGTGCACATAGATTGCATTGTTGATGTCAGTGTTCATGTCACTCTGTACTGGTCTGATATGAGTTCAAATGATAGCCCATTGGCTAGTAGCCCATTGGCTAGTAGCCCATTGGCTAGTAGCCCATTGGCTAGTAGCCCATTGGCTAGCCCATTGGCATAGAAGCATACAATACCAAATTTGGGAAGGTCTGCAATGAGGTTTGTTTGCGACACTCCAGAGTTGCAGTGGATGTTCATGAATCCACCACTCAGCGCCGCTCTGATGTTGTTCACTAGCTTGGGGTTCGCTATGAGGTTGAATGATAACTCACTGTTGAGTAGGATCCAGTTGGGGTTCACTCCCCCTTCTGATTTGGACTGAATGAATAGCCTTTGAATATTCTCACTGAGCTTGAAGCCTGTTGGTTGATCTGTTGTGTCCCAGCACCTGGATGTCTAGCTCTGATCATCCTCATTGTCAGAGTTGTCACTGTCAGAATGATCGGCAGTCTGTTTGACTAGTGCGGGGGTCCCAACATGCTGCTGTAGCTACTGTAACACACTGGGGGTAGAATTTGAGTAGGGGTGATAATTATGATGGATTTTACTGTGTAACACACTAGGGGTAGAATTTGAGTAGGGGTGATAATTATGATGGATTAATACTTTACGAAAATTGGATGGAAACTTAACAGATAAATAACGAGCGATCGAGCGTATGTTACGACTTTCGATTGCACATGGTATCATTGCTTGGCACATGGATATTATTAATAATAATATCGTGTGCCCGCCTGTCATCCATACCAAGAACATAGATGTTTGGATACTTAATGATTCCTAGAGTATTCCAGGTCTCATTAGTTCGATCGTACGTATCCTTTGATAGTACGACTTGTACGCCGGTAGATCGTACTAGTACGTAGCTTACGTTACTACAGCTACATTTGAAACTGGCTGTGCTGCCATCATCAGAGATAACAGACTCTTCCATGCTGTTGCTGTGGTGTGATAGTTCTCCAATGTTTAGGAACATGTGTTTGGTTTGTCTGCCACCTGAAAAGTCTTCTCCCAATGCAACTGCTGTTGTCATAAGTAGTTGTCCGCTGGTTTGGTGCCAGGATACTAGATTGATCATGTCTGCCCCTTGCTGCACAAATGTATTGAATTCCTTTCGTGTCCAGAAGTACCAAAGCTACACAATGGTAGCTATTCCATTCATATGAGTCAATGAGTCCCGTATCAACCAAAGTAATCGATTCCCACGGCATATCGATTCCCACGGCGCATTGATTCCCATCGCGCATTAACGGTGAGCAATCTCTGTTTTATAGTATTGCCCTTGTTCTTCGGTGAGCAAACTTTGATTTCGTAAAGTATCACATGAGCTACAGGAGCAATTCCTGATCATAATGATAAACATATCATAGGATCTTCCTAACGGAACAAGAGAAGAAAACCGTTGGTGTGTGCTTCTCACACAATATACATATACATACAGATATATACGGTCAACGACCAATGCATGTACGGAAATAATCAGCAAGTAATCTCATCACTACGCAACAGCAGTTGCAACGTATTTCACCTCAATAAAAGAGATATCTTGCGTTTCGGCAAGATTTCACTTATCTCATACATTTAACATTCAACTGATTTATATCCCAAAATTCACACTAGTTGCTACCAACTATCTGTAATCTACATTACTAAGATCTGTCTTGCTGTATCTGAACAAGTTCACAGTAAGAAGAGATCTGACTGTTTCCATAGTCTTGCCTGTAGTCTGATTATCTGTTGTCGAAAAGTATTCAACCACAATTGTCCGGCGTAGAGTACAATTGTTCATCTACTAACACACTAACGCAGCGTTGCTGTTCTTCAGAAGCCTTTGAATCAGACTCTCAGCAGACTGGATTCAAAAGGAAAGTAATAAAATGCATTGCTATCCTTGGCTGGGGGGTTGCTTCCATTGGATTACTTTCCATTGTTGTTGTTTCTGGTTATTCCGGCATTGTTATTCCGGTTGTTGGTCTGACGAGGTACTATAGTTGCCTTCTTTGAGTTCTTGAATGCCACAACCATTTCCAGCACCTCGATGCTTGTGGTTGGGTAGTTGTTTTGGTGTAGGGCATAGTAGTTGTCAGCTAGTACTTGCTTGAGGCTGCTTGTTTCAGTATCAGGTTCATTGATGATAATTGCTGCAAGTGCTTGCTACTCCACTGCTAGGTTGCTGATGGTCGTTTCAGTGGCCTTGTCCATTACTAGTACTTCATATGCAATGTACTAGTCGTGTGTTCAGTATAGTGGATTGTTCTCCAATTCATAAGACACAGTGACCTTGGACACTAGAGTCCCCCCCTAGGGACTTAGGACTTCCAGGTTTTCCTTGACTAGCTTCAAATATGGTGCTGATCCATGTTGCACTGCTGGGTACACAACGATTTTTGGATGGCTCGGAGAACATTTGTGATCCGGTGCACCAAGGTTCTGCTTGACTGAAAGCATATGGCCCGGACTGCTTCCAGGAGCTTGATGATGCACTTGTCCTCATTGATTTCCTTCCATTGTGAGAGTCCCTTGAGCTTGGTCTTTGTTCCATCATCAATTTGCCCAAGAGCTAGTAGGCAATATACCTTCTCCATATCGTGTTGGTATTGGATCCATTCATCCGTTTTCTTCTTGAGCTCCTCCTTGCACATATGTAGGAGAGTGTCCTTTAGATCTGCCACCTCAACAGTCTTGGTCTTCCCATTTACAGGATCACTCACATCCTCCAAATATTCTTTGGCAGTGCGCTTGGTTGGGGCAAAGTCTTCCTTTGGAATCCGGAAAGTGCCTCAATCGAGGAGCCAGCCTGGGGTATGTACTTGGATTTGCCGAGTGTTTCTAGCCTTTCTTTGAGCTCATTGCAGTGTTTTGCTGTGGTATCTTGAGGGATTAGAATCCCTTTGAGGTCTATCTGATTGTGCCTGGTAAACTTTTCTGGACCACATTTGGTATTGTTGGTGTTGTTACCGCCGGTAGCCCTGCCTCGGGTATTGTTGCCGGTGGTCGGTGGGTTCTTCTGTGGGGGTTTTGCGGCATTGGCGGAGTAGGGCGAAGTCTTTGCTTCCATGGTGATTAAACTATCTGCAGTAATAGTATTGCACAATATCTCTCATTGTGTGTATACAACATAATTCTTTTTGTCTAATGATGTTGTTTGAACACCTAAATTGTGTATGCGAAACAAAGTCACCAAGTCTGAAAAAGTACAAAAAAAAACAGCAGATAGCCTTACTGACTACGTCACTTAAACAATGCTCATGGTTGCGTCAAATTCGTGCGCATGGTTGCATCAAATTCATGCAATGTATTTAAAAAAATTCAAAAACTTTTGTTGCGCGCATCACAAAACATTCTCTAAGTATTTTTGCACGCAACAATTTGAAGGAGGACTATTTTCGCAAGGACAGTTGCTGCCCCATTCTTGTGGTGCTTCCCAATTTTGGTATTGTACAACTTCGTTTCATGCTCACCCCAATAATATTTATTCTCCATCCAATTTTTTTGTTTTTCCACATGAAACTCATCTATGGTAATAATATCCTCTATGTACACTGATATTGTCGTAGCGTTGATACGAATTTCTTAACAAATATACGAGCTTCTTGATAACCAGCAATGTATTCTGTTACACCCACTTTACAATACTCACAGTACGTATATAGAATACCAAAAGGTAACAAACATATTTTTGTACTAATAAGAAAGTATTTTATCCACATTTGCCATAATCTTGTTCATACTATGCAATTTTAGCAGCAGACCAATTTATTGTGGCTACCCACATTAGATTTGAATGAAGTACTAACTGATGTACTATATTTTTGTTACTGTTATTTACTTTTAGAATTTGTCTCTGTTTGCGAGGTAATATTTGTAGTCCTTGTGGTTCTTGTAAAGAGTGTCCATCATGTTATATTTTTGCTTGCATTTGGTTCTGTTTGTTTTGGCTTCTTCCTTTTGACGTCGTTTCATATCGTACCCACTTTGCTGTTGGTATGTTTGAAGTAGTTCAATCACTAAAGCTTTCGTTTGTTGTTCCTGCCTTTGTTTTTCTATTTCCTCTTTGACATATACGTAAAGTTCTTGTCCCTCCTCACTCCACCCCTCCTTAATTCCTGACTTACTGTCAGTGAATTTCTTTCTTATCCTTGTCCCCCTTGTTGTGTTGAGCCCCGGTTTGTAGTCATTGTAAAGGAAAAGCAGAGCAAACGCTTCATCACTTGAAGTGAAAATGTTACTGACTGTTGTTTGTACCAATTTTTTTGAAGTCCGTCTGTTTAGGCAACACTGCTCCAAGAATTCTTTTGAAGAAATATTGTAATTCCGGTGTATTTTTTTGTTGATAGTCTTCATGTAATTTGTACCTATTTTCTGAGGTTGTGTTTTTGTTTTCCTTGATTAGAACTGTTCCTGGGAAACTAGTATCCGGTATCTGTTTGTTCCTTTTATCGTCTATGCATCAATGTGAACAATACAATACGGTTAGTTATTTGAAAATGTGTCTACTGGGAACAATGTTGTTCTTGTCGGTTCTTACCTTCATAATTTTTCCTTGCTCGTGTCTGGGCATTGTGTCTACATGTAGTTATTGCTCTACAGAACATTCCACTCCACTTCAGCGCATGGACGTTCCATGTCACTGGTAGTTTGTTTTGATGATTCAATTTTACAATCATGGTAATAATCAACTTTATGTATTGTCTACCTTGTTCGTTTGTTATCAGGAATTTCATTTGCCTGAACGTTTGTTCCTTGATGTACCCATTAATGTAATTATTAATGTTGTTGTCAGTGTGCTCTTGCAATTCGTCTATTGCACTGCTGCTGTTACTGGTGCTATTGGTTTTATCTGTTGTGCTATCATTCGTGTTTTGTGTCTCACTACCTGATACACTGCTTGCTGGGCTGTTTGTTCTCTGTGTATCAATCATTGTACCCTGAACCATCAGTGTGGAAACGTGATCCACCATTCTTTTTTTTGTTAAATCGGAAATAGGAACTTACCAACTGTTCGTTTTCATGTATTTGGCGCGCTCATTTTATGGGAGTTGAGTTGTTTTGGAGTATTCTGATTTTACTTTTCATTCACACTGTTGTACCGTGCTAAAATTCTTAGTAGTTGTAAGCGCCTGAGTTACTGCATCCTGAGGATTTCAGTATCACTGCTACTTATTTGTGTAGTATTGTTTGAGTTTTGTGTGGGGTTGTACTGTCGCCTGCCCCTCGTTCTACTGCGCGTGCCCTGACAATCTGTAGTGCGGTTTTGAGAAAATCCTGGCACGGTGTCTAATACTATAGTGTGCCCCACCCCAGGAATGGTATGTTCCACTGATAGTAGTCTTAGCCCAAGCATAGTAATATCTTGTGTGCCCGGGTGTATTATGATAGTAGTAGTAGTAATGTAGGTATGATAGTAATGACTTATGCTGGAGGGGTGAAACATTTTTTGTACAATTCATGTCAACAATCATGGAACGGCGTTTCAGAATTCTATTACCGGAACGGCATTGCAGGCTTTGTGTTTGAAGCATGTTTAAATTTGAAATCTCAAAATAAATGTTACTGGGTGTTAAAGAAGCGTTTGGAAAATCTCAACATAGAGCACCGTATCTCAAAATTGAGGATCGGTATTTCATATTGTTATGGTTTGTTTTCGTCAGTTTTTTAGTTTTCTTTTAGAACGGCATTGCAGGTTCTACTATTTATTTGCCGTTAAAATGGACAGAAAATCTCAAAATATTTGTAAATTGTTGCATAATGTTTGTTCGTCGTTAGAAGTGCTGTGGATTGAAGTTTTGTTGAATATGTTTTTTGTTTCATCATTTCAGAATCTCTCGCTATGTCGTGTTTGGTTGTGTTTTCTGATTTGTTATGCGGCGAGTTATCAAATTGTAGCAACTTAGATTGCTTTGACACAATTTTATTTTGTTGTTCTCAAAATTATCAATCAAACAATGGCAAAGACAAGAAGTAAGTCGAGAAGTGTCTCTAATTCACCCAAAGATGAAGTCGCTGGTGAAGTCACAGACGCAACCGCAACCGCAACCGCAACCGCAACCGCAACCGCAACCGCAACCGCAACCACAACCACAACCGTAACCGTAACCGCAACCGCAACCACAACCGCAACCCAACCGCAACCGCAACCGCAACCGCAACCGCAACCGCAACTGCAGTTGCAGAAGACCATACTAGTATTCCACCAGCAGATGCAGTCACAGACACAACCGCAGGGTCAGAAGACAATACTATTCCACCACCAGGAGATGCAGCGGCAGCCGCAACCACAGGGTCAGAAGACAATACCATTCCACCACCAGGAGATGAAGCGGCAGCCGCAGACGCAGACACAGCCCCACCAAAAGCACCACCAACGTCATGTTGAAATGATCTAAAATCTTCTCCGGTCAGTCCAGGGGGTGCAGTCAATGAAACAAAGAAGACAAAACAAAAAAACGAAAAAAAGGCTAAAAAACAAAAGAGTCGTGATGGCCGTCAAACACCATCAGTCATTCCCCAAACACCAGATCAAGAAGTCACACGTACACAATGTACGCCGTGTTTGGGCAATGATGGCAGTGGTACTTTATCATTGAAATTGTTTGAGGATGACTCCCAATACAAGGTTCACACAGATGCGATGAAAAGACGTGTCAAAGCTTGTCTTGAGCAACAGGGTCCTAACGGATTCTCTGAGAATATTTTGACTGACAAACTCATCACTGCCATAAGTCGGGACATCACATCAGTCTTTAGCCAGCTCATGAATGAGGTTTTCATCGTCACAAAACTCTTTTCTTCTGGAACCTGTCCTGACTTCAGCAAGACAGCAACGGGTGACAAGCCACCATTGGGTCCTATACCAAGGGTTTTTGACGTGATGGTAAATATTTTCCTACATGACTCGGGTTCACAGTTGATAAAGAATGTCTGCATCTTGGATCCAAAGGAGCTGACAACTCGTTTCAAGGACTACAAAATGAAAGATGAATGAAACGCCTTCCAGTCAGTGCTCAACTCCGTTATCAAAATCAATGATAATAGTACAGTAAGTGTAACAGAGTACACCCAGGTTGAAGGACAAGACGAAGTAGCGGAAGGCACATCACATGCTCTTTTAAAAAAGAATGTTGTTAACTATGACACCATACTGAAGTACATGAAAGTGTATTTAAGCCTACTTCAGTGGTACGTACGTTGTGTTGAATTCCCCCTGCACCTTCACCTGACAAGGAAGGTCTGTTTTTCTATCAACAATTGAAAGACAATGTAAACAAAGACAAGCTATAGTACGTCCGGCCGATGGTCTCATTTGTTGAAGGTCTTTCCTTTCACCACGCACTGAGGCATTTTCTTTCAGCAAGTGACTCCTTTGAACAGTTGGACAATATAATGAATCAAATTAGGGGGCAGGAAGTTGTGTGTGCACCAACAAGAGATGGTGCACCAGCAGTTGAGTTAGTCCCCTTAACTGAATTCCAAAAATACCTCAAGTTGGATTGGCCATCTGATGTGTCAAAGGCACCTCTTGCGTTTCAAAAGGTTCTCATGTATTTGTGGGTACACTTCCAACGAGAGAAGGCACGGATTTTTCAAGAAGTCAGCCTGGACCACTTTGTCGATGAGTCATTCCTTGACAACAATTTGTGCAAGGAACTATTGCCCAATCTCTATGAGTCTTCATTTTTGATTGGACGATACAAAATACCAGGATTTGACAATTTGGTGGGGAAAATTCAATTCAAACTGTAATCTTCTCTTCACTTTTGCAAGATTATGGAGCACCAGAAAACTCTGAACAAGTGTTACAGAGTAGGTGTTGACTTTGCAAAAAATCTGGTGACTCTTTTTACTGCAAAGTTGTCGGAGGAAAGGGACATATTTGTTGACAATTTTGTTCCGGAAGACAAACAACACGCAAAGACATTGTTGCAACATTACCTCCTGAGTTTGTCCTGGGTTGACAATGTGGTTTCCATGCAGGACCAATTTGAACAGGTGGATCTTGTTTGCGAAGAATTGCTTGACAATGTTCTAACATCTCAGTTGTTAACAGTACACGTGTCCCGGTTACTAGGATTATGGTTTCAAAGGCAATACTGAAGGCAGTACTGGGCAAGGAAGAAAAAACATCTGTTGACATTGACGAGGCTCACAAGAATTTGGACAAATATTTGAAAGCAGAGCGCCATTCATTGTCGTCCAACTCCAATCCTGATGAACCTAACCACAAAGATTGGTTATTCATTTTCACCAATGATGGTGCTCGATCCATTCAATTTGAAGAAGGAACTCCACCTGAGCTTCTAAGAGGTGAAGAGTGCCGGCATACTTACCCACTTGCGAAAGAGGACTACAGCTTATCTGTGACAAGGTTTCTTAATTTTGATGAGAACTGCACGTACACGCTGGAGGACTGATTGTTCTGGGAACATACAAGATTCATATTCCGTGATATTTTTATCACGTGACCGGAAATACTACTCAAAGGTTGTAAGTGTTTTGAGAGGTCTCTGCAATTTCTCACAACTTACAATTATCTACCAGTTGGGGGTCTATTGTTCATTCTGTTGACAAAGGAACTTCTGTGTGCGGTTTTCCAGAACAAAAAATACGTGTTGAAAGCAAACTTGGAAGTAAGCTTTGTGTCAGGCGTGGATGAAAAGACTTTACAATCCGATGGGGACTCCTTGATTCAACTTTTCAAAAAAATCAAGGTACCCAGGACTCAACTTTACAATGCAGCCGACATTGCAAAGTGAGACTTCCTCGAGAAGCATGTGAAAAACTTTGAGACCTTCATCGAACAAATTGGCGCATATTCTGCCGGATGGCTAGTGTTCACTAACAAAGGGCTCAATGGAGTGGAATCAATCTTTTGATTTCCTTGGGAAGATAAATTGATAGTCGACTCAGACTCCAGGATTGTTGAAGGTGTTGAAGCTGAAGCAGTTGATGATGAAGAAGGAGAAGACAAAGGAAACGAGGACCAATAGCCCACCGTCCCCAACACAGTCGAAGACAACCCATCCACAAAGATAAAAGCAAAGAAGAAGTTGTTCCTTCACCAAGGTACCAAACGTAGGAAGTTGGCATCAGACAAATTGAATGGAGAGGCCAAGTACAAGGAGAGGAAGGTTTCTCTGAACCTTGCCCATGTTCAAGATCTTGGATACCTTCTGCAAGTTCCTTGTCCCCTACCCAACAACGTAGTAATGCAAAAGCCCTCCGACAGCGTGAAGGTGTTGTTCACAGAACCTGACCCCGTGATCTTGTATCCTAAATTTGCAATTGGTAGTGAGGTTACAATCACAGGCATTCCACCACCTGGAACTGGTGTAGTGAAGAGTTATGCATCTAAGAGGAAATACCTTTTCCTGTTTACCCTGGATACATGGTGTACAAGAAACTACCGGATAGTACAAAAGTGAAACGCGCAACCTGGTTCCCTTACGATTGTGTCGGGTCAAATACACCGCAGTACACCAAGTTGTCCGAGTTGTTAAAAGAATGAAACAATGCTGTATTGGGTAGACATGCATAGTTGTGACCACACACCACCATATAACACAATGAAGAGTGGCAAAATGGCAAAGAAGTGATCATAGTAGTAGTACTTCTTCTTCTCCACATTGGGTTGATATTTACCAAGAAATGGTTGTTGACTTAACAAAGAATCATAAGTCATATTTACTAGTACAATGTATTACTTTGATGTTTTCATATTATACTACTATTACTTGTAGTACTGCTGTCCAACCTCCTGTTAGTAGTGCTTACTTTAATGTTTTCAGATTCTTCTAGCTAGTACTACTAGTAGTAGTAGTACTGTCCAATCTGTCCGTATCATGATGCACAAGAACAGGATGCATTATCATGGAACAATAAAGTCAACCCCATCCATAGTATGAGCAATATTCATCCTGAAATTGCAGGCAATGACACACATTTGCACTCAAAAACTGACTAGGACTCACTATTTTGGTAAATGCATGTCCAGGGACAAAAATTATTCCAAAATTGATACTGTCTAAAGTATCAGCTTGGCACTTGTCCAGTTTGCTCCATAGTCTACCCTATCCATAGTATGAGCAATATTGAACCTGAAATTGCAACCAATGACACACATTTGCACTCAAAAACTGATAAGGACTCACTATTTTGGTAAATGCATGTCCAGGAACAAAAATTATTCCAAAATTCATACTGCCTAAAGTATCAGGTTCTCACTTGTCCAGTTTGTTTCATAGTCTACCCCATAAATAATATGAGCAAATAAAATCACTGATAATGGTATATGTGTAATTGTTTTTTATTCATCAAGAAGGATTCTTGATACTAGTATGAATAGGGAAGAATGACAAAAAAAATTGCGTGTGTGTACCTCTGAACAAAATGCACCGTGTGGGGGAACACCAGAGTGTTATGTTCTTGATGGTTAATTCCACTCGTGTTGATGACTCAATCCAATGCACACGGTGTCATCAATATCAACCAGTTGTACTGAGCAGCGAACGTTACACTATTTATAGTTAGTCTACTTTTGTATGAAAAAGTTGCTGTGTCCAGTGGAGATGCCGGTGTGTATGTGTAATCTGTGTTAGAAATACACAGGCCAAAAGTCAGCATCGTGCGCCCGCTCCACGGTAAGGATGAGTCATAAACAGTTTACAACAAGTAATTGTACTAAAATACAGGAGTATTTGCCAAATGTTGGACAATCTTAGAAGTAAGAGGTAAATGAAGAACTCAACACCCCAATTAGCGTACAAGAGGAAGGTTTTGAAGTCGAGGTTTCTTTTGGATTCTGCGAGGTACTGTGAAAGAAGTAATGAGCTCAATCACGGCAATGCAAACGACGAGCGGAACCCATTCGTATATCATTTTGAAACTGGATTCGATGCACTATGTGCCCAAAACGGCCACTTGGTACTCACAATACTTAATGGATGCAACAAGATTGACAATGTGAGAGCAAGACTCAATAGCCAAAAAGGGCATTTTGATGAAAAAGAAGGTTTGGAGATTTGGGAACAATGCTTAAAGTACGTAATGGAGGTACTATTTCCTTTCTATGAGGAAGGCGACACTGATGGCATTGACCACGTGTGGGCTATGGGTATCATTATGGCGTACATTTTATGCGGTTATCCTGCATTGAAAAGACGGAGAACATACAGTGCTACAACAACATGGGTATTGGACGAGAAATACAATCCGGAGAACGAGAGAGGCTCAAACTGGATGGTCATACTTTCCCACCAAAGCAATGGTGTAACCTGATGCCAGAAGCCAGAAAGCATATCAAGGAATGCATACATTTTAACCCGGGTAACCGTCCCTGTCTGACAAGCTTTTGGTTCAACAAGTGGCGCACAACGACTGAAGAGGCAATCATTGAAAAGTACCATAAAAGGTAAATAGAAGAAGCCGATGAGGTAAAGGAACGAAACAAAGAAACAGAGAAAAATAAGATTGAAGACAATTAGTATTCATTCATGAACAAAGCAACAAAACAGTCTAAGAGGAAAAAACAAAAACTAAAACAATTAGCAAACAAAGAGAAAAGGGAGAAAGAAGACAGAAATGATAGAAACATTGTGCACTGGCTACATCTTTACGAAAAAACTGTTGGAAATCACAGGAAGATTTGGAGGAGTACAACAACTATCCCGTTCCTCGTGGCGCATGGGGACGTGTGAAATAGTACTAATAAGCGTTATGGAAAAACTTATCCCTACTTAGGAATATGTACACGTTCCTGTCCTTGTTAAAAACGTAAATATAAAAATTAACTACTGTGAAAAACATTTGTTACAAATGAAGAAGCCATCATTGCCGTTCCAGACAACTCAATTTGAAACGCCGTTCCAGACACTTAATCCTGAAACGCCGTTCCAGACATTGTGTGGATTTTCCTTACAGAGAATTGTTATCTCCAACACCGTTCCAGACACTTAACACTGCAATGCCGTTCCATATATCATGCTTATTTTCCCTTCCAGGCACATCAATGCGCCTGACCGTTGAAAACACTTAACCCTGCAATGGCATTCCAGACAATGTGCCTATTTTTGGTTCTACAGATTTCAATGTGCAACGGTGTTCCAGACACCTAACCCTGCAACGGCGTTACAGACATTGTGCTTATTTTCCACTCAAGGGTATTCAATCTGCAACGCCATTGCAGACATTTAGGCAATTAAATTGAAAACGCCATTTGCAGACACTTAACCCTGCAATGGCGTTCCAAACATTTCACTTATTTCTTCTCATACACCATTATGGGATTAAACAAAAATTAAATGACAATCAACCATGTTCAAATAAACAGTGTTGGAGTTGCACCAATACAGAAAGTTGTGTACAAACTTGCGATCAAAGAATTTCAAAAATGGAATCCTCACCATCACTTACCTGCACCGCAGTTGAAAGAAGGATTACAAATCATTACTGATTTCCCCGGCTTTCACTATCGACTCCATTCTTTTTGTTTCTAAACCAGCCATTGTGTCACAGAAATGAAACAACCATCGTTCCCTATTTCCAAGGACAAAGTAGTGATCTTTCTTATTGAGGTTTTGGACCATGGCAACTTCAGACTCAATCACATTGCACTCAAACAAATATAATTTGTTGCGCAACACACCTTGCTTCACCAATGCGTGGCGGTCTCTTCTCCCTTGAGCCCTCTTGCTCAAGATTGGGTCAACAGAAAGAAAGCAACAAGCAAAGGCGTAGTAACCATTGAGTACTAACTCAAACCCGCTGACAGAACTTCCAGGGGGAAAGGGCCTTCAAGATGAAGCAGGCACAGAATCTGACATGGATAAACTTGCAGACAACATCCGTCCAGTAGTTCTAGTAGTTGAAAATTTTCCCAGTCATACCATACATTCGACAACTGCCCAGAATCAGACTTAAACTATGGATGAGTGCAAAAAAGTAACCCCACATGACAATAATTGTCATAACTCTTGTGCTCCGTGGATCCAAGAAGCGTGTTGGTCACCATAGCCATAAGAACCAATTCGCAACAAAATTTGAGAACATCTGATGGAAACCATGGCACACTTGTGTTTTTCTTTTCGTCCCACTTCAAGTAAGGCAAACCATCTCTAACTGATATCAAAAACTTAGACCCGGCTGACCGACCGCCCTCTGTAGGATGACTTACTCCTGTAAAAGATTTGTGATGAAACAGATCAAATTCATGGCCGAGTTGATCAATGGTGCGGTATTCCATTACTCGCTTGCAGGTTTGTTTGATTAACGTGGATTTGATTTGTTAGGTTCTCTTTACAAGAGCCTTAATTTCAGTTTTATGGTTGCTCTCACTAGCTGCGGAGGAATCCCATCCCATTGGAGGACCAAATAATCTCATGTACTGTGATAAATGAAAATACATGTGATTCTTCACCAGATTGTTACTCTCTCCCGTTACTTCATTGTAGGTAGTTATTTATACAGTAAATGAAATGAACAACCATCTTGTCAAGATTTAACTTTGAAAACATTGTCAAATGTTCCAGCATATTTAAGGAACTCTTCCATACCCAACAACAACCCAAGGGTGTAGATACGTCCGTCAATTTCTTCCTCACACTTTTGGCTCCTATTCTCAAGATTTGTTGTTGTTCTTGGGGACAACAACAATTGAGGACCTTCAGCAGACAAAAGTGCGAGCATCTGAATATAAAGCATGCCTATGTACTGGTTCCCCTCCTTCTTTGCTGTATGTATCGACTCAGAAAAATTGGTTCACGGAAAATCATGATCAGATTGCCTCTGAACAGCACCACCATAGTAACTTGCTATACGGTCCATTTCACCTACTAGTAGCCACGTGTTATTACCTAAAAAATCCTCACGGAAAGTCTCTGCGGCTCGCTTCGTGCAACCAAGTTGGTGCATATGGAGTCTCTCTCCTGGTGACGCTAGATGAATATTATATGGGTTTTCTCCAAAATCAAGATCATAAAACGTGTTACCCTTATGAACACGGTGATGGGAGACATTCTTGAAATACTGTTCAACATTCACTCCTTCCTCCACAGTCAGGGAAGTAAAATTGGACATCTTCCATAACTGAACGGATTGATACTCTTCCACATTTTTCGTGATTAGACACCTGCATGTTCCCGCTTTTAATTGAAACAAGAATCTTCAGAACATTCACATGAGAGTTGTTACCAAGTGCTCTAGGACAATTGCAATGCCTACAGATCATCTTTGTATTTGGTTGTGATGGGGAGTATCGCCTATGAAATAAGCGACCGCAAATTTCATTGGAACGGACCATTTCTTCTTGTTCCAAGGCAAATTAGACCATTCGATACCATCCATTTGGTTGCAGGCATCTTTCAAAGATGAAAGAGCCAAACGAAGGCCAGAGTGAAGATTGTTCATATTGTCAATTGAATTGTTACCTTTATCAGGTGAAAATATATAGTTTCCTTAGCATCCGGCTGACAGTTCCAAGTTAAGGTGTTGAATATGCCATGTGTCATATTCTGTGGGGTAAAAGTGGTCTGACCACTATTGTCAATTGCAATTCCATCCATGTAGAGAATAAAAGGCACCAAAATTTCATTCAAATCTCTTTTGCATCTCTTTTCCCAAGTATTGATCCACCATTCACCGTATTATTTTCCTTCTGAATCCGATCCGTTGAGAGTCTGATTCAAAGGCTTCTGAAGAACAGCAACGCTGTGTTAGTGTGTTAGTAGACAAACGATTGTACTCTATGCGTGACAATTGTGATTGGATACTTTCGGCAACAAAAATCGGACTACAGGCAAGACTATGGAAACGCCGGATCTCTTCTTACTGTGAACTTATTCAGATACAGCAAGACAGACCTTAGTAATGTAGATTACAGGTAGTTGGTAGCAACTAGTGTGAATTTTGGGATATAAATCAGTTGAACATTAAAAGTATGAGATAAAGTGAAATCTTGCTGAAACGCAAGATATCTCTTTTATTGAGATGAATATGTTGCAACTGCTGTTGCGTAATGATGAGGTTACTTCGCTGATTATTTCCGTACATGCATTGGTCGTTGACCGTATATATCTGTGTGTATATATATATATATATATTGTGTGAGAATCACACGCCAACGGTTTTCTTCTCTTGTTCCGTTAGGAAGACTCCATGATATGTTTATCATTAAGATCAGGAATTGCTCCCGTAGATCGCGTGATACTTTATAAAATCAGAGTTTGCTCACCGAAGAACAACAATGGCAATACTATAAAACAGAGATTGCTCACCGTCAATGCACGATGGGAATCGATGCTCCGTGGGAATCGATATGCCGTGGTAATCGATTACTTTGGTTGATACGGGACTCATTGATTCGTACGAATAGAATATCTACCATCGGGTAGCTTTGGTACTTCTGGGCACGAAAGGAATTTAATACTCCCCATGTTTCCTTGTGAAAGGTCATCACGTTTTACATGATGCTTCCATCGTCTTGGAGGAGGTCGCCGGTATTCCCGCAGAAGTGGAAGATGGGCTTGAGCAGTGGATACACAACTAAGTGTCCCCAATGCTTGTTGAGGATATCTGCACAGTTATCTTTACCAGGGATGTGCAGCATTAGAATGAAGCCTTTCGCTATCATGCTTTCGTACGTAGTGAAACGATAGGATGTTGTGACGCTTATGCAACCTTGCGAAAGGAAAGGTTGACATTTGAATCATCTTCTCGTTGTCTCCCCATGAATAGGAGATGTCATGGACTCGTGTTCCAAGGTATCGGAATGAGTGATGTAGATCAACGATTTGCTGGATGCAAGTTCTTCCTGCAACGAATTCAGCTCCAAAGGTGGCCGTTTCCTTAGTAGCTTGTTTCTTTGAGAACCACATCATAGGAGTCTTGTTTGCAAAGTGAAGGATGCCGGTTATAACCTTACCACTGAGAATGTCATGCATGAGATTTGCATCATAGAAGTGTGCTAACACTACTGTCTTCCCAAGTGGTGCAGGAGCGTCGCCAGGGTAGCTCTTCAGAATGCTCCCCATAGACGGTGTTGGACCAATCAATGGTGTCTGGTTTAGTCAATATAAAATCTGGGGGTTCCACGCGGAACCTGATTTTAAAATGTCTAAATTTGGAGATATATCCGTAGTTACGTTTGGCACGATCAAGGTGTCCGTCTCGTGGTTGAGCTCTGAAACTTGAGAGTGTCATCACGGCTGTTTGAACATCAAATCATCCAATGGCAATGATCCATTGGAGTGAACCAATCATGCTTTGGTATTTCTGTATACCATTTTCCTCAAGAAAAGCCGAGGAGTCCAATTCGGGATGGTTGTTTTCCACAATGGGTGACTGGAACCTGGTGTTAGGTTTGCATCCAAACATTTGTTCATAAGATGCTTCCATCTTTTCGATGAACTTGATGGGATTCATACAAAGAACACCATGCGCGTCGCGCTCAAATCCACAACCCAGATGAAAATTCATAGGTCCGGATCCCTTCAGTTTGAAGTTGTATGGCTCCAACTGTAGTATTTCCAGGAAAGAATTGGGATCTGCCATGCAAAGACATAGATCATCGACATATGTGCATATGAGTTCATATACACGTTCCCCATGCTTGTTCATTCCAGGCTTGAGGAAGATTTCCGGTTCCGCGCGGGATCTTTCGAAGCCGAGTTCAATAAGGCAAGCTGCTAGTAAATCACCAAAGCACTTGCCCAAAGATCTGAGGCCATATAAGGCCTTGTAGATGATCAATAGGTGACCTTCTAGTGATCCGAATTCGGGACCTGCCTTGATACAGACTTTCTCGCAAGTAACTGCTTTGAGGTAGGCATTACCTATATTGGTACCCCATGCTTCTAGGCTGTTCAGTTTGGCTAGGAACAGACACATACGTAGACCGCAGAGGGATACGACACTGGCATAGACACTGTGGATGGGGGCCTCAGTGAGATTACCATTTGCAACAAGACAAGCCTTGTGTCTACCGTCGTGTTTGACAGCATATATCATGTGCACCTTGATCTGTTGGAACCCGGTTGGGATGGAGCTTGTCTTGTACACGCCTTTATCAATGAATGTATTGTATTCATTGAGCTGTTCCATTTCCAGAGTGGTGGCGTCTTCCCATTTGTGGTTTCCGTTGGCTTGATCAAATTGGAGGGCTTCTTCGTGGTTATGAGGTACCTTGAATCCATATTGGTACTGTGTGGGGTGGTACGGAAAGACCGAAGTTTGGCTTGATGTACGAGTCGATCAAGTTTCTTGGTTTGTCGTGCTAGATTGGTGATTCAGTTTGAGACGTTTCCAACCTGGGAGGTCAAGCAAGTTGTTGTCTTTCCCATATTTGGCAGCGGTAACAGGATCATCAGCCGCAATGTTGGCTAATGGTTCATATGTTCGTTCCATATTTTCCCATTCAATCCAAAGGTTATACTTGGAACCTTTGTATTGAGGGTGCTTGTTATCCAGTGGACCTTGGTGTCCTAGGATTCGGCGAAACGACCAAAGTGTTCCATCTTCTTGGGTCGAATCACAGTGGATGTAATTCATGACATCATTGTATGCAATGATATCGGCAAGTTCGTCATCAGAGTGCTTGCACTTGAATTTGATGAAGTCATTATTGCGTTCAAGACTGTCTTCTACATCGACGATGGTAAGACGCTTTCGAGTACCATCAGGGTTGGTTACAAGGAAAGATCTTCCTTGTAGATTGGCAATCCGGACCGTAGAAATGGTAAGGGGTTTACCATCATTGTCAAATTGTGCATTGTCCTTCTTCATCGGTAACAACTACCTGTGATGGGTCTACTGAAGGAGTAGCGGGGTTGGTGTGTGGAGTTGTGACGTCACTAACATCAAAGTATGCTAGCTCCGGTGGATCAAAATCATCTTCAGTAAGGAGAACGCCATCGGATGTCTTGCTGAAGATGTGTGTTGTAGGAGGACCATCAAAACTCTCCCCATAGTTGTTAGGGAGTGGAGAAGGGGACCAGCTTGGGCTGTCATTTACCTTCTTATAGAGAAAGCTTGGTAACGAGGGTTGAGCGGGTGGTTTGATAATAACCTGATTACCAGATGCGGGAGGTGTTGTACCTGGTTGCTTGGTAGGTACAGACGGCGTTGTGTCGTCATGTTCCGCAGGAGTGTTGAGGCTTCGATCGGTGTCGGAGTCAGTAGTTGAGATGCCAAGAGTAGGAGTAGCTGGGACGTCCTGTGGTGTAGAATGTACAGTGGGACTATTTGTAGTGGTATGCTCCCCATGTTTCGTGAGTGTAGGAGCGTCACCAGTGGCGTACAATTGGGGTAAGGAATCCTTGGCCTTACGCCATTTGATGAAGCCATCATTGGTAAAGAGGCCAGCTCGTTTGTTGCGTGACTCAGGTGTAAGAGCAGAACGTACACCAGAACGATCAAGCAATTTGTTGGTGACTGGATCCCAGATTCGGAAACAAAGTCCATTGCCAACATGTTCGGCAATGCCTACAAAATGACCGAGACGTTCGGTAGACTGGGTACCAAAAGGGTAGGTCATTGGTCTTGAAATAAACAGGTTCAAACCAGAGAAACTGGTGTACGCGCTTATATGCCAAGTGTACCGGTAGCATGAAGACCGGTTGTTTTTTCTGACAGAGTAGGATCAGAAATAACATTGAGGAGTCCGGCGACGTATGTCATGCACAACAGCCAGAGATGTGGTGGTGTGCCTGTACGGTCCATAACGTGGGTTGCGATTGACAATACGCTTAAATGTTGATAATCGCCGTTCAAATTGATTCTGGTGTGTGATAGGGTTCACTTTGCCAGAGTCCAATCCATAGCATTTGAGATAATCCAGTGACCCTCTTACTACTAGATTTACCACATGCAACGAGAACAATGTTCTCTGAAAACAGCGCCACTCATTAGCTTTGTAAACAAATCAGCAATATTTGTTGAACCTGGTTCCTTTGCAACTCTGATAATTCCTGCTGCAATAGATTCACGCGCTTTGTGGTATGCAATGCTGTTGTGCTTCTTCTTACATGGGCTTTCAGGTCGTGTAACATTTGTGACAACTGAATCATTATCACAATACACATTTGTGCTCCCATCAATTGGAACACCCATCATTCTCAACTTGTACCTTAGACCTTCAACCAATTCGATTGAAATTTTCAAAGCAATGATTTCAGATCCAAAAGTTGATGTCTCAACTGTTGTTTGTCTTTTGGAAAACCAAATGATCGGTGCATTATTAATGAAGATAATAACACCAGTATGAGATCTCCTTGTTGCCTTGCATCCGGCATGGTCAGCATCGACAAAACAGCTCATCGTCACATGTTTTCCCAAAGCTTCAGGCATATCTGCTGGGATTACTTCAGCGGCACCAGGATAAAATTCAGACCAGTCACATTTTTGAAATTTACTTTCATCAACACTTGGTACAGTATCATCAAAAACTAGTTTTGACCTGTTGTACTTTTTTAAATATGCAAATATGTGAAACAACTGATTCAAATGCCCGATCCTTGCCTGTGCCAAATACCTTGACATCAGTGACACTGGCATTACTATGTCAAGTCTTCCTAATTCGCAAATCCACCTGAGAACTCCAATTAAACCTTGATAGTAATTTTGCAATTCAGGATTCAATTCTTCTGATATATCAATTTCCGGTCGATAATCATGTGACAGTGGGCTTGATGCTGATTTTGGTAGATATTTGTAGCCATATTTTTCAGTTCCTAACTCTTGTTCAACTGCTGCAACAGCTTTCGCTGTGTACTTAGTGCTTGATAATGACCATCTTGGCTTTGAATCACCTTCAAAGTAGAATTTCCCAATATCAGCTCCCAAATACAGAGTTGGCTCTTCAATTGTATCATCCTTCAATTTGAACTTTCGTTCAATGTTTTCAAGCTGGAACTTTGGATCTTCGCCAGAACATAGGATATCATCTACGTATGCAATGAGCATTGCCCAGTATCTGGATCCATCTTTCCTGGTTTCAATCCTTAAGTGCACATCCGGATCTGCCTTGCAAGGTGAATATCCAAGATCTCTCAAATGCTGGGTGAGGTATGACCTGAAAGATGCACCAGCAACCGGCAGTCCATACAATGCCCGGACAATCTTACAAGGTCTTCCTGCAAGGTGAGGTGGAAAACCATCTTCTTCTCTCGCTTTTAGGAAGTATTTCTCTTTAATCGGGGCTGTCAAATATGCATTTTGAATATCAGCTGAGAGAACCTTCAAATCATTCAGCGCTGCCAGCAGAAAGAATATTCTTACTGAGTCTCGACTGGGAACCGATGAATAAGTATTTTCTTTGGCCACTGCAGGGACTTTGTGGCCGTCCCCTACCAACCTGGCCTTCCTTGTTAGGGACCCAAGCTTGATGTCAAAAATCATGTGGGTTGTTATCTGTTTATGGCCAACTGGAATAACATCATCATCAGAAAATTCAAACGCTGCCATATTATTTGTCATTTCCTTATGAATTGCTCTTTCCCAGTGGTCAGTGCCTGTTTTCTTATCAATAGCCAGCGCTTGTTTGATTGAATGTGGCAATTCAACTCCATATTTGTGAGTCTTCAACCAATACTTTGCTGTTTTGGCCGCTTTAAGGATTCGATCCTTCCTCCTCAAAATTTTGTGCACCCACCATCTGAAAGCTGGTGATTTTTCAAGGTTATTGTTAACCGCATACTCGGCTAATTGCACTGGAAATGATTCTTTCACATCACTTAACTTACACCACGATTCAGTGCCATCTTTCCAACTGGCTAAAATTCTCCAACCTCTAGTTGTAGGTTTATGAGTTTTCCTGCCATTTTTTGCTATGGTCGTGGCTTCATCATCAGTTAGTGCAGTGTTGTCGCATTCATGGTCAATGAGCTCATCTAGTAGAGTGAACATCCTCCCGTCATCATCAACAGAGCTGTATAGGCTTTCTGCAACAATATTTGCCGTGTATTCCTCCATGGTGCCATCAGGTAGTTGCAATTTATACAGCCTCGTGTCTAGTATGGGATTCTCATTTCTGATTCCTATTGGTCTGTTTTGCAGGTCGCGAACCCTGTCCTTGACAACGCACCTGAGTCTTTCATCACCTCTTTCAATGATCACTTCATTTCCCAGATATTCATCTGGTTCATCAACATCTTCTACTGATGCTTCTGGCTCAGCCATTTCGAGTTTCATATCCAGTGTTTTTCCTGGTTGATTCTCAAATAGCTCTATTTGGGGTTCTGGGTAGTTTTCCTGGAAGAATGATGCGCTGTCCTTGACTTCATCTCCAATCTTGGATTCAATTGATTTGTCGATCGCTTCCATTCTTCTTAGGACGTCTCTATCCCTCCATTCATATTCCTTGACAGGCCTTATTGAATTTGTAGATATTGGTATTGCCGACTCGGGCAGTAGCCAAAAACAATCTCCCCCACCTACCCTATTCCCACAGGGACCCAACCATCGCGCCAGCCTTTCAACGCCTCGAGTAGAAGAATCACCTTTATCATAATAAAACACAAAATCATACCATTCTGATGAAGTATATAATGTAATATCGGGTCTATAGCCATGGACCAATTCAAATGGGGTTCTCCCCATTGAAGAAGGGTTGTTGGAGGCTGTTCGCTGCCTGATATTAGCACATAGTTCACCACAAAATGACCATAATCTTCTCGGTGACTTCTTCTTTGCAGACTTGGTTGTGATTGCACTACCAAGATGGCCAATCGCTTGTTCTGCTCGATTTTGGAATGGGCAATGTGGCTGGATAAATGTCTGATGGATATGGTTGCGCTTTACAATTGAATTCCAGTGTGTTTTGTAGGTTCTTGGGGATCCTTGTTCTGGCGCACCATCAGAAATCAAATGCTCTGGAATTCCAATTTCATGAATAAATGTCTTCAGTCCTTGGTGGGCTTGTGATTTGTCCTGTATTGGTATAAATACTTCAAACCCATTTCCATTTGTAAAGATCTGTGCACATTTTTCTTGCCTCATAATACTCGTGGTTCTTGCATGCCAGGTATCAGTGTACCAGGTTCCTTGTGCGACTCTCTTGTTCCTGAAGCGCTGAGTAGGAAGTCGCTTCATCAATGGTGATTGCAAATTCCTGAGTGCCTTCTGCGTCGTGACTTTCAGTGTCTGTTTAGCTTTCTTGAAACTAATGTTCCAAGTTTTGGCTAGGCGTTCACAGTCAACTTTGTTTGGACCTTCAATTGTTATCACTGATGGCCCCCATTGATTTCTTCTGTCAAGAGACCTTCTTTCTAGTGTATTGTCAATTTCTTGCAAGCTAGGGGCCTGTTTTGATTCTGCTTCAGGAGCTTCCATAAAGTCAAATTCTGTATCATCAAACAAAAATTGGTCTACCCTTCGCGCGCTTGAAATATTCCTTACTGAAGAAATTCGATGAGCAATATTTCCATCTGTTGCAATCTGGCATTCAGTTAGCATTCTCCTTGTGGATACCTGATGGACCCTCATCAGTTTGCATTGCTGCATGACACTTGGATGCCGTTCTTGTCCTAAGCTGGTCTTGGGGAGGTTATTTGTAACATTACTAGCAGGTTCTGTTACAACAGAACTTTCCTCCATTGCTTGGTCCTCTTCGGTTGACATAGCTTGAAGGCTGAATTGGTCCCCTGAAATTGGATCTCCATTGTCAATGGCTAGCTCGGCCATCCTGAATTTCAGTGAATGTGGATCCCAGGGAGTATCATTTGTTGCTATCAAATGTTGACATTCATCAAGTTCCATTCTTGTGGGCTTTCTTGTGGGGAAATATGAGATCACATTTCTCATACTCAGTTTGATAAAAACTTTCTTCGGATCATCATCCTCCAGTGGAGTTTGAATTGTAATTCCATGCTTGGATCGTGGATCAAATTGGCGAGGTGTCTCTTCAACAGAGTTGAAATTGCAGTCCCTCACTTGATTTGGGCATATCAAGCTGTTTTTCAATTTGTCCCCAAAGTACAGTGCTTGATGGAACACTATGATATATACTTGGCCTGATGTTGGATTTGTCCATGCAGTCGCACAGCTTCCAATGGGGATTTTCTTGATGGGCTTGTACTCTTCAGAAAAAGGTGCAACATCAACGTGTGTTGTGATTTGATCAGGATTCAGCAATACCATATTGCTTCCTGCTGCAGTAGTATCTGCATGTGAGTCTAACTCACAATATCCTTCTTCATTTTCCCCATCATCAAAACCTACAGGGACATTCATCTGGTATAATGACCGGCTCACCATTTTTAACAATTTGTGTTCTAGTGATAGTGTCCGGTTATTATGTCATTTCTTAGATTTTGATCCAAAACTGTCACCAGCGCCTTCATTTTCAGTTTCTTTCTTTTTAGTCTCAGCAGCCTTGAGATTTCGTTTCTTTTTAGCCTGTCTCATCTGGTAAAGCTCCTGGCGCTGTTCTTTTGACATTGTTTTATAAACACTTGTTGGGTAAGGCTTGCACTCAACTTTTCCTGTAAAAGTTCCAGTTGTCTTTTGCTTTTTTTTGCTGGTTGTGCCCATAGAATACAAACTTCTGGAACCTCTTTTACTCTTCCCTGTTGCAAGCTTTTTCAATCCAAGTCGATTGGTGAATAAAATCAAACATTCGTTGAAGTTGTCACGATAGTCTTTGCTCTCATCAATTGCATCTGCTTTTGCAGCATCAAGTCGCTCATCACTGATTGAATTGATAAAATCCCAGACAAATCTTCTTTCATTATGATTCTTTTCAAATCTCAGAATCGTTCCATGAAAAGCAGTCCAATTTCGCTTGTGCTTGTTCCAGTCATAACCCTTGGAATCTCCAGTGTAGTGCGAATCTTTCATATCCTGGTATGTCTTATTCAGAACCATAGTGATATTGGTATCAGTGTAAGCGTGTTGCATGAGAGAAATGAAAGCGTTTCTGGCATTACCAGAATTCAGTGCAGTGTTTTGGAAATGTGCCACATATTCCCAACCGGGACCTTTTCTAGTTGCATCACACAGCAACCTCCAGACGACGTTGTTGTCCTCATCATACTGGGGACCTGATAGGACGCCACATCTTTCGTTGTAGTCACTCCAAGTTGGATAAGTATCTGTTGTACTTTGTCCAACTGTTCCAGCCCTGGCTTCATCAGTAACTTCTTCCATTTCTTGGGGTCTTATGACATACAAGATTGGAAAACCCTCAGAGTTGAATCTGTATCTCAAGTTTTGTCGGAAGCCTTCCTCCCATTCCCTGAATTTTGTGAGATCCTTCAGCTCTGGTGGAGTTGCCTTTTCCTGTGATTTCACACTTGATTCCATCATCTTGATTCTGAATTGCTGCAGTTCCAAGTTGTTTGGGTTTGCGTTCCAGTCGATAGCCATTGGCTTGACTCCAATCAATGGTTGATACCGGGCCCAATTTGCCCAAGTTAGGAGCCTCGATGATAGTCTGTTACCATAGTGGATACTTTTTGGATTAGGACAGTCCGGACTGATAGATTTCAATCCATGCATGAACGATTTAATGCTCTCTTTGTTGAGGTCTGTAATTTCTCGGATATTAGACATCCCTCCCCTCATAATTTCTTCAGCTGATTCATAGTTGATGCCAAAATCCATTAGGCTGCTCCTGAAAGCAAGCTGTTCTGGGTTCAGAAATCTACCATTGTTGAATCCCCTTATTTTTATCCTGGGTTGGGATGACCTTCTTCCCAGCCGTTCAGCTCTTGCGTTCTCTGCATTTTGGTCAGCATCGTTTCCTTCATCCTCATTTTCGCTATCCGCGTCATCTGGATTCACACCCTTTCTTTCTGCATCTCTCATTGCCCTGACTCTTTTCTTTATTTCTTGGTCGATGATTCTCTTCATGGTTGAGTTTGATTCTGGGTCCTCAAAGGCCCTTTCCATGACTTCCATGATTTTATCTTCCAATTTCTCTTCCAAATCGTCATCGTCTGAATCGTCATCTTCATCCACTTCCATTTTTGTTTCTTCCATGTCGTCGTCCGCTCTAGTTCGTACCATGGTGATGAATTGTAACGGAGTTTCGAATTATATTGGAGGAGTATGGATGGTCGATTCGTAGTAAGTTTCGAATATTCGTTTTGGGTGGTATTCAGTGTGAGTCGGAGGTGGTATGTTGGAGAGAGAAGGTAATCGGGGTTTGGATGTGAGGGATGGATGGTAAATGTTGACTGCCGTCAAGTGTGGTTCGCTTATCTGTTTTTGTATTCGTATATCCGGATCGAATTTTCGTTCTGGTTTGTTTTGTATTTTGTGTGAGCCTTTGCTTTTGTCGCAAGTCAAGATTGTGAGCTTTCCTATCCTTTCTTGGGATTTGCTCATTCTGTATTTCTGTGGTGAAAGATTGAAAGATTGTTTCCTGAGAATTTAGTGTTCTCTTTTTCCTTTTGGATCTTTTCGATCTTCGAGATTTGGTGTTCTCATATCTTTGGATTTTCGTTTTCCTTGCGGGCAGATGCTCTTCGCAATCTGTTCCTTCTTGCGAGCAGATGTTCTTCGCAATCCGTTTCACCGCAGAATACTTCAGGCTCAATCTTCTGGCTCACTCATTCTTGTTTTCAGTGAAAGATCAGTGTTCTCGAATTGGATATTGATTCCTTTCAACTGATGCCAACCTGGGCGACTCTTTCATCTGAATCGTCCAGCCCTTTTCCCTTGCTTGTTGCTGGATCTCGAAACCCGGTGGAGCCACCACCTTGGTTCGAGTCTTCGGCCTCTTCTTTCAAGGGAGGCCGCCCTGGTGTTGGTCTATTCCAGGGCTCCACAAGCAACCGCCCCTTTTACATCCTTGAGGGTTGATGCCGGTAGCTGATCAGGCTAGTCCGGATTAGTCTTCGAGCTCTAACTGCGTTTCGGGAAACGCCATTCGTCGGTCCTCCACAGCTCGTAGAGTGCTGTGGGTCTGATAAACTAGAAAAAGTGTGTCGTAACAAACAACAAATGCAATCAGTCTTATGACCGATTGATTTAGTGAGTAGAACAATCGATGTTACAGTTCATTCGACCTTGTCGGTGACGATCGACAGGTTACTCGTCGTATCGTGTAATTTCAAGCATACAAAACACATGTAATTCTTAAGACACAAAACACACGCAAAACCATCTTCGATCGGTCTTTTGTTACCGTATAATTCACCGTGATATTCTCATTGAATATCACATGTGATTGTACCTTATTATGTAGAATTAGTACTAGGTTGTACGTAGATTTTAGGGCATGATGGTGTTTTAGAGTTGTTAATTCTTCGAAGAGTGAGCTGACGGGAAGAATTTCCCTAAGAGGCAATCCACATGGATAATCACCGACGATTATTCACTCAGGTTAAATAACCTTACGAATAAGGTTATTTGCCTTCGTGACTCTTCGTACGTACGAATATGCCTTTACGCGGTGAATTCTTTTCATTCGATCGGTGTCGGAGTCAGTAGTTGAGATGCCAAGAGTAGGAGTAGCTGGGACGTCCTGTGGTGTAGAATGTACAGTGGGACTATTTGTAGTGGTATGCTCCCCATGTTTCGTGAGTGTAGGAGCGTCACCAGTGGCGTACAATTGGGGTAAGGAATCCTTGGCCTTACGCCATTTGATGAAGCCATCATTGGTAAAGAGGCCAGCTCGTTTGTTGCGTGACTCAGGTGTAAGAGCAGAACGTACACCAGAACGATCAAGCAATTTGTTGGTGACTGGATCCCAGATTCGGAAACAAAGTCCATTGCCAACATGTTCGGCAATGCCTACAAAATGACCGAGACGTTCAGTAGACTGGGTACCAAAAGGGTAATCATTGGTCTTGAAATAAACAGGTTCAAACCAGAAGAAACTGGTGTACGCGCTTATATCGCCAAGTGTACCGGTAGCAATGAAGACCGGTTGTTTGTCTGACAGAGTAGGATCAGAAATAACATTGAGGAGTCCGGCGACGTATGTCATGCACAACAGCCAGAGATGTGGTGGTGTGCCTGTACGGTCCATAACGCGATTGACAATACGCTTAAATGTTTGATATCGCCGTTCAAATTGATTCTGGTGTTGGTGATAGGGTTCACTTTGCCAGAGTCCAATCCATAGCATTTTGAGATAATCAGTGACCCTCTTACTACTAGATTGGTAGTTCCCATGATCACATAGGAGGCAAAGAGGTCTACCCCATTTTCAAACGGAATTCTGAAAGCATGATAGAAAGTCGCCGGTGGTGCGCATTTCTTCAACATGTATGATATGAGACTTAGGACCAAAGAAAATCTGGGCAAGTTTGGAACCGCCATCAATCGCTGGGACATCGGAATAGACAGCATCAGACAAGACGTCGTCATTGAATGGTCAAACGTTCATAGCCGGCTGGGGGGAATGAAAACGTTTGAAAATGTTACCATCAGGGCTAACCACTAACGAACCATACTGTGTTGAATTGTCAAAGGTAGCTTTGATGCAATCTGTGGAAACCCAGCAAAAGAAAGGTTTCAGAGATAAGTAATCATGATGTTCGTTGGGATAGCGTTCACGGGGTGTAGTTGTGATACGTGTAGCATCACTAGCAGTACAATCCGTGGGAAAAGCAGTGACCGTCTCGGAGATTGGAGGGGGAATGCAGCATGCAAGGTGCTTCTGATGAACATAGTTGGTAGGTGTAAGCCAGAATGAGCGGTCGTTGGTTCCATGATCATCGATAGGGAGAAAGGGTGATCAAGTGGAGTGACTGGAGTACAAACTGAGAGACGTAACCGTGGATGAGCCAGGAGATACAGAGATATCTAACCCTTCAAGACAACGTGTGTTTCCATATTCGTTGTATTTGGGATATGGAAGTTGTTGCAACTGAGGAGGATATTTCTGAAGAAAGTTTCCATCTTTCTTAGCACTGATTGTGGTATCAAGAACGGATGGGTCCCAGTGTTTATCGGATGTCATGATAACATGTGGGAGCGTGTCAAATTCAATAGTCGTGTACTTTCACATGGCAAGGTATGGTAAACCATGTCAAATGCTGAGAGGCAGTGCATATCCATTGGAGGTGGTGATTACCTGTCCACCGCCCGCTTTGATGGATGTGTCATCTACATTGGAGAAATATGCTTCCATCTGGCTGGAGGACAAAATAGAGGGGTGTCGTCCCGTATATGCACATTCGTTGAAAATGAGGATGATGGGACCTCTATTTGAAACGGAATAGGCGCCGCATGTTGCAATGGGAATATTCTGCACTTGGTGATTGTTGATGCCCGTGACATTGACATATCGGGGCGGAATATCTTTGGAGATGAGGCATGCATCATTACCAATGATACAACCATTTGCACCGCGGTTGACCATAGCGAAGCCGGGATTGGTGACCGTAGCTTTGTGAGCACGGTAGGTGTACGATGGTATTTGATTATCATGTGGGAAGGTCAGATCATTGTCAGGGTTATACCATTGATGAAAATTGACGGAATAAGAGGATGTTCCCACAGGTACCTGGGTATCGCCGTCCTTTTTGTACCCAATGTCAGGATTCTCAGAGAGGAATCTTGCGGGATGTGCAGGCAACACGGAAGACTTGAGGGGTCTTTGGTCCTTGAGGGAAGAAGTCTGAGACTTGTATACACCAAGTGATGCATGGAAGACACCTCTACGGTCATTTTCCACAGCGGGATGGAGGTCTGCTGAGGCATTGGTATGCGTATCACCGCTCGAGGTATCATCTTCAAGGAATGAGATGGAATGCCCATGTGTGTATGCCTTCCGGGTGATGGGTTTGACAGCATTGGGATTCGGCTGATCATCTGGGAGCAATTTGCGCCGTAATGATGCGACCACTATTTTCTTGCCTTCCGGGGAAAAATTCAGCCAACTCTTCATGTCTTGACGTGATAGGGCCTTCCATATGCCAGGGGGCAAGCGTGTGGTAGGGTCAGGTGAACGTCCAGCCTTGAATACTGTGTAGTCTTGGTAGTCACCTTCGGATCCGATAGGGAGAGCATAGTCGTCATGGTTTTGGCCTTGTCCAGATGAGAAGTCGTGTACATGTGCACGTACTGTGGACTTCGGGGCCGACATTGCGGACTGAGAATTGAGTTGAGTTGCTTCGAGTAGGAGCGTGATTTTGAGTTTGTGGAAAGCAGCTGCCTCAGCGACTGCATCTAACACGGTACTATTCGTGCCGCCTGGATCCTTGACTTTAGCAAACTGTTCACTTAGCTGAAAGCTGGAATAGCATGCCTGACATAATGCTGATTTTGCAGTATGGTACTCAAGGGGCTTGTTGGGAGGACAAAGCTTGTTGAGGTGATTCAATTCTTCAAACCAATGTGTGATAAACTTCACTTTAGATTCTTTCCAGTTGCTGAGATTCAACTTCAGCAAAGCTTGCAATTGAGTCGAGTTGTCATATACTTTGGCTTTTGATTCGCTGTGAAGGCTCACAAAATCAAAATATGCTTGACGTCCATTGCATGTGAGGGAATGGCTGTGAACGCATGATGCGGATAAGTCACTTTTGAAGACTTCCAACATAAGAACCCAGAAGAAGGCACACTGTTTGATGAATAGGTCACGTGTATAGCCTTGTAGTGCAGCAGGAGGCCAAGTTTCATCAAGGAATGTTCCGGTGTCAATGTCGTATGCCTCGAGTTTAGCCTTGAAACCAACGAGCCAATGTTCAAATCTTGAGTCATTCGTGAGGGGCGTGAAAGACTTTTCATCCCGTGATTTTCGGCACCAAGATTCGTACTTCACTTGCTGAGGTGACTTTTTATTGGTTCCTGGGGGAGGAGCTGGGGGATTCAGGACAGATTCACTCTGAAGGCGCAGAGCGCGTCCCATACGGAAGGTTCTGAAGTCTTCATACGTATATGACATTACCTCCTTCCAATTCTTCTCGTTCTTGCGCAGATCATTCGAGAATTCCGCAAGTACTTCTATGGTCCGTTGGATAGACCAATGGAGCTGGGTTGGTAGTCCACTGTGAGTGTAGGTGAGCTCGCGGGCAAAATCAGGCTCGATGAGTGCGCCGAGAAAGGTCAGCCACTCGCGTAATCCTTCCTCTTGGAGAGCTTCACACAGACAGCTATCTTCTTCCTTTGTTAGACAGAATGTGGTTATGAGTATCATCTTCATATGGGTATCAAAACTAGGAAAACTGGTTACAGTAGCGGCGGTGCCATCCCCAGTGCTGTTCCCACCACCAAATGGATTGGCAGGCATGTTCAGTCTTGATGATGATTCCGATTCGTCGGATGAATCGCGTGGTGAAAGGAAACTGCTCCGTAGATGATTTGCGATTGGCATATGCCAGCGTAGGGATTGTGTTCAATTTTGTCCCTGTTCTTTGTGTGCAAGCCACCTTGGAGCTTGCGGCGGTTAATCTATTATTTTCCTTCTGAATCCAGTCTGTTGAGAGTCTGATTCAAAGGCTTCTGAAGAACAGCAACGCTGTGTTAGTGTGTTAGTAGACAAATGATTGTACTCTATGTGTGACAATTGTGATTGGATACTTTCGGCAACAAAAATCGGACTACAGGCAAGACTATGGAAACGCCGGATCTCTTCTTACTGTGAACTTATTCAGATACAGCAAGACAGACCTTAGTAATGTAGATTACAGGTAGTTGGTAGCAACTAGTGTGAATTTTGGGATATAAATCAGTTGAACATGTTAAAAGTATGAGATAAAGTGAAATCTTGCTGAAACGCAAGATATCTCTTTTATTGAGATGAATATGTTGCAACTGCTGTTGCGTAATGATGAGGTTACTCGCTGATTATTTCCGTACATGCATTGGTTCGTTGACCGTATATATCTGTGTGTGTGTATATATATATATATATTGTGTGTGAGAATCACACGCCAACGGTTTTCTTCTCTTGTTCCGTTAGGAAGACTCCATGATATGTTTATCATTAAGATCAGGAATTGCTCCCGTAGATCGCGTGATACTTTATAAAATCAGAGTTTGCTAACCGAAGAACAATGGCAATACTATAAAACAGAGATTGCTCACCGTCAATGCGCGATGGGAATCGATGCTCCGTGGGAATCGATATGCCATGGGAATCAATTACTTTGGTTGATACGGGACTCATTGACTCATATGAATGGAATAGCTACCATTAGTGTAGCTTTGGTACTTTTGGGCACGAAAGGAATTTAATACACCGTGGTGGAGTTCATATATATCAATATTGCCTTGCTTGTAGTTCCGGAAAACGGACTGGTAACGTTGGGTCTTTGGCATGGGGGAAAGACAGGTTTTCTTCTTTTACCAACGTGACATTTGTTAATAGGGAATGAAGTGCTTTTCGAAATGACCAAACATAGATTTCTTTACGAACGGGAACATCACTAGTCATTGATTTCTTAGAACACCAGTCAATAAGATGAGGTTCAAACCCATTGCCTTTTATTTCAGGCACAGTTGCAGAAATCTCCCTCAAAACTCTTGACCTCATCTGTACAAGGTTGTTGGGGCCTTTCATCCATGAAAATAAATGGAGAAGCTCGGATTCGATAGCCCATTCGTACAATTCCTTCTCTGCAACTAGTGATATGCTATGATTCCGCATAATTTTCATTAGCTTGATCTTTACCATCAGTTTATCTGATACATCCCTCCTGACATTGGGTGTCATAATTGCCATGTTTGTATCACAATGGGAATCATCAACATCAATGTTGTTGCCTTCTTCATCATTGACACTCAAAGAGTGGGGGGCCTCTGTGCTCTCACTTCCTTCATCCTCATAGTCATCGTTAGAAAAGAAAAATGGTCAAACATAACTTGATTGTCGAGCACCTCCTCTGGTAATGCGCCGACACTACTCTGTGGACCGTTACGGGTGTTCAATAGACCTAATTGTTGAGTAGATTCTCAAGCTTCTTCAATTTTCTAATGAATACGCAAGATGCAAAATTGACTACACCTGAAGATCGCTTGTAATAAGAATACTAGCATGATGCGTCATTCCAAATATGGTCCAGAAGACCGGGAGAAACAACTATTCCCGTTTTCTTTCTTAGTCACGCTGTAAACAAGGTTGGTTTCATCTTCTTGGTGACCTTCTTCTTTCCCCTACCTTTAGTGATTAGAGGAGAATTCAAATCGACAATGTTTACAATAAACCTGATATAAAGGAGTGCAGACCATTGTTACTAGTAACGACTTACCGTACGATAGCCAGTAATAACAATAAAAATGAGGAACCAATTAAGATTGAGAAATTGTGACGATGCACTGTTTGTTTCAGGCATCAAACTCAGTAACATGCCACAAATTTAGAAACAGATGCCAGTGGGGTAGGAAAATGTACTCTGCATCAAAATATTAGGAGTTTGACATTAATTTCAATAAAAAGAATGAAATTTACAAAGGGGGACCAATGGAGTTCGGCCCAAACATGCGCGTGATTCCCAAAGAACCCCGAATCTCGTTTGTGTGACGTACTTCGTACTAGATTAAGCAAAAGAATAGGTAGATGTTCTATCTTTTGATACCCGATTGATCTGAACTCCAACATGATATTTTGGAATTACTTACTCAGACATTCCACCAAAAAGATCGTTCTTCAATGGTTGGAACCTATGCATTTCTGGTATGAACGCGCGCGCGGGTCCTTTCTCAATTTCTCAACAATTTTACTGTACCGTGTGGTACAGTGCGAGTGCAACAAGTTTAGTGGTTAATACCACTCGGACACATAGAAAGTGTACCAGAATCTACAGAGCGTCAGCGCGTATCATTGACCACTAAATCTTAACCTGTCCACACGACATTCCTACAACAAAAACAGTACCAAAATTGACCACAGAGGTGCGAAAACAGCAACGAAATTAAGAAAACCCATGTGAATCCTTTCTACCTGCTATGCTATAAAGTGTGTTTGTTTCTCCCAAAGCGCTCAACCAACGATAGGTACTCAACTGACAACATAAATAGTTGCCCATCCGTTGACTATGTCACTCAAGTTGCTTGTTTGCTTGTATCTTCTAGAAGATGAGGAGGAGGAGGATGATGACGATGATGATGACGCGGAAGAAAGGCATCAAAGAGATAGGAGAACACCAAGGATAGCCCTACGTCGTAATTCTGAGTCTCCCTTTCTTTATCTATTCAACTCTGGCAACAAACAGGCTCTTCTCAACTGCTGTGGTGTTGACCACATGGTATTTAGAGAGCTTCTAGGTCTATTTGGACCAAAATTCGATAGTTACACGGTTGATAGATACACCAACGCTATTCGGAAGAGGAAGTTTAAGGCAAATGGAGTATGGAGTGGAAGAAAGTGTGAGGCAAATGCAACATACTGTTTTGGTCTAGTACTTCATTGGTTCAGAACATGAGGATCTGTCGCAAGATCTGTGTCTATGGCGTTTGGACTCACCTCTACTGTTATGTACAAATGGTTGAAACTCTCCAGAAAGGTTCTTTTGTTTGTATTGCAATATCATCCAAAGGCAATGATTAGACTTCCAACTGAAGAAGAATTGGAGGAATACATCAGCGCGAATTGGTGCCAAATATCCCAGACTAAAAGAACCCCGTGTCTGGGGTGCGGCCAATGGACTCAAAGTCAAAATTCAGCAGTCTTCGAATTGGTTACTATTAAACAGGAACCAAAGCCTTAAGTGGAATCGCCGGCCTGGGAGGGATTAAAGTTGGAGATGGGATTTGAGCTGGAGTTGGAGTTGGAGTTGGGACGGAGCCCGTTTAAGAATATGGTGGCAGCGTCTACTATGGCGGCCTTCAGCGATTCCAAGGCAGCCTCTGTTTGTTGCCTCTGAGCTTTGAAGGCAGCCTCTCTATGTTCCCTTTCAAGCTGCTGATACTCTATTCTTTGTTCCCTCTCACGCTTGGAGTTCTCTATCAAAAAATCAAGAATGTCCTGGCATCCGTTGTTGGTGGTGGTGGTGGTGTGGTTCCTGCGGTACTGTCTCTTGGACCGCGGAGTGCTGCTGGGAGAAGGGGAAGCAGCAGGAAGAAACCGTTGAAATGATGAAGAAGAAGAGGAAGCCGACCGAGACCGACGTGGAACAATTCTTCTTGGTGGTTTGTTTATTGCGGTTGGTGTATTGAGTTCTGGTTCTTGGGTTGGTTGGGGAGGTTGACAAAGCGGCGGTTGTGTTGGCTGCTACTGGGTTGGCTCTGTTGGCTGGGTAAGCTCCGTTGACTGTTGGGTTGGCTCCGTTGACTGTTGGGTTGGCTCCATTGACTGTTGGGTTGGCTGAGTCATTGTTTGCGAAGGTTGACGGAGTGGTACTATCAGAGGAATGTTATCATTGTCAGAGACGTCATCCTCCTCACCACTACTTATGTATTCTTTGTCTTCTGTGTTGTTCTGGTATCCTGTTTCCATTCTGTATGGCTCTTCTCCATCACCAACTCCTTGTTTGCCCTTAATCAAATACTTGACCCTCTTCGCCAACTTTACTTCCTCAGGGCAATTTGGATCGCCAGTAGGAACGAGATTGTTGTAATTCCTACGGAGGTTTTCAACACTTCAGTTGGTATCCTGGAAGTTGTCGTTATGGATTTGGGCCACTTGTGCCCATTCCTTGGGACCAACAGGAAGGATTGCTTTGAGGGTGTGTAGAAGTTCTAAGACTTCACTTCTGCTGTAGTTTTTTTTTTGCCTTTGGTACCATACGACGACGCAGCCCAGGATGCCTCACTCCCCAGATACCCAGAAGATATCAAGCAAGACAAACTGATGTGTTTTGTTGATGCAGCGTATGGAAATGATCCAAAACATTGCAGGTCCACCACAGGCTATGTATTTACCTATGCTGGTGGAGCAATTGTTTATCGATCCAAAGCACAATCGCTCACTGCTCAGAGCTCTACAGAAGCTGAGTTCATTGCTGCCGTCACAGCAGCCAAAACAGCTAGATATCTCAGGTATATACTTAAGGAATTAGGATTCGTTCAAGTTGGCCCAACTCCAATCTTTCCTATCTTTGCCATTGCTGTTGTTGGCTGACGAGTCTGCGATATAAAAATGATGTACGGAGCTGAATATGTATCTCCTTCCCCATCCTTGTCACATAGCAACAGCAGATAAAGCATAATTATTGATATGATTTGGTTGTTGTGGTACGTTGGACAATATTTTGTACTACTCATACTGTAATCAGCCAAAATTGGCGATCTGATCCGTTGGATGTGTGATAAGTCCATTGGGGTCGTATTAGGGACCGAGAAAAATGTTAGTCAGAGATTCGGGAATAAAAAAGTATGTATACATAAATCATAGTTGTCGTGAGCTCACGTCAACTATGATTTGTGTAAAAAAGACTGGTCAAGTAAAACATTTCCGGTGTATGTACTAGTACATAAAAGTATTTCGGGAATCACCCAATACCATATGGTGAGTGTACAAGATAAAAATATCACAATAAATACCCAGTACCAAAACCATGTAGAAGTCAACAGGAAATCAACATATGTGTGCTCAGCACACTGAAGTCTCTTCAAAAAAAGAACAAGACAAAAGACCCTGAAACAATGGCCAATATTTTATGGGAAGTCCGATCATCGAAATCACCAATGTCATTGATTTCCATTTTCATTACCCTGCATCGACCCTTCTGTTTCTCCTTCAATAGAACAGACCATGAAGGTTCACCAGCATACAAATAATACAAAATGACACCAACTCAAATACCTACACGTTACTCTACTTTGATTTGGAGCGGGAAGGGTATTCAAACGGCAATTCTACTGCAAATAACACGAGTTATGAAGATACAAAAAAACGAGCCGGCGACGGCCCTGCCTTCACCGGCCCATCTGTTTTCCCTCCAATAGAAGGGAGGATGAGGGTTCACATGTGGAGATCGAACGCCAGCATGTTACTCTACTGAATTTCTGACTGGGAATGGCAATCGACAAGAGGGATTCAAGTAGCTACACAAAGATACGGAAAAACCGACACTTTTTTTATTTTGATGACCATTCTATTTCTCCTCTGATAGAACAGACAAGGAAGGTTCGCCACTGTACAAATGGTACAAAATGATACCAACTCAAATACCTACTCGTTACTCTACTTCGTTTTTGATTGGGAAGGGTATTCAAACGGCAATTCTACTATGAATAACGTCCGGAAACTGTCACGCGACCCAACGCGACCCCTCGCAAGCCCTATTTTCAGAAAATTGACCCTGCCTTTGTTATGCGCAAGGGCAATTTTTTAAATTCACAATTTTTGTGGTGAAGAGTTTTGACCCCCCTCAGGTTGCAACCAAAACTCTCCCCGAGGACTCAGAATGTCCCTTGATCTCTCAATTTCAACTAAATTGATTTAAAAAATCTATTTCTCGCTACCAAACTTCCTAACCTTAACCCAAGTTATGAAATAAAATTAATTTCAGAAGTGTTTGTTTGCTATGTTCCCGCCTTGTTTCTATGTCATGTCGTGTCTTCTTTTATACCATCATGCCTTTTCATGCTTGCTCCGATAGCATCATGCTCATTTTCATCATCGTCCGAGAACTGTTTCGCGGGGTTCGAATTTACTTCTCACGCACAAATTTTGTGTGTGATTTTAACACGGCACTATTTCTGGACACCCTGAAATTTGCGGGCAAGTGGCGGGCTATAAATTAACAGAGCACTATTTCTGTGCGCGTGATGCACATTACTCTACTCTCGAATAAAAATAATTTATTTCAGTCTCTAGCAGAACCCAATTATTATTCCGTACGAACAACACTTAATTCTTTTCATGAATAAAAAAGAAATCTTTACTCAGTATTAATTCTAAAATATTAATCTCCCAAATAACAATTCGATAGTGCTCCCCTAGTTGTGAATTCTATTTCTTGACTACAATATTCCCTTTTTAAAATCTAGATTCTATTATGCTTTATTTATTCCTATTGCAACGTATTACGAATCCTCCATTATTTCTAATATTCTCAAAATTAAGTTCAAGATTAGTAGTAGTTTTGTATTATGTATGTACTGTTATTTTCTACATTAGTTCACCCATAGATAAACTTTCATTCATCGATGCTGTTATTGCCGGATCAATATAGACGTTTTGTTTCTTTTTCTTTTTTGGTCCACTACAATTAGTGGAGCTGCTACTAATAATATTTGCATCGCCATGCTTATTTTTCTTGGTGTAATCTGTTGAACTTTCGTTCCCAAATCTATCCCTCATCATTTCTTCCAATTTCCTTCCTGTTTCTGGGTGTTTTCGCATCTCGCCAATTTTGTTGCACAAGTCACTGAACAACTCTTGTCCTTCCTCCATCCATCCATTTCTGCTTCCACTGTCTGAATCGCAGAATTTTTTTGTCGCGGAATCGTGGCATCACCCTTTCGCCGCTGCTGGTTCACCCATACATGATGCTCATTGTAGATCAGTACCAATGCAAATGCTTCATCTGCTATAGTAAATATATCACTCAGCAAGTGCCTCTCCTTCCGTTGTTTGAAATTGGAATTTGTCGGATTGATTGCCGACATGATTCTTGTAACCAAATAATCAAAATCTTCATCTTCCACATCTTTGTATGTTCTGTATTTATGGTTTAAAATACCTGTGTCCTCATATTCTGTGTCTTCAATAACTGCAACAGTACCAGGGAATGTGATAGGGACTCGACCTTTTCTGTAATCGTCTGTACAGAAGTATCATCAGCATCAACGGGCAGCATGTTAGTGTTGTCGGACCAAAAATAGATTCCAAAATTCCTAATTTCAACAACCAATTCTCCCACCTGTATTTACCTATCCAGTTTTTTCTCGCTAATGTTTGTGAGTTGTGCCTCAATGCGGTCAGTACTGTCCCTACTCGTTTCCTGTAAAAGGAACAGAATGACGCAAGTGGAATATTTGGTGGCTTCATAACTGCACTTGCTCCAACAGCCCTTTGTATTACATGCGCCATTACCTTGTCATTGATTGGGAACTTCATGTTGGGGTACCAATGTTTTTTGACGTAATCCCTTAGCTGCTTGTCCACTGTTTCAGTCATATCACTCAAAGCCTTAAGCATATCGTTGTCTGTTATAAGCCCATATTCATCTGTAATTGTACTTACTGCTCGTTCTCTTGTGTCGCCGGAATTATCAGTTCCCTCTCCCTGCATGGTTGCCTCCGTTTGTTTAGGTACCATTACTACCTTTCCCACCCCTATATGTGGTTCCCTCTTTTGTTGCCGTAAGTGTTTTGCCAGTTCCTGTGCCAATTTGTCATATTGGATTTTTTTCATGATACGTTCCGCAACATCCTCTAAATCGTAGCATTCTCTGTTAGATGTTTTCTCTACCACATTTGTTTTTGTTCCTTCTTTCTGTTTGTTCATTACTGTAGTGGTGGTTGTGTTGGTAATGCTCTGTGCTGGTTCGTTACTCTGATTGATGGTGTTTTGTTCTTCCGTGTTTGTAGTAGTAGAAATTGTGTTGTCGGTACCATTTTTTTACTGTTGCCCTTTGATGCGTTCATAGTTTTGGTATTACTGTTACACACTTTGTTAGTAATTGGGGTGTTTGTTTTCACTCTCTTTTTCTTACCGTTGTTGTCCCCTGTATTTTGATGATCACCGGGCCGGATGGTTTTGTTGTTTCGAAGGGTCTTCCCCTCGGATTTTTTGCTTCGTCGTGTCTTTCCGATAGCATTCATATTTTTTTATTTTATTTTCTGAATACGGTGTCGATCAAGAATCATGTGTTTCTTTTTGTGTGGTTTTGTGTGTGTACTAATAATTTTGTCGGGTTGTGTATGGTGTTTTGTGTTGTGTGTGTCGTGCGTGTGTGTGTGTACGGTGTTTCGTGTAGTATGTGTACGATGTTTTGTGTGTAGAGTTTTTCCGTGGGTTCTGTACTATGTTGTTTGCCCTGGCTTGGGCGCGCTGTTATATTTGTAAAAGTAGATCACGTACCTGTGCCAGCCACCCCTCCCGCGCCATAATTTTTTCAGAAGGGAAACTTTTGATAACACTAAGGTTATGTATTTCAATCCTCTAGTCACATGTAGAATCTCGTAGACTGCACCTAACATACCGTACTGTCTTGTGTGCCATTTGTATCTACAAACCACAACATTGTCTGTACTGTGTGTGGCAAAGTTGTTCCCAATATGCATTTAAAAGTTGTTCCCAACATGCATTTCTTAAGTCATGTGATATGCATTCATGGCCTGGTACAAAAACTTTGGTAGTCATTACCAAATGAGACTGTTTGTGCCCTGGAATTGCACCAAAAATACCCTCATGTTTGCCATATGGATAGTCAAACCACAACATTTCCAGCATTCTGTGTGACAAAGTTGTTCCCAATATGCATTTGATGATTCCTGATAAATGTATTCATGGCTTGGACCGGATACTTTTGGAGTCATTACCCAATAAGTAAGTTTGTGCCCAGAAATTGCACCAAAAATACCTTCATTTTTGCCATTTGGAGAGACAAACCACAACATTTTGGGCATTCTGTGTGACAAAGTTGTTCTCATTATGCAATTGATGAGTCATGATGAATGTATTCATGGCTTGGACCCGATACTTTTTGAGTCATTACCCAATAAGTAAGTTTGTGCCCTAGAATTGCACCAAAAATACCCCCATGATTGCCATTTGTAGAGTCAAACCTTAAGGTTTTGGGCATTCTATGTGACAAAGTTGTTCCCAATATGCAATTGATGAGTCATGATGAATGTATTCATTGCTTGGACCATATACTTTTGGAGTCCTTACCCAATAAGTTAGTTTGTGCCCTGGAATTGCACCACAAATACCCCCATGTTTGCCATTTGTAGAGTCAAACCTTAAGATTTTGGGCATTCTATGTGACAAAGTTGTTTCCAATATGCATTTGATGAGTCATGAGGAATGTATTCATTGCTTGGACCGGATACTTTTTGAGTCATTACCCAATAAGTTAGTTTGTGCCCTGTAATTGCACCAAAAATACCCCCATGTTTGCCATTTGTAGAGTCAAAAAACAACATTTTGGGCATTCTGTGTGACAAAGTTGTTCCCAATATGCATTTGATGAGTCATGATGAATGTATTCATCAATTGGACCGGATACTTTTGGAGTCCTTACCCAATAAGTTAGTTTGTGCCCTGTAATTGCACCACAAATACCCCCATGTTTGCCATTTGGAGAGTGAAACCACAACATTTTGGGCATTCTGTGTGACAAAGTTGTTTGCAATATGCATTTGATGAGTCATGATGAATGTATTCATTGCTTGGACCATATACTTTTTGAGTCATTACCCAATAAGTTAGTTTGTGCCCTGTAATTGCACCAAAAACACCCTCATCTTTTCCATTTTGAAAGTCAAACCACAACATTTTGGGCATTCTGTGTGACAAAGTTGTTCCCAATATGCATTGGATGAGTCCTGATGAATGTATTCATCGCTTGGACCAGATACTTTTGGAGTCCTTACCCACTAAGTTAGTTTGTGCCCCGTAATTGCACCACAAATACCCCCATGTTTGCCATATGGATAGTCAAACCACAACATTTTGGGCATTCTGTGTGACAAAGTTGTTTGCAATATGCGTTTGATGAGTCATGATGAATGTATTCATTGCTTGGACCAGATACTTTTGGAGTCATTACCCAATAAGTTAGTTTGTGCCCAGTAATTGCACCAAAAACACCCTCATCTTTTCCATTTCGAGAGTCAAACCACAACATTTTGGGCATTCTGTGTGACAAAGTTGTTCCCAATATGTATTTGATGAGTCATGATGAATGTATTCATGGCTTGAACCAGATATTGTTGTAGTCATTACCCACTAAGTTAGTTTGTGCCCTACAATTGCACGAAAAAATACCCTAATGTTTGCCATTTCGAAAGTCAAACGACAACATTTGCAGCATTCTGTGTGACAAAGTTGTTCCCAATATGCATTTGATGAGTCATGAGGAACGTATTCATTGCTTGGTCCGGATACTTTTTGAGTCATTACCCAATAAGTTAGTTTGTGCCCTGGAATTGCACCAAAAACACCCTCATGTTTGCCAGTTGTAGAGTCAAACCACAACATTTTGGGCATTCTGTGTGACAAAGTTGTTCCCAATATGTATTTGATGAGTCATGATGAATGTATTCATGTCTTGGACCAGATATTGTTGTAGTCATTACCCAATAAGTTAGTTTGTGCCCTAGAATTGCACCAAAAATACCCTCATGTTTGCCATTTCGAGAGTCAAACCCTAACATTTGCAGCATTCTGTGTGACAAAGTTGTTCCCAATATGCATTTGTTGAGTCATGAGTAACGTATTCATTGCTTGGACCGGATACTTTTTGAGTCATTACCCAATAAGTTAGTTTGTGCCCTGGAATTGCACCACAAATACCCCCATGTTTGCCATTTGTAGAGTCAAACCTTAAGATTTTGTGAATTCTATGTGACAAAGTTGTTTCCAATATGCATTGGATGAGTCATGATCAATGTATTCATGACTTGGAACCCATACTATTTGACTCATTACCCAATAAGTTAGTTTGTGCCCTAGAATTGCACCAAAAATACCCCAATGATTGCCATTTGTAGAGTCAAACCACAAAATTTTGGTCATTCTGTGTGACAAAGTTGTTCCCAATATGCATTTGATGAGTCATGATTAATTTATTCATGGCTTGGACCAGATACTTTTTGAGTCCTTACCCATTAAGTTAGTTTGTGTCCTGGAATTGCATCAAAAATACCACATCATTTTGGGCATTCTGTGTGGCAAAGTTTTTCCCAATATGGTTAGGGTTACATCCGGTTCGCAAATTCAGTAATTATTTGTTCTTATATGTGGACCTCTCGCAAGTTCTTTCCCCCTCTGTACCATGTTGATACACTACTAGTGTGTATCTTGTACAACAAGCTTGTATTACTCCTCTCGCGTCGAATCCTACACCCTACCCCTAACCCTAAACCTTCACCCTAAACCCTAAACCCAAACCCTAACGAATTCAATATCCCAAAATATCTAGTACTTAAAACACGTACAAACCTACATGTGTAGAAACCTACGTGGATTGAGTAACGAAAATTATGAAGTACTAAAAACGTGTAGAAATCTACTCGCGTAGAAACCTACACGGATTCAATACCAAAATTATGTAGTAAGTTGTAAACATCTTTTCGTGTAGAAACCTACGCGGATTCAGTACTGAAAATTTATCTTGTACTAAAACGTGTAGGATTCTACACTAGTACAAAATCATGTAGAATTCTACATGATGTACTAGATACTTCGATCGATCGATCGATCGAAAATCATACGCGAATCATACGCGAAAAAAAAAAAAAAATCTCTCTCACACAAACACACAGTAATTTTCTTTTCTACCTCGCGACAAACCAAAAAAAACACTTTTTTTACCTCGCGACAAAAAAAAAAAAATCACTTCATAATCTGCCTTCTTACATCCAACTTATTTGAGTAGAGTGTTGGTTCTTGCAATCAACACTCCGTCCGAGAACGTGGGATCCGACCCTCTTCACCGAGCACAACGATCCGTTCTCAGATATTTCAGTCCGAAATAACAGCCTTGTACTGCAAAAGAAGTAGTTAGCATTTGACGAGAAGGGGATTTGCTGGATAGATAGTGTTGTTCGGATTCGCGACCCAAACATATACGTCTTGAAAGAAGCAATGAACCGGCTTCGTCCCTTGCAATTATATCAACAGGAACAAGATACTGTTTTTCGTGACATAGGAGTAAGAAGTCTGCCAATCTACGGCATTTCATCGGGACTATTGTCGGAACGTCGGAACGCCGGAACAAGCAAAGGTAAGAATGAGAGGCATCGGCATCGGCATCGGCTTTGGCATCGGCTTTGGCATCGGCTTTGGCATCGGCTTTGGCATTGGCTTTGGCATCGGCTTTGGCATCGGCTTTGGCATCGGCTTTGGCTTTGGCATCGGCATTGGCATCGGCATCGGCATCGGCATCGGCATATTGGTCTTCCACTCCACCGGCATTACTGATAATGTATTTCATCAATTCTGTTTTTCTTCTTATTTTAATAGGGACGGATTGGAAACAACGGATCGGAACAACGGACCGAGGTGCGGGGAACAACGATTGTCAGAACAACGATTGGATCGGAACAACAGATCAAGGTGCGGCGAATCTTTCAGTGCAGATGGAGGTGCCAGCGGATTTTCCCGGTTGGTGATAATTACGAATCGATCGGCATGTAATTACAACTGGATCGGCATGTACATTATATTACTCTGTTGTTATTATTTACTCTATTACCTACATCAATAGATACTCACCCATTTTGTTCAATTATCATATCATATATTCGAATAGGATCATCGACAACGGCAAGCTTGAGAGCAACAGCGGCAAGCAACAGAAACAGCAACTGGCAATCGGGAACGATTGAACCGCGTGAGCAACAGCGAGAGAAACAACACCAATCAAACGATCGAATCGCAAAGCAAGAGCAACAGCAACAGCGACAGCAACAACCGCAACCGGGAATGATCGAAGCGCGAGAGCAACAGCAACAGCAACAACCGCAACCGGGAACGATAGAATCGCGAGAGCAACAGCAACAAAAACAGCCATCGGGAACGATCGAATCGCAAAGCAACAACAGCAACAGCAACAGCAACAGCAACAGTCACCGGGAACGATCGAATCGCAAAGCAACAAGAGCAACAGCGACAGCAACAGCGACAACTGCAACCAAGAACAATCGCATCGCAAAGCAAGAGCAAGAGCAACAGAAACAACCACAATTGGGGACGATCGAAGCGCGAGAGCAACAACAACGGCAACAGCAACAGCAACAACCACAATTGGGAACGGCAACAATCGAATCGGAAAGCAATAGCGAGAGCAACAGCAACAGCAACAGCAACAGCCATCTGGAACGATTCCATCAGCAACGGCAACGGCAATTGGGCTTCCACTCCAACGCCAAATCGATTCGTCGTCGTCCTTCAAATCGATTCGTCGTCCTCCTCCAAAACGGCAACGATCGAATCGGAAAGCAAGAGCAACAGCGATAATCCAACAACAATCGATCCGCAACGGCTCTTCGATCCGCAACGCGGCAGCGAGAGCAACAACGGCAAATCGATCCGCAACGGCAAATCGTTCCAACACCAATCGATCCAACACAAATTGATCCGCAACACGAATCGATCCAACACCAATCAAAACGGGAACGACCGATCGAACCACAACCAACCGGCATCATCTATTTGATCAATCCAACACCAATCGCTCTGCAACACCAATCGATCCAACACCAATCGATCCGCTGGCTCCTTCTTCTTCCTTCTTTGGAACATTCCTTCGGTTATTTCTGCACCTACGAGGATCGTTCTGCAATAATCCATCACCGGCGATCCACCGGCAACGGCAATTGATTCGTCTTCCACTCCATCCGCACCGACGTACGCACCGGGATCGGCAATCCGTCTAGGCAAGAATGAAACCAACCACAACGACTGGAAAGCAATTGTCAGCACGAGGAAGGAGGCAAAAAGCAAATAGGAAACATGAGAAAAGAAGTAAACAGAAAATGTCTTCCAACTTTCTGAGGATTGCTGCACCAGGTGTCAAAGAGCCACGAAACTTATACGAACTTGTCTCTGATAAAACCGATGAAGAAGGAAAGGAATAGGCGTTCAACTGGCAAAGATGGCGTCCGTAAAATAGCGCTGAAAAATAAATCCAGTACCGCTGCCGTGGCAGGTAAATACATGGAGACAGATTGGGGTGGAAAGAGAGGAGGAAAGAAGAAGTATCTACCGGAACAGGCTTTGTCAATCGAAAACTACAATACATTGGATAGTACGAAGGATGAGCATATTCTTGCGTTTGATCATTCCGAACCATCATTGCGAATTTTTGCCAAAGTTTCACGCAATTTTGCGGAACGACACCTCGCTTCCAAGGATAATATCGAATTGTTGAGACAGTTTGCTCCTGCCATTGTTGGAGCAAAACCAACCGTTGGAAGAGGGGTGAAGCGGGGCAGTATCAATGATGATTATGCTATCATTGGAATTTGACCAGAAAGATTGAATTCAAATATTGGTGAGTATGTTTTCAAAAGTCATGTCTATCCCAGCATCAAACTAGAGCTAGAAGAGACAACAGTTGAAATTGTGAAGCATATGCATCATAGTTTAATTGACGTGGAACCGTTTGTTGAAGAGGAAATGGATGTGTTGTCTCAGATTCTGTCTCGTACAAAGCTAAATGCAATTGGGCAGCAGGCTTTAGCCTTTTCGATCGGTTGCAAATACCATTCTAGATGCCATGTGGATGATGACATGTACTACACTCGTTTGACAATCATTGCTCCGGCGGAAGTGTCTGCTGACGAGGTGATTCATTATTTTGTCTTCCCAACGTACCATATCAAAGTGCCGTTGCGTTCTGGAGATACTCTATTGTTCAATCCATTAGTATTACATAGCTGTTCAAATCCGAAATACAAAGGCTGTTACATTACGAGCACCTATGTATCTCGCAAAACTGTGCTTAGAGCTAACCCTCTATAGTTATATTAAACAATAGTTTAAAGTTAGCCGTTACATTAACCCTTGCTACTCAATTGGAACTGCTGTCCGAGCTTTCGCTCTCTGAACTGGATAGAGAATCACTGGATTTGTTATCATTCAATGCCATCTCAAATGGTTCCAACTGGATGTCGTCCTGTAGTGTGCATGCGTTGTACAAACATTCATAAGACGGTGGTGTAGCAGAATTTTTGCTTTCAAAAAAATTTAGCCATGAGATCCGATTCGATATCACTAGCCAATCGCAATTGGTAATACAGCCATCAAGTCCTTGCTCTGGAACAACTGCAAGCTCGGAATGGATAGTGTCGACATGAAATAGGTACAGTGAATTCATGAGGCGACCACGTTGGACAAATTCAGAAGCTGTTTTCTTAGGCACATCTTGAAACCGACGAGCCACAGCATACATTCCGCTTGTATCAATTGGATAGCCACCAATACTACTGTATGGCTGCTTCAAACTCTGTACAGTTAAAAAGCATACCAGATGGCACGGTATGAGCTTGGGATTGTTATTTAAATCAAAGTCCAATTTCATCAAACACCAATCCATCCAGATGGAGTTCAGCAGAGAACTATCTGATCTATATGAAGGATGCGAGCAAAATATAAAATTAGACCCACAAGCAACATCGAAACGATTGTGCTCTGTAACTCCACAAATGTGCAAAGGATTCTCCAATAAAGGTAGCACAGAATCACAAACAAAGTCAAGTATGTCAGAAGGAAAAAATGGTTTGCTTTTGTTCGTAGAACGAAGCCACTTCATTGTTGATTCCCCATTTTCGGTTCTCATTATTTGAAAATGAGAACCGCCACCATCAGGGCGTTCAATTGGAGGAGGATCAGGTGGATTCAAGTTGTAGTGATATGTTGCCTGGCTTAGCATCATTTTCTCGGACTTTCTATTGGCAGTTTGATTGATTAGTGATACAGCATTACCTTGCGTGTTCTTGGAAGGAGCTTTAATCTCAGTTTTGTGGTGAGATTCATTCGGAGCACTATCCCAGCCTGCAGGGCTTCCCCATAAAGAGATATAATCTGGTAGGTGAAAGTACAGGTGATTCTTGATTAGTTTTGTTCCCATCCCTTTCCTGTGACAAGTTGAGTTTATACAATTGATAAAGTGAACAATTGTTTTTGGGAGATTCTTTAAGGAACCATATTTCATCCGGCCGTGTTTAAGAAATTCTTCCATTGATAGAATTAGCTGAATTACCTCTATCTGTTTCTTTACAAAATGATGGTCACCAATAATGTCAGATCCAGGTTTGGAAACAATAGCGATCAGAAGAGAAATAAGCATTCCAGAGAAATCATGCCCTTCTTTCTTCGTGGTTGATAAAAGCTGAGTCCCAAATTTGGTGCGAGGAAAATCTCTATCAGACTGGCGTGATAACAAACCACCGTACCGTTGTGCTAAATGGCCAATACTGTTAGCAACAGCCACGCCGTGATTCAAATTGGGGGCATAAACACATGGAACACTTCCGCGGAGCAACAATTCAATTGACTTGACGGCACGTTTGGCAGTGCTAAGCTGGTGCATGTGCAAACATTCACCGGGAGTGGCAAAACGAATGTTGTTCTTATTGGTACCAAAGCATAAATCATGAAATACATTCCTTATGTTGTGATGAGAGTTGTTTTTGAAGTTCTTATTGATATCGTTTAGATCTGTCCCGGGAAAAGAATGAAAATCAACAGGTGACCACTTCTTTGTTGCAGGTTGAACAGAAGGAATGTTTATGTTCGGAGAATAACAGTTGCAGTGACGGCACATCCGCATGACGCCCTTATTGAAGGAGCCATATTTTCCACACAATTTATCGTGAAGTTCTGTGTTGCCAATAACATAGGCAATGGCAAATTTCATTTTTACCTTCCACTGTTGATTTGCGTACGGAAGATAATTCCATTCGATACCACCGTCTTCGTTGCACGCGGCTTTGAAGGAACGAAACGCTACTTCCAAACCATTGTGAAGATTCTGAATTTTTTCCTTCGAATTGGCAGGACGAGAGTGTCTGGTTGACTCCCATTCAGGGTCGGGATGGAAGTAAATAGTTGTCCATGCCTCAGGTCGAGAACGGGTCTCCACATTAAAAATACCGAGTGTCATGTTCAATGGTGTTAACGTAAGTCGTCCGTGCGCATCCAAAGAGATGCCATCCATGTAAAATATAATAAGAACAACAATTTCTTGCGAATTGGGATTGCAAATTTCTTTCCAAGAAGATTTCCACCACGAGCCGTGATGCAATTCTGAGATTACAGAATGAGGATTCAACTCAGGATTATTGTCGGGAGATAGAGCGGTGGAATAGTCGGGAAAGGAGAGGTTTTCTTCTATCATTAGCTGCTGGTCAGAAAGAAGAGAATAAATGGCATCCTTAAAAGAACGGACATACACCTGAGTGGGCTTATTATCAGGTAACCAATTCAGTATATGAGGATGAAATTTCATATCAGAGAGACCAAGATTGGATTGGAGATTGTCAAAAATTGTTTTCCGAGATCTAATTTTGGCATCGCAAAAATCAAAACCGGGTCTTATTTGACTGTTCTTTGCCCACTGGAAAATTGATTTGAATGTGTTCAGTGGCAATTTATGTCAGGCCATTAAATTCATGAGTTCCAATTCTGCAAGAAGATGATGGGGCGGAGGTAGTTTTGTGTGGCTTTGAAATGCATCCTCTCTTTCGTTCAGATTAATGATTTCATGAAGAGATGGTGGTGGAGGGGCTTGCTGAGCAGTAGCAACGTTAACATCAGAACAATTAGTGTGATCTTCTTCGTTGTCTCCACAATCTATGTTGTTGGTAAAATTGTTGTCGTTATTTTCATTTACGTCATCGTCTTTGTCAACCTCGTCATCGGAATTGTCGATATCATTATTCAGCAGGAATGCATCTTTATCTTGAACAGTGGAAACAGCCATGTAAGATTCAATGGCGTTCCAATCCATTGGCAGTAAAAAGACATCATGGACAATCTGTTGGTTTAGAACGGAATGAAGACCCGTGGCTGATTGACTTGTGACGGTGTGGTGCTGGGAGAGATAGGAAGGGGGAACAGATGGACCGTTTTGTGTCATAGTCATCCCAAAATCTGACGGAGAATGTTGAACAGACGGCAAGGTAGGCTGCACTTTGATAGAGGTGGAGAAGTTATAGATCTTTCGTTTAATTAGACCCTGACTATGGTAAAAATCCCGGCACGTATCTCTATGCCAGAGATGTTTTCTTAGGCCGGTGGAGACGTATTTCAAGTTACCATTTGAAATGGATTTATATCCTAAAAAATTCTTTGATTCTTTTCCTTTCTTATCCCAGCAACCACGGCAGTAGAATACAAGAGAGGTTTTAATAACAGGAGGCATGATGTTGCTGAGTTGTTTGAAGGAAAATATCAGTAGAATGGGTCGAGAGGACGGAGGTCGAAAAGATGAATCGTTGAAAGGAAAAAATTAAATAAGCGTATTATTTTGTGTGTGATGTGTTTTCTTGTACGGTAGATTTCCTTACTACCATACTTCGATTGCAAAAATGGTCCGTAAAGTAAATGCATTACTACTGCAACATTCCTCGTACAATATGTTTAGTAGTGAACAGTACGTACAGTCAACTCCTTAAGAGGGTTAATACACAGCGCCGGACGGGTCAATCATATCAGTTCTTCCAAACATTTGTTGGCAGGCGCGTCAGTTCTTTCATAAGGTGCACAGAAATGTGAATCGAAATGGAAATCGTGGACAATTGCGTTGTTGATTATCGAAATGGAAATCGTGGACAATTGTGTTGTTGATTGCGATCGAGTTGATTCCGACTTTCATGTACCCGTAAAACCAACTAGTACGCTATTTTGCATGAGTTATTACTAGTAGATACTAGTAGGAAATCGTGGACAATTGCGTTGTTGATTATCGAAATGGAAATCGTGGACAATTGTTTTGTTGATTACGATCGAGTTGATTCCGACTTTCATGTACCGGTAAAACCAACTAGTACGCTATTTTGCATGAGTTATTACTAGTAGATACTAGTAATACATTATTTTCACTAGTACTTCATCATTATAATTGATTATTTCATTATCTTTCCGACGAGCAAAACAAATACCAACGTGTTAGGTGTTACTACTAACTAATCTTCGAATAGATAATCTACTCTACTGATACTACTAATACTAATCTTCCAATCGACAGTCGAACCAACCATGGAGGGAATTTACAAAATACAAAAGGTGGTTCAGGAACACCCAGCCGATCTCGAACAAGAACTCCGGAAAATGGTTGTTTATCACAAGAAAGAGACTGCTCGACTCCAAAAAATGATTCGTAAGATTTGTGCAGGAAAAAGAAATCATCCAAATGTTAAAATTGAAAGCGACGATCCTACTAGCAATCATCAAGTCGTTCTGAATGTAACCAGCAGCATCAATCCACCAAGCGGGTTATTTAAGAGCAAACAAGATTTGAGTGGCAATTCCGACAGTGTAGCTTCTGAAAATACAGCGGATCTTCCTGCCGTTAAACAGGAACAAAACCCTTGAGTGCAATAGCCCGCCTGGGGTGGATTTGACTTGGAGTTGACATGGAGTTGGAGTTGGGATTTGAGTTGGAGTTGGAGGATTTGGGTCGGAGCCCATTATACCGGTATGGTGGAAACATGTTGAGAAAATGAAATAAGTCATTCGTGCACAAGTTGTACACAAAATAGTGCTTGTCACGAAACGAATATGATATCCTTAACCCTAAAATAGTTATTTTATTTGAGGAGTGACGAGATATTGTCTCAAAAGTAAAGGTGTGCGACGCGCGAGGTTTTTTAGTAGACACGCGACCTAAAAAGATAGGAAATTTAAAAAATAGGGTCGAGAATTGTAAAAATACCGCGCGATAGCCCGCGGGGGGTAGAGAAACAGTTCTCGGACGATGTTCATTTAACACCACCATCAAAACCATTTCTTCCCCTCCCTTCTTCCAATAGAAGAACATGTCACAACCTAGTAAAAACCGCCATCACTTCAAGAGTGGTTGTTACACCAAAATAACCAAATCATTTATCTGTCGTAGCTGCATGTCCTATAAGGGCAAGTTGAAGACATTCATCGGAAGTAGACAAGATTCCTCTTCACACCAATCATACCGATATGTATCACAAGGCCTGTCACGTCATCTTGATTCAATAGCTTTTTGCCGTGATTTCTATTTAAATCACAACCTAATGGAATTTTTGTCATCTGCCAAAGAAGAATCCACTACAGTTTGCCATTTTCCTTCACAATATGGCCTGACATTGACCAAGAATGGTCCAATTGTTCCCTCCGCCGCTGTTGCCATCGCTCACACTAACAAGGCATCCTCTAATGAAACTTTCAACTCAGTTCTAAACAGTCAGGTAGTACACAATTTATTTGTTCCACCAATTGATAGAAATGTAATGGAATCACAGTTGTTTCCTTCAGAAGACAACAGCAACAACGATGACATGGTTATTCATGAAGAAATTTGCCTTCCTATTCAGAACGATAATGGTATGGATGCTGCGGAACCCACGGCATACCAAGCAAACATCAATAAAAGAGAGCAATTGATCCAATCCCGTGTTTCTTTTTCACCTACCAATAGGCTCATTGCTGAAATAAAGCTCATGAATCTTATGACAAAACACAAGTTACCTCTAAACACGCTCAAATCTATTTTTCAATGGGCAAATGAATGTCAAAATATTCATGGTGTTGACTTCAGCACTACCTTCCCCCACCATCGAGAAGCCATATTTAGTGAAATCAAGTCCAATTTGGGTATTTCTGAGCCCAAGTTCGAGCCACACATAATTAACTGGTTACCTGGCAATTTACCCACCCAAATATTGGTTTGATCCTTCCCAGACACACTTCATTCCCTTCTGACCAATAAGGAATTGATGCAAGAAAAACATGAGTCTTTTCCCTCTGTCGAGACTCCTCTTTCACCCGAAAACAACCCACCAATCACCAACGAAACATACATAACAGAACTACACCACGGCTCTTGGTGGACGGAATTGTGGAAGCAGATCTGCAATAAAAATGATGAAATCCTTGTTCCGATCATTTTCTACATGGATGGAATCAGCTTGGATGCACATGGTCGTCTGTCACTCACTCCTCTCAACATGACTCTTGGTATTTTCAATGTTGAAGCAAGAAACGACCTGATGCTTGGACCACAATTTATTTTCATCCCGACACTGAAATTGAGAGCATAAGACACACAAAAAAAACACAGCAAAAGATAATATTCAAAATCTACACACCGTGCTGGCATCAGCTTTGCAATCTTTCAAGCAAGTATGTGAAATGCAGGGCAGGTTGGAGTGGGATTATCTTCCGTATGCAGGAAAAGTGTTCAAAGTGAAAATGAAATTTGCAATTGCATATGTTGTTGGTGATACAGAACTTCACGACAAACTATGTGGAAAGTATGGATCCTACACGGAAAAGGTGAAGAAATTGTGCCGACACTGTACATGTCCTACACATGTCATCCATAAACCAAAAGCCCAAGTGGAGGAACAGACCCGATTCTGAGTTCCAGAAGATTTTGAGCCCCCCCCCCCCCAAACATTTCTGCAAGGGAATACAAGGAGTACTTCAAAAGCATTTCCCACCATCCCATAAAAAATGCTTTTCACAGCCTCAATTTTGGTAGTAACATCAACAACATTCGCTTTGCTTCTCCCGGTGAGTGTTTGCATATGCATCAACTGGGTGTAGCACATAGGGCAGTAGAATCACTCAATTTTTTGTTAAAAGGGAGTCCTAAGTGTTGGTATGCCCCTGATTTAAACACCAATGGCACATCAGGTACTATTGGTTCACTCGCGCAGTTATACTGGTGGCCTTTTGTCAAGACAATCGGACCGCAATTTCCCTAGAACAAAGTTTTGAAGTCAGCTTCTCTCCATCACAAAAAAGGAGGGTAATGATTATTCCGGAATTCTCATTTCCATTCTGATCACTCTTTGTTCCGATGTGGCAATACACATCAACCAGGATGCGACATTTATTCAGAAACAAGTAGAGGTCATTGAACTGATCCTATCCATGGAAGAATTCTTGAAGCATGGGAATATAACCATTTCTGGATTGGAAAATCTCCCCAAGATGATAATCCATTTTATCAATTGTATTAATTCCACCTGCCTCAGAGAGGGAATGGGTACAAAACTGATCAAAAACCACCTATACTTTCACCTTGTTGAGTACATAAAGCTTTGGGGACTTCCATGCAGATGGGATTCTTTTTATTCTGAATCACACCACAAAACTGAAATCAAAGCACCATCAAAGAACACTCAACAGAATGCTTCCACATTGATAATGCAAATGGCAAAGCGACAGGAAGAAAAAATGCTGCTACAAGTAGCTACTTCAAAGTTCAATTTAGTGACAACAGAAGATGTTTCTGGTAATCGAATCCCTCCTGAGGTTTCTGGCTCAAAATTTCACGTTTTCATTAACGGCGATGGGGCAAGTACTATGAGATGGGTTAGGTCATCAAACAAAACAAAACCCTATATTTCTCCCATCGTGTTGTCTTTTGTATGTCAGAATGTTCTTCCACTTTTGCAGGACTCTACCTCTGTCAAAGGATTTACTGAACATAACAGGTTTGACCAATCCACACAGCAAAATTACTTGTTTCGGAGCCACCCTTCATATCGTTCCGATGGTGGCCAACTGAATTCTGTCTGGTATGATTGGGCACTGTTTGATGCCGATGCATGTGAAATACCCTGTCATATTATGTGTTTCCTTGAACTCTACAATCTGAAGCAGCCTTACTCATTTGTTTCTGAGTACCAAATTGCCGACGACGGCATTTATGCAGTAGTGACCAATTTTAAATCAACTCCAACACCAACAGCTTCGTTGTTTGTGACCAGAGGTGAATTCGACAAAAATTCCCTGTTCTTATTTCATGTTGACAGCATACTTTCCAATGCAGCAGTTGTCCCACAACTCAATGCAATTGGTACCTTGCAATCAAACTCATATCTAGTTGTGTCAAATCGAAGGGCTTGGCTGGATGAATTCCACAAGACAACGTCATCTTTGCCTAATGAAGAGGAACTCTACTCACAATGCACTATTGTTGAACATGACAGCAACAATAATGATGATGCCACTAATTCAGGTGATGACAGTTCAATGACATCGAACGATGATGACGATAGTGAGGTCCTCTCTGACACATCCAATACTTAATTGTTTACCTAGTACAATATCAATAATAACTTAGTATTACTGAATCGAATGCTCCGCCGTATCGATCATAACATATTTCTCCTACGTTTTGATTGATTGCTACTCTGTAATGATTGCACAATGGTGCAGGAAAACAACAGAAGGGAATGGAACGTCTAACTTTCAATTATTATTTAATATTATTATAGAGGATTAGCTGTTAGCACAGTTTTTCTCGATACGTAGGCACTCATAATATAACAGCCTTTGTATTTAGGATTCGAACAGCTATGGTACATGGAAGGGTTAAACAGGAGACTATCTCCAGATCGCAACGGTACTTTCACTTCATAACTTGGGAACACAAAGTAATATATAACCTCGTCATCACTTACATGTTTCAGAGCAATAACTGTCAACCTCGTATAGAACATATCGGCATCGATATGGCATTTTGAATGAAAATCCTTTCCAATAGAAAAGGCCGTTGCGTGATGACCAATTGCATTCAGTGTTGTACGACTAACAACCTCATTCATCACAATCGTTTCTTGGTTTACAAATTTGGACATTGGACTTAAACAAAGCTGCATTTCCTTCACAATGTGTAGGGTTGTCTGTTCAAGGTTGTCTTTTGTTGTCGGGTCCACATTTTTTTTTAAAACATACACACCATTTCCCGATGTCAATCGATTTGGTCTCATCCCAACAATAGCATATCCATTGTTGACACTATCACATTTGGATCCTCGTCCTATTTTGGGTTTAGCTTCAACAATTTCCCCAGCGAACCTTCTTGTATTTTCTATATTTTTTTTGTACCCAAACGTTGTTTTGCAAACTGTCTGGAAGCTTTTGCAAAGATTTGTAATGATGGTTCTGATTCGGCGAACGCTAAAACAAACTTATCGTTGGTACTATCCAATGACTTAAAACTGTCTATAGACGCAGCCTCTGCCAATGGATATTCCTTTTCTCCAACTGTTTTCCAACCCCAACTTGTTTCCATGAATTGACCTTTAAAGCCATTTTTGTGTACTGTTTTCAATGCTATTTGGTCGACATGGTTGAGATTTGTCTTTCTATTTTTATGAGCCTTTTTGGGTTTTATCTCCGGCAAGTGGTTGTAAGGATGGTGGATCGTTGTCAATTGTGCTGCTTTTTTGAGAAAATTTGAAGTCATTTTCTATCTACTTGTACCTTTCTGTTGTCTCATTGCTTTTTGTTATTTTCCTCTTTCTGCAATTTGCTTTGGTGTTCTTTTGAATCCTATTGTTGTTGTTGCAGACGATGCGTTTTGATTGATTGGATGGTGGATGGATAGGATAGGATGGCAAACTTGGTAGGGCCGGTTTAGGAGGAGACGCAGGAGCGATTTGATGTGAACGATTCGTTGCCATTGTTGCCTAGGGGTAATGCTGTCGTCCGCTTGCTGTTGCTGTTGTTGTTGCCGTTGTTGCTCGAGACGCAGGAGCGATTCGATGCGAATGATTTGTTGCCGTTGTTGCCTTGGGGTAATGCTGCCGTCTGCTTGCTGTTGCTGTTGTTGTTGCCGTTGTTGCTCGAGATGCAGGAGCGATTCAATGCAAATGATTCGTTGCTGTTGTTGCCTTGGGGTAATGCTGTCGTCCGCTTGCTGTTGCTGCTGTTGTTGCCATTGTTGCTCTTGCTGCTGTTGCCGGAGGAGGAGACAAATCCCCGGTGAAGTTGGACGAGTAGTAGCGCCATTGAGGGAAGAGACGATTTGCCGCTGTTGCCGCTCCCTGCTGAGGCTGCTGTTGCCACTCCCTGCTGAGGCCACTGTTGCCACTCCCTGCTGATGCCGCGGTTGCCACTCCCTGCTGATGCTGCTGTTGTCAACGTTTTTGCCAATGTTGTCGCCGTTGTTGCTGAATCGGAGTCCGCGGTCGTGGTTTTGAAGAAATAACCAAATATTGGCGTAGCTCTCGCTGTGGCGGATTGCTCTCACTGTTGCCGTGTCGACGAATCCGTGGTGCCAACGATGATTGCCGCGGATTGCTCCTGCTGTTGCTCTTGCTGTGGCGGATTGCTCTCACTGTTGCCGTGTCAACCGGATCAGAGACGTTGTTGTCAATGTTTGCGAATCGATCATTGTTGCTAGTTGCTGGCGCTTTCTCCTACCGCTTGCAGCTGTTGCTGTTGACTTTGTTGCCAAGGCTGTTTCGGGTCTATAACAATACATAATAATTGATCAAAATGGGTGAGTATCTATTGATGTAGTAGAGTAAATAATGACAACAGAATAATATAATCTACATGCTACTAACCTACCGTACAGTGTTTGCGTCCTTTTGTGTTGTTGCTGTGTTGTTGCCGTTGTTCCGGTTTGCTGTTCCGACAATTGTTGTTCCAACGATCGTTGTTCGGACGATTGCTGTTCTGATCTGTTGTTCCGATTATAGTAAGAAGAAGAGAAGCCAGAGTTAGAAAATACATCAGTATTCGGTTGGCAGAGCATCATTGTTTATCTATCTCCTCACATTGTTGTTGCTGTCAATTCCTTCCACTGTTGCGGTCCTTTCGCTGTCAATTCGTTCCAATCTTGCTGTCATTTCCACCGTTGGTGCTGCCATTGATTTGATGCTTGAATGGAAGACTTCTTACTCCTATGTCAGGTTGTTGTCGGTGGTGGTGTTCTTGTTGTTGATATCGTCAATTCACCTCGTTGTCATCCCTGAAATATTAAGAAGAGAAGACAGCAGAGTTAGAAAATACATCATCTGTAATTTGATTGGCAGAGCATGATCACGGACGCATTGTTTCTCTATCTCATGTTGTTGTTGCTTTCGATTCCTTCCACCGTTGCCGCCATTGCTGCTGCCGTAGATTTGAAGAGATCTTACTCCTATATCGCAAAAAACTGGATCTTGATCCTGTTGATATAAATGCGCAAGGGATGCAGATTTATTGCTTTCAAGACGTCTGTGTTTGGGTGATCAAGTCCAAGAACACTATCTATCCAGCAATTCCTCTCTCGACCGAAGCTCTCTATTGTCTTTTTTCAGCCAAGGCAGTTATTTCGGACTAAAATACCTCGAGCCTGAATTCCCTGCCTAGTGATCATTGCTGATCAGTTCAGTGGGATTCGACATTCTCAGACAGAGTGCCAATCGTACAAGTACGGTAAAGCAGCTCTGCTCAAGATATGTTTGGTAAGATTATGAAGGGAAACAGTATTTTTTGCCTCTCAAAAAGAAAACAAATCACACTGTAAAATCACACTATAAAATCACTTTTCGCTGTGTGTGTGTGTGAGAGAGAGAGAGAGAGATTTGTGTGTACGAACTGTGTGTTCGAAACAGAAAAAAAATTGATAGTGTTGTGTGTGTGTTTGAAGAAAAAAATCGATACTTAACCTGTGAGATCTAATGCAGTAAATATAGAACAATGAAGAATGATTTGACTTTCTTAATTAAGTTGAGAACATTAATGAAATAATATTGCGCAATGCGCACGTTTTGAATATAGAATAATGAAAAATAGTGCCCTGATTTTTTACTTACCGTTCTCAACTAGTGACACAGTGACATCTTTCATGTACCGGTGGTACCTACAGTACCAAATGTGTGACGGTGATTAAATGGTAATGAATTTGCGTAGCATTCTACAGCACTAGCTTTCTACACAATTTTTGTACTAGATAATTACTGGTAATGCATTTGCGTAGCATTCTACGGCAGTAGCTTTCTACACCATTTTTGTACTAGATAATTTCTGGTAACGAATTTGTGTAGCATCCTACGACAGTAGCTTTCTACACAATGTTCGTACTAGATAATTTCTAGTGTTGAATTTGCGTAGATGTCTACTAGAGTAGCTTTCTACACCATTTTCGTAGTAAATAATTTCTGGTATTGAACTGGCGTAGCTTTCTACGACAATAGCTTTCTTCACAATTTTTGTACTAGAGAATTACTGGTAACTACAGCAGTACCTTTCTACACGATTTCACAACCATAATCCCTTTTTTCCTTTTTTTGAAACGGTGTTCCAAAAAATGCTATTTTCAGCATATATAGGGGTAAACACCCAACACCACCCCTTCTCGCACCCAAATATTCTTAATTTCTACTGAACTAGCCTTTAATTTAGTCATCAATTTACTGTTTTTCCGTTTTTTGTAAGGGAGTTGCAGGAAACCGTTTTTGAGACCGGAAATTGACACCACTTTTTGGATGTTTTTGTTGCAGGTTTTCTTTTTCAAATCCATGTCACGATATTGTTTACCTCTTTCTCCATGTAGTACATCAACGTTGTATTTCTCGCTGGTTATTCAATGAAGGATGGAGTATAGGTATGTTGTAGTAAGCATCAGCATTGCTGCACATTTGGTTTAATAGACCAACGACACACTAACAGAAGCGTTTCACATTGTTTTTGAGAAATGGTTTCCACTTATCTATCGCTACGTGAGTGGTGTACGCAGATGAAAGCTGTTTCAAGCTATCGAATCCTTTCTACATTTCATGTTTTGTCGAAACGAAGGATACCTTTATTCACACAACATTGATTCTGATTGTTTTCAAACAGTAAAAGAATTATTGATTTGTTACGTCTTTTTCTAATCAGATTGTAACAATTTCTAATCAGGTTTGATATTAGCAATGACACGTACCAACAATACCCATGGAAAGCGTCCACCCGCTTCTAATTCTAACAACAAAGGGAACAAGGCAAAAAGGGTTAGAGTGGAAGATCCACCACCAAATACTCCTGCAAAACATGATGACGATCAACAGAAACATCGTATGTCTGTGGAAAAAAATCTTAAAAGCGGCACTCAGGAATAAGTCCTATGCAACTGATGAGTTTTTAAGGAATCTCAGTTTGGAGGTTACAACATGTTTCACTGCATTGACGACCAAGGTTTACCTTGTATCCAGTCTTATTGAATCTGAACCAAGGCCAGATTTCAGTAAGACCACGTCAACTACGTTTTGGTCAGAGAAGAAGGGTAGGGGAAAGAAGAAAAAATCAGACACCACGTTCAGTGACTTGGGACCTATTCCCCGGCAAATAGATGTGATGGTAAATTTATTTTTGTCCAAAGTTGACAACGGCGTGACTGGAGTGTTGGAATTATTGACCAGGAAGCAAATAAGCGACCTATTCAAGGGCTACAACCTGAACAACAAGTGGTTAAACTTCGAGTTGCTTTTAGGGAATGTTGAGGACAAAATTGGTGGGGCTTCTCTGTACAGGCAGAATGTCGTTAACTACGCAACAATAAAGAAGTACATGTTATTTTACCATGAAATCTTGGTTTGGTAGATGAAGAATGTTCAATATCCACCAGGGCCGGACAATATGTCTGACGGTTTGTTTTTCCATACCAAATGCAAGAATGGTTCTCCACATGATTCAAAACAATACATCAATTCCATGAAAAACTTCTTGGACTGCCTTATGGCAAATTCATCACTCCGTGTTTCATTGAGTCATAGCTACAATCAGGTGCTGGTGGAGTTAGACAAACATTTCAAGTTGCAGCGTATTGAATGCTTAAATTCCGTACCCACACACAGGCTACAGTTAGTAGGTCAAAACGAATCTGATCATTACGTGTGCAACAAAACAATGATGAATATAACAGAACCAAGAACAACATTTCATGAGGCACTACGTAAACTTTGGGTTGACTTTCAACGAAACTCGAAACGAATTTTTACAACCTTATCTCTTTGTCACCTCGACATAAAACTTTTGACACACAAAGATTTCTATCAATATTTCTTACCAGAATTATTTCAGAATTCCTTCGTCTTGGGAGCCATGGTCCTTTCAGGGGAGAAGTGGGTGCCCGTAGGATTTCAGCCACAAGGGGACACAAATGTTCCAAAATCCGGTCAAGTGATATTACCACTCCATTCTTCCTTGGTATTCCACTACGTCATCCACTACAAGGAAACGGTTTCCAACTATTATAACGTTCATTTTGAATTCAATGACAACTGTGTTACCCTATCACCATGCAAACTTCTTGGCACCGGAAATATACGTCTGGCACCTTTCACAGATACCAAAGGAATCATATATTAAGTGAATGAATGGTTAATTAGGAAAGTTGTCGATCCCGGCAAAATTCTTGGGGCAAACATGGTCCTTTCTTTGGAAACAGCATGTATTCAGTTCATTTCTCAAGTCTTATGTGCATCAATGGTTCAAGTTGACGTGGATGACTCATCCATTGATTGTTCAATTGACAATGTTTGTAAGGTAATTTTGCCTAAAGTCTTAAAAGCTGCAGACAATGGGTGTTTCGGTTACGATCATGTGATGGAAACAATTGAAGATTTGGTATTGACCAAAAGGAGATTTCTCGCAGGAGCAATGCTACCAGAATTGAGCAACGAAAATGTTTCCTATTTTGAAAGAATGAATCGATTGTACATTTACCCTACGGCCAGGGTTTTGAGTAAGACACAGTTTGCCCATGTCGCCGGATATTTGTTGGAAAAGTCAGATGATCTATCGTTGGCAAACCTTCTAGCTAGTGAAATTTCTGGACGATAACGTGGTCAACAATTACAGAAAGGGAATGGGAGAATTGAATCCTGCGTTCAAATACCTCCAGGGATGTGACTTTGTTTTTCACAAAGTAACGGACTTTGAAACTTGGAATTGCTTCAAAACGTCCAAGGGTGATATAAAAAAATCGAACAAATGCAAAATGGCTATCAGGTAGGATGGGTTATGTTCACTTTCAATACTACAAATCATTGCAAGAATGGATTCATTCCACCTTGGATGGTTCAAGATCAATTGAAAACTACGAATAACCATTGTCAACAGGGAACAAATGAAGAACGTGTTTCACCAGATACTGGTGTGAGTTCAAAAAAAAGGACAACAACCCATCTAAACCATCAGGAATTGACAGAACTAAGGGGGATTCAAATGATGCTGGTACTTGTGAAGGTGGCCAGGTTACCCAAAGGCCGACGACGAGCAAGGGGAGAACAAATAATGAATGTGGATCAACGGATGAAGGCAATACAATTGAAAACGAAAAAGAGGTTCCAGTTCTGGCTAGGCCACTAATAAAATAAGGGGCCTAGTAAAAGTTCCTAAATATCCTTTGAGAAGTAGAAATGCACCGTATTCATATGGCTTCCTCCAAATGTCAGTGAATGTGGTGTTTAAAGAACATGATCCAGAGATATTGTATCCCATGTACAAAATCAAGGAACAAGTTCGTTACGCTGCTTGTGGACAATTCCCAGCTCGAATTGGAGAGGTTAGTAGATACATCTTCCAAAAATTCATGAATTACAACAAATGCCCGGATTACAATATTCTTTTCCGAACACGTAAGGGGGGTCAGGTTTGCCTATGGTGCCCGTACTTTCATGTTTTACCTCTGAATGCAACGAATCGTAGTACCATTAGAAGAGTATTGGATTTAGTACAATGTTACAGCAAAAAACGTGGGAAGTGCGGTGAGGTGCTGGGAAGTAATTATGAATCCACGACCCCCTTGTCTGATGACTCCTCGTCTAATGACTATAAATCATCAGATTCTAAATCAACAAAGAATGTATCAGAGGATTACGATACTCCCACGTCCTCCTCGTCAGAGGAAAGAAAGGATAAGGATTCTACATCATCATATAATCTGAGCTCCAGTGAAGAAGATGATGAAGATGAAGCATTAGTCTAGTATTAATAACATTTATGTAGTAGGAACGGAAAAACAAAATAGTACACAACCTTTTCTGTATCGTGTTTTGCAAACGTGTTCCCAGAAACAATATTCATTGACAAATCACCAGAATTGTCAAGTAGTGGAAAATGTAATCGAATATTATCCATAAAATAGAAAACATGACAGTATTTTTGGTGCAATTCCATGGCGCAAAGTGACTTAATGGATGATGACTCCCATAGTATCAGATCCGTTCCATGAATACATTTCTAACAAGTCATCAAATGCATATTGGGAAGAACTTTTCCCACCACAATGCTGGAGATGTTGTGGTTTGTCTTTCCAAGTGGCACAAAATAGGGTATTTTTGGTGCAATTCCAGGGCACAAAGTAAAACATGTTGGGTAATGACTACCATGTAATCCGGTCCGGACCATGAATACATTTCTCACAACTCTATTAATACATATTAGGAACAACTTTGACCCACAAAACGCTGGAAATGGTGTGGTTTGTCTCTCCAAATGGCACAAAGTATGTTATTTTGGGTGCAGCTCCAGGCCCATATTAGGAACAACTTTTCCACAAAGAATACTGGAAATGTTGTGGTTTGTCTCAGCAAATGGCACCAAAGATGTTATTTTGGGTGCAGTTCCAGGGCACAAACAGAATAATTCTGTAATGACATCCAAAGTATCCAGTCCAAGCCATGAATACATTTATCATGACTCATCAAATACATATTTGGAACAACTGTTCCACACAGATTGCTGGAAATGTGGTGGGTTGTCTCTCCTAATGGCACAAAAGAGGGAATTTTTGGTGCAGTTTCCGGGCACAAACTAACTTATTGCTGGGTAATGAATCACAAAGTATCCAATCCAAGCCATGAATACATTTATCATGACTCATCAAACACATATTACAAAGTATCCAATCCGAGCCATGAATACATTTATCATAACTCATCAAACACATATTAGGAACAACTTTTCCACACAGAATACTGGAAATGTTGTGGTTTGTCTATGCAAAAGGCACCAAAGAGGATATTTTTGGTGCAGTTTCAGGGCACAAACAGAATAATTATATAATTACTCACAAAATATCCAGTCCAAGCCCCGAATGCATTTATCATGACTTATCAAATACATATTGTTTGGAACAACTATTCCACACAGAATACTGGAAATGTGGTGGGTTGTCTCTCCGAATAGCACACGACAGGTTATTTTTGGTGCAGTTACATGCTGGCCAAAACTGACTCATTGGGTAATGACTCACTAAGTATCAAGTCCAAGCCAGGAATACATTTATCATGACTCGTCAAATACATATTAGGAACAACTTTTTCACACAGAATGCTGGAAATGTTGTGGTTTGTCTCTCCAAATGGCACAAAAGAGGTTATTTTTGGTGCAGCTACATGCTGGCACAAACTGACTTATTTAGCATTGTTCGGACTACCATTACTGAAAAATTCATACTGACTGAAGTATCAGCCTGAGAATTGTCAATATTGTTTCGTAGTCTACCCAATCCATAGTATGAGCAATATTCCCCCTCAAATTTCAGACAATGACACAGATTTGCAATCAAAAACTGATTAGCAATCGCTAATTTGGTACAGGCATGGCAATGAACAAACATTATTCTAAAATTCATACTAACTAAAGTATCAGCCTGAGAATTGTTAATATTGTTGTTTCATACTCTACCCAATCCATATTATGAGCAATATTAATCCTAAAATTTCAGAATATAACACAATTTTGCACTCAAAAAATGACTATCAATCACTATTTTAGTACATGCATGGAAAGGGACAAACATTGTTCTAAAATTCATACTGACTAAAGTATCAGCCTGAGAATTGTCAATATTGTTTCATACTCTACACAATCCATACTATGAGCAACATTCATCCTGAAATTGAAGCCAATGACACAATTTTGCACTCAAAAACTGACTAGCAATCACTATTTTGGTACATGCATGTCAAGGCACAAAAATTATTATAAAATTCATACTGACTAAAGTATAAGCTTTAGCAGCAATAATAGGGAGGATTTGTCGTACCGTATCCATTGGCGTTTTGAAAAAGTGAGCAAAAAAGTGTGTCACGGAACAAGCACCTCCAGGGAGATTTCTTAGAAAGAAAAGACTGAAGAACAACGGTCATGTAAAGTACTTGTGGTATTTGTGGTATTCTTTCCTTAAGAGTTACACGGAGTCTTATACCACTAAAAATGCAACAATACTGTGTATGGAAATTTGCCCCATGTGTCTGTTTTTTGAGGGGTACCACATGATTTCTACAGAGAAAAACAGTAGAAATAGTCATTAGAGGTATGTATCATTAAGCGTACCGGTTTCTACTTACGTGCCACAGTAGTGCCAGATTAAATACCACAATTGTGGTATTTCCTAGGTATGGTACCGGTACGTTCCGGACATCGGACGTAAAGTGTCGTATCCCCTTAATCTACGATATCCAGAAAACAATAAAATATCAATCAGGGGGAGGCATTGTTCTTTCCAAACATACCGCACTATGATGGATCTCCCGCAAACTAATGGGTGATTCCTGAAATACCGGTACTAGTACTTCGTACCCAGATTGAAAATCAACAGACCCAGATTTTGGCTAAAGTCTCATTTTTGGAATAAGAAATTTTAAATAAGAATTTAAATAAGCAAGCACATGCACGAAACGGTGACCGGAATCTGGGTCCAAAAAGACAAAAATTCAATCTGGGTACGGACCCAGATGTATTTCGGGAATCACCCAATGTGCGCATTTGTGAGCTTTTGTACCCGGGCCTATGGGATCTTCAAACTGCACATCTGCTCAATGTGCGCTTAGATTTTGAACTGTTTCGAATTATCTGAAACGTGGAATGGCCTGGTAGTAGTAGTGTACCGTACAGTTTGCACGATTTTTAGCTGGGCCCTCCGGAACCCACTCGCGTGGCACGCATGTTTTTCCTTCTTTGCGCGCAAGCAATGTTGTTGATCCCTCAAGAAACCCACAATTGCCGGGAATGTCATGGGTATTGGTTTCAGAAGAAAAAGAACCCATGATTGGTACCCAGGAATGTCCTGGGTATTGGTTCTGGAAGAAAAAACCAAGAAAGGTACCCAGGAAAACCCAAGAAAGGTACCCAGAAAAACCCAGAAAAACCCATGAGAATCACCCAAGAAGCAAAATATACACCTGTGAGGAAATTACTTATGCTGAACAACAACGATGGCGACAACAACACCGGGTCCCTCTTCGACCCAGAAGCTCACGAGGGATCCCACCCACCCCAGGGCCCCGATGGAAGCCTTCCCGCTTGTTGCCAAGTTTTCAACAAGATGTCGCGTTTCATGATGCACAACCAGAAGCAAATCTTTGAGGGACAGGCACCAACCCACTCATGCCGTAGTGTGCTACGAAAGGACAAAGCAAGCAACCTCGTTTGTACTACATAAAAGAAGCCCATTTGCAGTCTATTTTTGTGTTAGGGTCCTCAGTCAGAGTTATTTTCGTGGGTTTTCCTGGGTACCCCACGTTTTCAAACATGGGTATTGGTTCTGGAAGAAATACCCATGTTTGGCAAACATGGGTTTTCCTGGGTTTTCCTGGGTATTGTTATTGGTTCCAGAAGAAATACCCAATAAATACCCATGTTTGGCAATCGTGGGTTTTTGTGGGTAGGGCCAAAAAAAAATTAGAAAAAAAACGCGCGCGAGTGGGTTCCGGAGGGCCATGGAGGAGTTGTGTTGAAGAGTGAAAATAATAGCGAACCTCATGAATGTGCACAAACCCGTAATTACTACCGGTAGGAACTTAAACCAACAAAAAGTTGAAGTATTACTGTCGCGTCATCGCTCAATATTTTATCGTGATATTTTTCCTTTGCTTTCATTACTTAAGTCATCTTTTTGATCTTCCAAAATGAGACGTATACGAAGTAGATGCTTCCTTCGTAAAAAAATGAGACGCCATTGACAGACCCCACCCAACGGTCCTGAAATTAATAGCTCGATCTCCAACATTTTCGCTTCCTCCGAAACGACAGATTACTGATTTTTGTCGATTTCATCGGAAAGAAAGATAATGTGATTGCAATGAGCAGCGGTACATGTACGGTATTGAATAGCTTCTCCACAACTACTGAATTTTCTGGCTAGAGAAATACTATTTGCGTGGCCCTGCAATAAATTGTGCACCAATAGAGGAACTCGGTAAAGATATTAAAATATGAATTTATTTACGCTTAAATAATACTTCGTAATAGTCAAAATGAAAAAATGGATGAAATAATATAATGCTCATAATTTCTAAACTCCGCCGTTGTGATGCGACGGGTTGAGCTGTGGCCATGTTCCTCGATTCGGGGTATGTGTTGTGTTCGCTTGTCGCGTGGAACAAAGCAATGGATTCTCGGAGTTGTCCTTCTTGGAATTTCGATTTCTCCTCGACCTTTCCCAACAAAAATCAATAGAATTCAGGAGGTATAGACGATCGAGCGCGAGTTTACCATTTTTCCTAAGCTTGCGCTGTCCAGAAACCCATTGTCCGAGCTTGGGATCTTTATTGTAAACTTGCGGAACCGCAGTCGATCCGTGATTCATTCTAGCGTAGGAACGAAGCCTCTCGAACATCTCGATCCAAGCTATGTCTTCGTTTGCTCTTCTTGGATGCCACTCAAAACCAATACTTTCGAGGAAATCGGTGCGAATCCTGCTCAGTTTGTTAATCCTCATGCATTTGCGTTGATCATCGGCCCAGCGTCCAATCTTTCGACCGTCGCAATCGACAAAATCTCTTGGAACCAATGTCGACCCGTTGTTTTTGACTTTGTATGTAACAAGACGTTTGAACATATCCATCCATGCTGCTTGTTCTCTTTCCTTTCTTACGTCCCAGCAAAAGTAGATGGCGTCCAATAGTTGCCTTCGTTTGGGGTTATTCAAAGAAGAGAAACGTTGGTCTGCCACCCATCTTCCGAGAGACGGATCTTTCTCGTAGTGGCTTGGGACCAATGTCGAACCGCCGTTCTCGTTTGTGTACACAACTAAACGTCGGTACATATTCATCCAAGCAAGGTCTTCTTCTAGTATGGATTGTCTGGCATTGTCATGATTGTCAATCTGGGGGGCCGCTTTTGCACTCTTTTCAGAGGCTCGAATAGTAATAGGGGACCTGGTGGAGGAAAGATCATCTTGGATGAAAGTTCTAAGTCTTGTAGTCAATATGCTATCTTGCTTCTCTCGTGTCGCTGTCGACAGAGGCATGTTAAAGAAGGAGCGTCGAACGACGCTGTCGACTGGTGTTTGCGGTAACGATATCAAAGGTTCGTTCTTTGATGGATCTAACGATACGACCCTGAGCATCGGGCGCGCACTAGTATCGCCTGACACTCTAGTGCCTGGTGTACTTCTTGGCAATAGCACGTCCTTGTACAGAGATCCATATGGGTGATCTTCCCATTCTTCCTGCTCTTGCTGGCCTGGTTGCTTCGTTTTCGTTGAATTCACAGAAATTGCGTTCGAGTGCGCTCCAGCAAAGCCTGCTGTAGCACGAACGTCTTGGAATTCCGTTGGATTGCTCATCATTGAGATCTTCTCGATTAGAGATCTACGCAAGTGGAGTTTCCGTTCCTCTTGCATTTGCTTCATTTCATGTATGTATGACATCCTCGTAGAATTATCCTTTATCGATCCTCTTTTGAAGACGGCTTGGATGCAAAGCGGTGCCTGCATACTTTGATCTTGGTATGTTTTATGGGAGAAGGATAGCTTTTCACCAAAAATATGACTTGCCTTGAGCCAAACACACAGCAATTCTAAATAATTCAATAGCCGAAAATAGCCAATAGAACTATTTCCAGTCTCGTCGAAAAAAGCAAACTTATTGGAGAATCCATTCAGTGAGGAAAAGAAGATTCGAAATCATTTTTATGAGTTGCTAAGAATGCATACCATATTCACGCAATGTGTGTCTAAGTAGCTATCATGAAAAACTGTTTTCTAAGACACAGGCTGTGCTAACTGAGATATAATGTTGAAACAGAAATTAGACTGCATCATCTATGGAAGCTTAGACGCGCACAGGAAATATTACGGTACCGTTAGTATTGCTATTCTTTGCTCTTCCGGGGTTTATTATAAAATCTTGAAGTTCCGTCTCGGCCAATAGAATTGATTTGAAATAAGACCTAGATATTGAATCGCTGAGCACTATTTCTACGCTCTGTCCTGTATTGTTCAGTAATACTTCTATTCCTGAGGTATCTTGAGATCTCCAAGGAATTACTGTACGGGTATGAAACACTCGGGAAGAGCCCTTAATCATATGATAAATTTATTTGGAAAAAAATAGTAACACGTATGTAATCGTACCTGCTGTACGGTCTTAGTTATTCGAAATTGTTTTCTTTTTAAGACCAATAATGAGAAGCTAATAGAACCACTCCAGAAGCATTTACGCCTTCAATTGCGGGTCTCGATAGCTTCCGGGGCTTTCTGTGCTTCTCGCAGGTCTGAAATTTATCAACGAAACTAGGTCCTGACCCGCACCACGATTAGAACGATTGTTGCATAGGCTTTACTAGCGGTACTTGAAATGACATTTCTCACTTATCATCTGCGTGTTCCACAATATTGACCAATGGCAAAGCGGTGAATAAGTAACAATAATATACTGTACTTAAGGGCCCCCTGACGCGTCAAAAGCTAAGGCAGATGTAAGACATCAAAATTTACATCGCAGCATCTATTAAGTCATTATTTGTTAAGTAAAGGCTTAATAGATGCTGCGATGTTCGCCTTCGTCTTCTGTTCGATTCATTAAGCAGTACGTCAACATCGGTTCCTAAAAGATAAGCAACGATGAATACAGGAGCGGGTCTGAGTTTGCTAAAGACAAACACCGTGTTTTGCTCTTCAAATTCGTATAAGAACCAGAGTCTCATCATTCAACGGACGGGTATGGAAAACCTCGAATCTGTCATCTTTTTCGAGAGTGGACTGGGCGTGGCAACTTTTTCAACGCTAACTCCTTCCTTCCGGGGATTAGGAATGTGGAAGTATCGAGGCTCAAAATCTGTGAAGAAATGCAAGACCACTTTCACTAATACTGAGTCTACGACAGTATAAACCTTTCGAAAAAAGATTCGATTCTATGGACACAATACGGTCTCGTGTAGTGGAGGAGGGGAGTCCATCACCCGCGACAGTGCGCAATATACCCACCTCCTGTCGCTGTCCGATGTTTGACTCGTTGCCACTAGACTGGAAAACCAGAATTGATTCTGACGGCGGTGTTTTGCCGCCACCTTCGTTCGGTTGTTGGATCTGCATTGACTTCCAGTACATGCAACCCAATCCAATCCAATCCAATTCAATTCACCACAACGGCTTCGATGAACCCTTTTTGGAACGAATTCACCTGCAGTCGGTACGTACAACTGCGTACGGGTAGAACGCTGCGGACGACTGCGACTGCGACTGCGGGCAGTGCCTTTCCAGGAGCATCGCATCGCATCGCATCGCATCGCTTCAAATCTCATCGCTTCAAATCGCGTGTCACACAACCGGTACCGCAGTGTGTCTCGTCGTTTCGGTTGGTTCACCTCGATTCTGGCTTCTATTTTTTGGCAGCAGCAGCAGCAGCACCACCACCACCACCAAATTTGCCCATTCGAGTGTCGACAAACTTGACCATGATTTCCACGGCCTCTTCGGCCTTTGGATCCGCGAGGATGCCGTGGAACGCCGACTCAATGACGTTCAACTCCTTGTCTTCGTCGGTCGTCGAAGACTTCTGAAAGAGGATTTCCGACCCCGCCATGGGCACCGCCACGTCTTCGTCGCCGTGAACGATGCAAAAGGGTCGAACGTATCCCGGGATGGCCTTCTCTCGGGCTTCTTCCATCGCTTGGAGCAAGTTGACGGCCGTTCCCAATCGAAACGGATTTCCGATCGAATCGAGTCCCATTTTGACTCTCTGGGGATCCGAGTAGCACTCGACGACCGCCGAATCTTTCCAGATCCGATCGGGGCTCACCGTGTTGGGCATGAAAAAGGGCGTCCACCGGGGTGCCATGGGTGCCAGCACGTACCTCAGCAGCTGATACACGGGGAATCCCGGAACGTCTCCGATGATTGCGGGGCACACCAACAGGGACGCGTCCAGGTTTGGCGGTGCCTCCTCGGGGTGGTCCTGGAAGTACCGACCGGCGAGCACCGTGAGAGTTCCCCCAAAGGACTCTCCCGACACGAACAACGGAACATCCTTGGAATGTTTGCTGGCGACCAGCTTGACGAATTCGATCAAATCGTCGCGGGATTCTTGCCAGGACGGGATGAAAAAGCGATCACCCTCCGAAAACCCGTGGCCGTATTGATCCTGCGCCATGTATCATCGGTGCGATGCGATGCGATTCGATGCAATGCGATTCGGTGCAATGAAATCAAATGAAACGAAACAAATGAAATTCCGCGCGTGGAACAAAAGAAAAAATTACTGGAATGAGATTGGTTTGGGTTTTGTGTGCGGCGGGCGGCGGGCGGACGGGTATTGGGGCGTGGCGTGAAACTGCAAACAAAAACTACCACAAGCGAAATCCGCTAGTACCGGTGCCGTGCCGTGCCGTGCCGTGATGTGCCGTGCCGTGCTGTGATGTGCTGTGATGTGCTGTGATGTGCTATGCCACACCATACCGTACGTACTCGAGCATACACCGCAAATCCCTTGGCGGTGAAGGTTTTCACCATGAGTGCCACGTCGAGCGGACGATTATTGTTGTTGGAGGCGTGCCCCGAATGGGACATGATTCCGTGGGTAAAGATGACAATTCCCTCGGGGTCGTCGTTGCTGTTGCTGTTGCTGCTGCTGCTGTTGCTGTTGCTGCTGCTGCTGTTGCTGCGGCTGCTGGGGAGCCAGTATCGGTAGTGCAGGTTTGCTTTGGTGGTGACAACCATGGCGGCATCGCCGTCGTTTTCGCCGTCCGCAATCTCGTGGCAATCGCTCGCCGAGGTATACCATCCGTGCCGGCAGTTTTGTCCCGTGGTCTCGTCGATGGAATCGATTTGTTCCTGCGTGGGGAAATCCTCGCTAGGGATTTCGACGCGAACCGCCTTGCCAAACAATTCGCGTTTTTCGAATGTGGTTGTTGGCATTGCGATGTTGTTGCCGTTGCTACTGCTACTGCTACTGATATTGCTTTTGCTTTTGCTGCTGCTGTTGTTCTCGACGTCGTTGGTGGTTTTGGTTTTGGCTTTGTCGACGGCTTTTTTGGTAAGAAATGGAAGCAACCGATTCCGAATTCGTCGTATGCGGTTGGTCTTATCGGTTGAAAGGCTTTCGATTACTCTACCAGGCACTATTATGGCAAACGAGATGAGGAATGCTGTCTGAATCAATCTCCGAACGCTCCTCATGCTTGGGATGATTGATTCATCCCGTCGTGGTCATAATATTGTGTGATTGTGGCAAAACGGAACGTAATTTGTTACCGTATGGAACACCTGGTGTCACACTGTCGTCTAGCTCCGGCACCAAAAACCCCGCTTGAAACGGTAGGTGATCCATTGATCATTCCCGGCATGAAATGTTCGCTGCCACTGTACGTAGTAGACATGACGTGTAGTCCAGAAATCACGGGTGATTGTTACTAACCGGTACGTACGGTACGCCATCTCGAGAACTCTGGGCCTGACCCGAAGAATATAGTGCCAGACCACTGCCTACGAGTCATGTACGTAAGAAATCTTACTGGATTCCTGGTAGCGTGAAAAGTGCAATTGCAACGAATGTGTAATTACGCCATCTCGGAAACTCTGGGTCTGGCCCTATAAGAATATCGTACCAGACCCGGCCCTACGAGTCATTGCGAACACCGTACCCGGTACGTAAGAAGTTTCACTCGTGGGTTGAAAAGTGCAATTGCAACGAATGCATAATGGCGCCATCTCGGAAACTCTGGGCCTGGCCCTAAGAATATCGTACCAGATCCGGCCCTACGAGTCATTGCGAACACCGTCCGTGGTACGGTACGTAAGAAGTTTTACTGGTGGGTTGAAAAGTGCAATTGCAACGAATGCATAATTACCCCATCTCTGAAACTCTGGGCCAGGCCCTAAGAATATAGCACCAGACCCGGCCCTACGAGTCATTGCGAACACCGTGCCCAGCGGTACGTAAGAAGTTTTACTGGTGGGTTGAAAAGTGCAATTGCAACGAATGAAGCATCTCTTTTGACACCACGTCCTTCATTCCCACTCCCCGTTGGATCTTTCACTCCCACGGGACCAATGTTTGATCTTATTATCGGTAGCTACCGGTACGGGTACGAGTACTCGTAAGAGTGCGGTACTTCGTACGAAGTAATACCTATCGGCTATCGATACTACTTGTATTCGTACCGGTACTGGTACTGGTACCGGTACGAGTAGAGAGAATCCCTGACCCCTGACACCTTTTCGAATGCTCTAAAGACTTACGGTACCAGATACGATGTTGAGAGGCATTCAACGCCTGGCAAGAATCGTCGTTCGCAATTACGGTACCGGTACATGTACCGTACCAAAAAATTCGTGGGAAACGACACTGTGAGTGCGAGAGAGGAGAACGACGGTTTCATCATTACAGTAACAGTACGGTCTGTCGCTTGGAAAAGGAAGCAATGAATGAATGAATGAATGCATCCATCTATCCATCCATCCATCCACTGTGTATAGAGGACGAAAGTGGCGGGACCCACACGGCGGGCGTGTGATACTTCCATGTGTGTTCCAAGCCACACGCAAGTCCTACCTTCCGAACGCTTCGTTTGACACAAAACCACAACAAGCAAAGAAGCCGCTGTTGTGGTGGTCGATCCGTTCCACAATTGTAATCGTCTTGTTGCTGCTGTGTATAACAAAGGTGGGAACAAGGAGAGAGATTCGTGCACGCACGGCATGCAAGTGCAAGTGCAACGACACACAACAATCCACCGGGTGGTGATATCCACGAATCGTTCGTTTAGTCTTTGCGTGTTGTTCGGGAAGAATATGCAAGATTGCTTCGAGACGACGCAATGGAATCGACCGAACAGCATTCTAGTAACAACGAGCAACGAGACACCATAGATGTGTGTTGGAGCATTACCCTGGAATCGGAAGGGTACGTACCGATACATATCTCACAACATTTCTTGGTCTTCCTTCGGATATCTTCCTTCAAGCATACCCGCCCTTATACCAACAGTTCCGTAGTACGGTAGCATCGGTGAGTGCACTCTACTCGTAATTACGATCGGTCCCTAGTTTCATTTCATTCCACACTAACAGGGGGAACGATGAAGTTGTGGTTCTTGCCGATTCCCATGGCTGGCATTGCGTCGGTTGCGACGACTACGACGACGACTACGACGTTGGTGATGGTGTTGATGCTGGCGACGGCGAGTCGTGGCGCTCTGGCCCAGTCGATCGCCGGTGGGGTATCCAACACGGAACACCACTCGCGCTACACGCTCCGCCACCGCGGTCACGACCACGATAACAATAACGATAACGACCGCGTTCGTATGGATCTGGATCGACAAGCCGCCGCCGCCGTCGCGGAGGAGCAACTCGGACGCCTGTTGCAAGACATGAGCATGACGACAACGGTACGCATGGTGTTGCAAGACATGAGCTTTGACCTCACGGGACGGGCCGCGAGGAACGGAGTCGCGGCCGGTGTGGCATCCGCCGAGGCCAAATCGAGCAAGAGCAACGACAAGGGAAAATCTGGCAAGAGCGAGCGCGAGCACAACACGCACGCGTTCAAGGAGAAGCAGAGCAAAAGTGGCAAGTTCGGGGACAAACTCTCCAAGTCGAACGGAAAGGGCGCCAAGGGCGTCGGTAAGACCAAAGGAGGCCGTCTCCTCCGCGTTGTAACCGATGCGGAAGAAGCTCGGTTCGAGACCAATCGCATCCGCACCACCGAAAACAGAAACAGAAATGCAAATGCAAAGAATGCACCCCACCACACATGGAAGTCCGACCGCCGATTGACCGGTGCCGGCTGCAACTACAAAAGGGACACGGGTGGGAGCAAGGATGGCAGCAAATCCGGGAGCAAGTCGGGCAGCAAGTCGGGCGCTAGAGGAAAGGATGGTGGCGGTAGGTTCGGTCGATACCGCGGTCGCCGCCGTATCGAAACGGGGTTGTTCTTGTGCCAAAGGAGCGGCAGCTTTACGTGCTGCCAAGAGTGGGGCGATACGGGAGACGATCCCCTCTGCTGCAAGGAAGAAGAAGCAGCAGACTTGGTTAGGGAGCAATCGAACGACTTCAAGGACGACAACGGCAACGACAACGACAGCAAGGACGATGGCCCGAGCGCCATTAGTAAACCGAGCACGAATGAAAACGGCTCGAGTGACGATAACAAACCGGACAAGGGGGACGAGGATTCTCCATTTCCTGTTCGCGATCGCCCCGTTCCATATATTCCGCCCTCGCCGAATGAGCCATCCGAGAGCAACGACTTTCCTGACCGTATCTGATCGAGAGAAAACCGCAGTATGCCGTGATTGGCCATGCGTCGATACTAAAACTTCAAAATCAAGAACATGAACATGAATATAAATATGAGTATGAGTATGAGTATGCGGCAGCTATTGAATAATGCCCGTGGGACTTTTCATAGTTTGTACAGGATCTTATGGTGGAGGGTGGTGTTATTGCAAGGGAAATCAATGTTCCAAAGCATTCTCCTAGACCCCAAACATCGGCTGCCCACACTTTGAGCCTTGGACAATAAACCTCATTATCGAATTTATGATCCCAATTTTTCAAAATTAGATCGTCTGAGGCAGCAGATTGATCGCGAGGAGAAAATGTACCGTGTAAATCAGATTTATAATACTATACGAAGGATAAGATTGATTCTCGCAATACTATAACCTCCCAAATATTGAGTACCTACATGCAAAAGAACTGACTGGGATTGCTCTTGCTCTAGCTAGCACTGTAGCTAATTAGGGTTCAACCTACCTTGTAGATTTGATGTTGCTTCCCCTCCTTGCAAGATTTTAAAAGTAATTTATAACGTACACAGCTCGAGCGCATGAACTCGTACGTAGTCGCGTTCTGTAGAGTCATACAATGCATACCGACACCAACGATGGTCGCGGAAAAGTAAATACAAAGCAGTATGCTGCATTATCAACAAAAGACATGCATGCTGCATTATGAACAAAAGACATGCCCCTGCAGTGCCCTCACGTTATGTCGGTACATCCACCGAGTCAAAGGCCAACCGAAGCAGCACCTTCCCTGGCCACCACGGAGTCGAAAAAGAAGACGAAATTCAAAAGCTTGATCGCGGATTCGAACCACGGACCTCTTCATTACTAATGAAGTGCTCTAACCAACTGAGCTAAACAAGCGCGCTCTGTAGGGCGAAATTTATAATTCATAATTGTAAAGTCAGCTGCTTTTCCAGAGTGTTTGACATCAAATCTTCAGAGGTTTCACTGGGTCATGGGTCATCTTAGCAGGTCTGGTCAAGTTCGTTACTAGCCCTGTAAAATATTGTACAGTACACATGGCGATTAACTATGAATCCAGGACAGAGCCCAGGATTGTATCAACTATCAAGACGTTTTTAGAAAGTGCTGATAAAATGAAAATTATGAAAGTATTAGTAATTAACAACATCGATATGCAAAAGGGGTCTCACTTTGGAAAGAGTCATTTGGGATCTCCTTCCGGTTCTCCAGGATCCCTTTCTGGTAATTCATAACTTCTTCCGGACCTTTAGGTCATCCCCAGATCGTTCCCAATTAAATCGGTCAGTCATGAGGATTATTGTTACACTATCCCCCATAGTGGCTGATCGATCTATTGTTGTTGTTGCTTTTGTTGTTATTGTGGTACTGCTGCCACCATTGGTTGTAGATTTCCTCTACCATCTCAGATTTTTGTACCTTTACCGTGTCTTTTCGAAAGACCTGAAAAATTGAGTATGGCCCGTGGAATCTTTCCTGTAATTTGGTCAGATCATATGTTCTTACAATTATCCAGTGGCCAACTTGATGATTGTGATTGATCCTGCTCTTGTTCAGCCTTACCAGATTCTGATCGATGAGTTGCTGCCATCAATTTCAAATAGCTTCCAGATTTTCTATCAATGAAACATCCATCATCATGTCCTTACCAAACGCCATTGCCCCTGGTGGTGATGATTGTAAGGTATGGTTGACAGACAGCATGTTGCATGCATGCAATCTGCTAAGGCATTATCCACTATCTGTTCTGCCTCTTGCTCATTATTTGCATGCATCGTTCTCATGGTAACTCAAAAAAATTCTCCCATGATGGTGCAATGTAGCCTTTCACAGATCACATTGGATTGTAGGTTTAATTGCCATTGGTACTGGTTTAGTTCTATTCTGCATAAGCAAGGATTGGAATTTGTGGCCTATAAATTCCCCCCATTGTCATAGTGATTGGGTTGCAGGTATTGAGCTAGCCAGCTGTTTGCAAATTGATCTGGTGCATGGTGCTGGCTTGATTTGTTGCTATCATGACCATTTCAGCTAGGTTGGTGACTGGGTCAATTGTTGTCAACGCTTTGAACTTGTATTGTTGATTCCCGGCTTGAATCTTCCATGGTCCAATAAGATCAACACATACCCTCTACTACTGTCCTTGTTTTGGTGACAGTTCACTGGGCATGTATTCTGTTTACATGGTTGTTGAAAGTTTGGTGAATAAAATCTCGCTGCAATTGTGTCATAAAGGCGTTCAATGCCACAATGCCCCATCACAACTTGGTACCAGTGGATCACTTGTTGTATGAGTGTTGCAGGTATGACAATCTTCCAGTCTTGATTATTGTCATTGGTTCTTGCCACAAGTTGCTGTCTGTTTATGACAATGATGCATTATTTGGTTGGGTCAGCCTGATGAGCCATTCAAAGGTGTAGATCTTGGTTCTGATGGTTCTGGATGTTGGTAACTGTGATTGAATTTGGCATTTCCTGCAGGGGTGGTAGGTTGAGTACTAGGTATTCAATCATTCTGTTGCTTTTATTGATATTGGCAAAGGTTTCATGATCGCCAATGATAATGCCATCCTTTGGTACTTGTATTATGTGGAAAGCAACTATTTGAGTACCCTTGTTTTGCCGGTCACTATCCCCCACAGAGGGTGGCTCCATATGAGGCAGCCTTGGGGAGCAATTGGCAATAACATTATTTTTCCTTCTATGTGAGTGAGGTTTACATCAAACCCAGACATGAAAAGCTTCCGCCTGAGGACTTCTTGGATGGAGAAGGTTTTGAAGATGAGGTTCTTGTGATTGGTGTAGGCATAGAGGGCACCTCATAGTAGGATTTGCTGGTACTCAGTAAGTGTAAGGATAATTGCTAGCAGCTCCTTTTCTGTTGTGGTGTAATTTTGTTGGGTTTTGGAAAGCTTGCGACTAAAATATGCTACTAGCCTGCCATTTTGGATGATTTCCGCACCCAGCTGATAATCAGAGGCATCCGTGTAGATGTGAAATGGCTTGGTGTAGTCTGGATAGGCATTCATGGCATCCACTGCCAAAAGGGCTTTCATTTCTTCAAAGGCTGTTTGTTTGATAGAGTCCCAAGTGAGTTTCTTTGAGCCTGTTGTTTCTGTTAGGGGTGTTAACACATTCGCTTGCCATGGCCAGACGGATTTATAGTAGCTTACAGCTCCAATGAGTGAGCAAACTTGAGTGATGTTCTGAGGTGGAACCATCTTTAGCACTATATCAATCTTCTTCTTCCATGGTTTGATTCCATCCAGTGTCATCCAGTGTCCTAGAAAGTCAGTTTCTTTTACCATCCAGTCACATTTGAGTGGATTGCATTTCATTCCCTTGCTTGGAAACCGTTGTAATACCTCGTCCAGGAGCTCAATGTGGTGATTGAATGATTTATTCATCCATATGCCTACATCATCAATGTAGCAAGTGTAATCCAATCCCTGTAACATCTCAGTCATGATGTGCTGGGCAATGTTGCCTCTGATTTTGACTCCCATGGGCAAGCGTATACCTGAATAATCTGTAAGGTGTGGTGATGGTGCACAGTTTTTGGCTTTCCTTATCCAGTAGAAAGCAATAATATTGCATTGATAAATCAATCTTCATGAATCACGTATCTTTTCCTTGTCTATTTATTATATACTGTATTCTTGGCAACAGGAAATACTTGTGTTTAATCACTTTGTTGAGCTTACGGATATCCAATACCCATCTCACTCTGTTGTCTTTCTTTGGTATTATGAAGGTAGGGAAGGCCCAATTAGATGGCCCACATGGTTCAAGGACACCATCTATTATCAGGCTGGCCAGTTCCTTCCTGAAGATTTCCTCCCTTTGGTATGCTACTGGATGCGACTTCATATGCACCAGCTAGGCATCTTCCTTCAATAATTTGATATGAATTTTTTGATAAGGATAGCATCCTAATTCGCCATCAAACACAATCTTGTGCTTTCTTAGCATTAATTCAAATTTCTGCTTCTCCTCTGCATTCATGTGTGCCTGCTTTTGTGCTACCTCTGCTGCTGTGATATGCTAATAGCTTTGTTCCAGTATTTCTTTATTTGTTGCATTGCTTAGCAATTCTGCATCCTCGGCTTCTTCAGCACTGACTCGTGTCATTGTTGCTGCTGCATTTTTCATCAATATTGAGTGATTCTCACCAATGATTTGACCAAAGTAATAAAAAAATATTCGCGAGTGAATAGATTGGATAGATTTTTGGCGCACCCAACATATGTATAGATTTTATTAACTATGCACACCGAGTGGATTTGGAATTCGGAATCCCATGCCCGGAAAAAGGGGTGCAAGAGGTGCACCACATGATTCATTCGTGCGTTGGGGACTAAAATATTTGATTTTAGTATGATTTTAAGATTCCGTTGGAGTTTATTCTGTTTTTATTCAGTTAATAAAGTTTTGAAAGTCGATGCAGTCTCGACTGCTAAATTCTATTCAATAGTTAGTAATAAATCTATTAACTATGTGAATAGATTTATTACTTTGGCCGCAAACTTTTATTACTTTATCATTGGTGGGAATCACTCATTGTTGCATCCATCCATGTTACTGTTTGTGTTTCAAAGCACATGGTAATGCCTGCGGCCGTGAGAAAATCCCTGCCTAGTATAATGAAGGAATTGGCACTGAGGTGAATCAAATATTGTGGCTGAAATCCCTTTGATTCTTGCCATTCACAAATTCTGGCATTTTTAGCTCCTTCAGTTGTACCTCAAGCGAGGTATCAAATGCTCCATTGACTGCTGTTGTTATTCATTTGTATCCTACATGTCTTCTTGGTTGGGTATCAAAGGGCATGGAGTGTGCATCGATCATGGTTTTCGTACTACCAGAATTGCATAACGTCACATAAGGTATATCCGCTGTTATTCGTTGTATTGTTTTAATTTTTAGCAATAGCAGCGGCGTTGCGTCATTCATTGTTGTTCCATATTTTTTTGTTCGTCGTTTTTGTTATATTGGCTATTTCTGTCTTATCGGTTGCTTTTGTTTCATCAGTTGTTTTTGATTTATTGGTTGTTTTTGTTTTATTGACAGTGGCCACCGGCCTGAGCTGTGTTTTTGCAGCTGCGACTGCATCTACTCCTTTTGTATTCATTTCTGTTTATGAGTATGATACATTACACTGAATAGGTTCAACGTGCCGTGACTGTGGCTGTCATTTATATTGATTTTGATTTTGATTGTGGTTTTGCACAGCAGTGAAATAGATAGCATCCCTCACTGTGATGTTGGAGTAGTAAGCATCATGGCCTTGCGATCTGCTCCACAATTGAATGTAGTCACTTTCATTTGATCCTCTTCTGACTCCATTCCCCTGGCCACCAAATCGCCCGCCAAATCGTCCGCTGAATTGTCCGCCACCGAACCTACATGCATTAGAGTTTCCACCATGTGTTCCTCAAAATGAGCTGTTGCTTGAGTTGATGTATCATGGATATGGCGCTTGTTGTTGATTTGTTGGGGATAAGTCAACATTCATACCAAGTATGGCTTCCACTGGGGTGTTGTGTGTATTTTTCACTGCTTTTGCCTTGTCCTCTTCCTTGGCCTCTGGATTCTCATCCTCCAAATCCGCAGCCTCCTTGCTGGTTTCTCTACTCCTTTTCCTTCTTATCCTTCTTCACGTGTTTGTCTACACTGTCCTTGCGTCTTGTCATGTAGTCTCTAATCTGTAGGATTGTAATATTGCAAAAAATTACTGTCGTGTCTAGGTATAAATCTTGCCAAGATCTCGGATATGTTTTGAAGAACATCCTTTTCCTTTGTTGCTCGCTGAGGTCGTTGTTATCGCCACCTGGCAACATGTTGATATAATTGAGCACAATATCGATTCTACTGCAATGGTCATGTTCAGAGCATTCCATCAGTTTCATCATGTGTTTGTGTTCAAATACTGCAATCATCATCTCTTTTTTGTCCGGATCTGGCGTGATGGTGCCAATGAATGCTCGCATGGCCGTTTTGCATCCTTCTCTGGTGTGCTTGATGGCTCTGCCTTCCATCATCTGATTCCATTTCTTTCTCAGGCTATGTGGCAGACACTGTCCCCATTGGGTATGCATCTATTCACTGGCATCTCCATGTCATTGCATGTGTTGACAAAAATATCGTAGGTATACAGCACCTCCTCTACCTCATAGCTTTGTACTCTCCTGATGTTTTTCTTACCTGCCGATCGGTTGTTTCCTGCATACTACTAGTCTACCACTAGCTTGAGGTAGTTATGATCTTCAGTGACATCCAATAGTCTTTTGTACTGAATGCATGTTGAAATTGAGTGTTCATTGTGCATTGCTGTCAAATGTTCTTCAAATAGTCTTAGTGTAATTACAGTGTATCAACTATTGAGACGTTTTTAGAAAGTGCTGATAAAATGAAAATGAGTAACACGAAGTATGAAAGTAATAAAATCGATATGTAAAAACGGTCTCACTTTGGAAGGACTCATTTGGGATCTCCTTCTGGTTCTCCAGGATCCCCTTCTGGTCATTCATAACTTTTTCCGGACCTTTAGGTCATCCCCGGATCGTTCCCGATTTGATTGGTCAGTCACGAGGATTATTGCTTGTTACAAGGATAGCGTGTTGCGTCTGTTCTCGTACGTATAACACGAATCAGTCGAGTCGTGCCTTTCCTGACTACCGGTACGGTATGAGATAACCAAACTAACCGATAACAAACATTAACGATGCAATTCACTCTTCAAGCATCCGAGACATCTTGGTAATAATGATAGTAACGCGTCGAGTGAATTATCTTTCCTTTGGGTACGTACAAACAACATACCGGTTTCATTATTTCTTCCATAACGGATAAGAAGCCGCCACAGCAACACATTCATACCGGCAACACAGAATCAGTCGATCATGTTTCGAAAGCCCAAACGCTCGGCGAAAAAGGCGGGCCTTCGCGCTCGCAAACCGAAAGCCGATGACGAGGACGAGGACGGCGAAACGACACGGGAAGTCCAAGAAGCTCTCAAACGCGCCAAGAACGAACATAGCAACAGCGTTAGTGGTGGAGGAGGAAGAATCCAGAGGGCGAGTGGGGGTGCAGCAGGTGCGTCCGACAGCGACGGCGAAGGGGAAGGCAACAACAGCACCCACCAGAAGAACAAGACCGGTGTGATGCATCACTTCGAGGCCAAAACGAACGAGACCATTTCCCAAAAGGACCTGGCCACCTCCACCACCCAGCACCATCCCAAGGAAATGGAGAAAATTTCGAAGTCGGCATCCCAAAGCGATCCCAAACGGAACAAGTTTTTGGCCGGACCCATTCGGGCACCCACCAACATTCGAACCACCTGCAGGTTCGATTACCAGCCGGATATTTGCAAGGACTACAAGGATACCGGGTTTTGCGGCTTTGGGGATACCTGCATTTATCTGCACGATCGGGGGGATACCATGAGCGGATGGCAGCTGGAAAAAGCATGGGAAGAAAAGCAACAGGTCAAGAAACGAGAGCAAGAGAAACAAATGGAACGTTTCATGAACAAGGTCGATGCCATGGACACGAACAACGGCGACAACGACGACGAGGACTCGGCTGCGGTTGCGGCCTCGGACGACGGCATCCCCTTCGCATGTTTCTTGTGCCGCAAGGCCTTTGACGATCCGATCGTGACGACCTGCGGTCACTATTTCTGCCAGGGATGTTTACAAGATCATTACCAGAACCAGAAGCAAGAGCAGAACGAAGCCGGTGGCGACAGAGATGCCAAGGGCCAATCGTGCCCGATTTGCGGAAGGGACACACACGGTGTCATGAATCAGCCGACCAAACTGATTGGGAAGAAACGAAAATTGCTGGGACGCAAGGCGACGTGGCAGGAGTTCCTGGAGTCTCGCGGAGGTGCCAAGGGAGGGGATGCCGACGACAACGAGTAACACGCGGGGGAGAAGGAACGATTGGGCGTGATTTCGAACGAACAAATAGGAAAAAGTCAACAAGATCGAATGCGAACAAACCAAACAAGGCATAGTGTGACATGACATTACGTTCGATATTGAATGACATGGAATCCGAACTTTACCACCCGCAGTGAATGGATGCAAGACCTCATTCCATTTTTTCGCCGCAAGAAGGGCATTATGCAGTTCTATTATTGTTTGACAGTGTCGTCCAGTATGGGGTAGTAACTAGTTTTCGGCTCTTCCCGATTCAACCCGCAAATAGCACGATTTAGTGTATCGCATGATTCGGATCCTGAAGTATGAACTTCGAGGTGTTTTTCCGACATCCATTGAAGCGAAACGAAACGAATCCAATCAATGCATGGATTTACTATCGATTGATTCGTTTGTCAATCAGAAGTCTTTTCGGGCATCTCAAGAAAGTTCCATGCGTTTTTCTTCGTTTGATGATTGAACTTTGTCCGAAGAACGATGCCGAACTCATATGCTCTTCGTCCGCCCGATTGGTGTAAAAGAATAAGAACTTGGAAACTCGGCAGTTATGAATTGCGTAGGCACACGTAGATAACCTAAATAGTTTCTGTTTGAAAAAGGAAGACTTCTGAGTTGTATGGAAGTTTTGAGGGCACGAAATTCGTTCTAGACTCGACTGGACGAATGGAAAGTCACGAGAGAGAGGGATACAATACTGTTTCGATTGGTGCTTGTCTTTCCAGTGCGGGTGACACTTACGCCACTCCAAGTGTTCTTTCATCAACTGAGTGGATATTCCTGGAATTCTCTTCTCCTATTCATACTGACCACTTTCTTACTACACTACACACAGGCTTTCACGTCCACCAATCCAACCAAGTACGAAGTACCAGATACGACTACGATAATGAACGAAAGGCGAGAATAGAATTGGCTTTCCACTGATCGATGCTAGTGTCAGCAATGCAAATCCTCCCCCCGGCAATTCCATGCATGTTATTGCCAGCTCGAACCCAATACGGGTATTCCTTCGTCGACTTATGTATATTGTTTGTTCAGGGTGGAGGTGGGTGTGTCAAGACAGAGCGTTTGTTTTTGGGAGTGGGGATTCTATAGTTGTTCGCAGTTTTATCATTTATGCACCGAGCTCGACCATTTTCTTGGCAATGATTTCTGACTTTTGTTTCTTTGCTACCATAACCTTGAATCGATCGAAATCAGAAAGGTTGGCTCGGGTCTTCTTGGCAGACAGCTTCTTGGCCCAGCTGGAGGCTTCCCATTTAGCAAGAGTATCGGCTTCTGACCAGGCCTTAAGAAGAGTCTTTTGGCGGGCGTTGGCCTGAATTTTGACAGTCAAATCGGTAAGAGCAATTCGGCTGTAGGAGATAACCTGTCGGGAAACTCCGGTGAGCTCGGCAGGTCCATCGATCAAGCACTTGTTTTGGTCAACAATGTCGATGATGGTGGCCAACGATCCCTTCTCGGGTCCGTAATTGATAAGGACAATACGTCCGACTTCTACGTGTCTCTTGAAAACCATTTTGAATATATATTTCTGACTACGATTGGATTTGTTGTTCGGAGCGCAGCGACAGGATACACGGATCAGAGGAACGAAAAATGGATCGGTGAGCTTTAGAAGGGCGGAAAAAATCGGGAAGAGGTCCAAAACCGCTTAATGGAACGCAATTCACTCCGCTGTAGTCAAAATATTGTTGTGTTTATTTGGTATCCTGAACATGGTCGACCATCGTCGTCACGTACCTTGGTTCGTGTGAAGTAGCAGTAGTAGTGCTTACAAAGAGAGAAGGGAACAGCGTTGTTGGCTCTGTCGAGGGTTTTGACGATGGTGCTTGAGTTGCTGGATCGAGATTTTTTTTCTACGTAGAATCTACCTAAAATAGTACTGGCCCTGGATGACTTGTAGTAAGTGAGAAAATGCGGTAAGAGGGATTGGACGATTGATTCATTCAGTCGTTGAAAGTTTTCAGTCACGCATTACATCAACACACGAATGAAATTAAGTCACGGTTGAAGCAAAACACAACGATAGTAAGACCCAATAGTTACGCGCGTCAGTCGTCAAAAGAACTCCGCTGGTTTCGCATCATCGCGACAAACAATTGTGTTCAAAATTCGTGACGAACAATCGTTTGCCGTACCGTACGGTAAATGCGGTAATCTTGAGATGCCGTTGGAACGAAAAGGATTCTAGATTCTCTCGGACATCACACATCTGACTCCGGCATGTGAGAAGATCATCGCAGCCATAGACCTCTAAAGAAAACTTCAGTTTCAAAGAAATATCTGAGATTGAGTGAAAAAGCAACAAAAATGAAGTTCTGTATCGCCGCTCTCGCAACCATATTCGCTTGCCAACAAGCGTTCGCATTTACGACCAAGGCGTCGCTCCCCGCTGCCCGATCGGCTTCCGCGTTGTATAGCTCCCCCGTTAACGGCGACGACGCGGTCAACAACAATATTGTGTTGCGCCCGTCCCCTGCGCTCGAAGGAGCCACGGATGATTCCGCTAAAGTCTTTGACAGCCTCTCCATCGGTGGGTGCCACGTGCATCGATACAAATCTACCTCCTTCAACACGGACGATACCGATGTCAATTATGTCATGTGGTACCACGGCCGAAGCATCGAACAAGACCGCGACGAATCGCTGCCACCACTCAGTAGCGGGCGCATTGGACGGGCCGTTTCTAAAAACGGATTGATTTGGGAAAAAGACACAAAGGCTTCAAATGACGTAGACATCGAAGGAGTTTCGATGGGCCTCAACGAGGAGTCCTGGTGGGGATTCGACACGGCCCACATTGGTTTGGGGAGTGTGCTCTTGCCAATGACAACGCCAGCTGTCATGACAGAGGGTGGAATTTACATGATGTATTATTTCGGTGGTAACTTCGAAGAAACTCCCATCAACGATTACGTAACCGCGGACATGCCCGAAGATCTGACAATCAGGGGGATGAAGATGCGCATCGGCGTAGCGGTGTCCCAGGATGGAGAAACCTGGGGTCGAGTGGAGGGGGATGATCCAACAGGAGCATGCCTGCCTCCCTATGAGAAAAGTAATCCCGAGACAGAAATGAAAGACGACAAGAAATCCAGCTTGGAATTGAAGGAAGAACTCTATTGCGGCTGGCCGGAAGTTGTTGTCAAAATCGACGGAAAGAATAATGCTAACTCTGGCTTTTACATGTACTACAGCACCATGACTAAGGATGACAAGCAAAAATGTTTGGGACTGGCCGTTTCGAGCGATGGTTTCCGCTGGTACAAGCGTGGAATCTGTCTGACGCCTTCTCTAGGCGATGAAGACAGCATGGACGACGCCGGAGTCGCCCGATCCCACGTTGTACGAAACGCGGTTTTTAGCGAGCTTGAAGGTACCTGGACTGATGCTCCTGGTTACACGATGTATTACGAAGGCGTTTCCTCCTTGGACAAAAAGCATCGCATCCTCATGGCCACCAGCGCTGATGGAGAGACATGGACCAAGGGAGGAGTCGTCCTGGACGTTGGCACCGACGACGATTCCTGGGACTGCGATGGAGTTGGATCACCAAACATTCTGCGAATGGATGACGGATCTGAGCGCATGTATTACGTTGGTCAAAAAGGAAAGGGCACCGCAATTGGTGTTGCAAAGATGGAATTCGAATCCAACGCCTGGGTCCGAGAGCAATCGTCGTTTTCCTTTGCCGAGGTCTAAGTCAACGATAGATTGCAGCCTCCTGCTGTACAAAAGTATAGTTTAAAATATTATTCATTTCTTTTTTCTCCGCAAATTGTCAAATAGATGGCATGGATGGCCAAACTAGTTCCATAGTATGATGACTGGTATCAATAATTAAGGAATTTTACTGCAGAAAGGCTTCAGTTCTCGCAGAGATTGAGCCATGGATATTTTTTTCTCAACGACCTCTAGGAAGTTTCCTTGTGCACTTAATTATCCCAAGTTTACATGTTAGAATTGAAAATACAGTCATGACAACTTGAAATAGTCAAAGAACCCAGCACTGTTTTTTGCGTTTCGGAGATGCTAACTATAAAGATTTGATTGCCAACTACTATGATAGGTAAGTGTAATGTTGCTCTGCTCTCTTCTAAACCTTGCATTACTATGCTAGATTCTAAATTGTAGGCTTTTGTTCTAGTAAAGTATTGTAGCCTTCCCAATATACTTTCAGAATAAGAAGACATGCGGCATTACTCTGCTTTGCAAAGATGTTGCCACTTACCTCATCCTGCACACACACAGAGTCATAATATTACTTCTGGTACTAGTTGCCATGAGGATGCAGTGGATGAGCTTCCACAGAACATCACATGCAAATAGGTTTGGTTTCAGTTCTGTACACAAAATGTATGAGTCAATGAACTAGGCTTTGTAAACTCAAGTTATTGTGAGGTATTTTACATTTTTGACTAGCCCTTTCACCAGAGTCACCAGTATCACTTTATGCACTTGCAATGAAAGATGTTCTTGATATTGTGACAAGAAGTGCTACCAGTCCAATTTGCTTTGTACTTTCCTCAGCTGTTGTCACACGTGTTTGTGACCACATTGTTGAGTTTGTTAAGAATGCTTTGGAAACCACGTCACTTAAACAATGCTCATGCTTGTGTCAAATTTGTGCAATGTATTTAAAACATTTGGAAACATTTTTTGCACGCATGAAAAATAATTCTCTATGAATTTTTGCATGCAACAATTTCAAGGAAGACTATTTTTGCACTCCTAGTTTCAGCCCCATTATTATGGTTGCTTCACGATTTTTCTCTGGCACAACTTCATTTCATGCTTACCCCAATAATAATTTATTCTCCACTCGATTTTCATTTTTTCCTTATGAAACTCATCTTTGATAATATTATCCTCTATGTGCAATGATATTGTCATAGCATTATTACAAATTTCTTCACAAATGTATTAGCTTTTTGATAACCGGCAATCTATTATGTCATGTCCATTTCACAATACTCACACTACTACAAATATTGAATACCAAAAGTCGACAAACATAGTTTTGTATGAAGAAGAAATTATTTTATTTGCATTTGCAACAATCTCCTTTATACTATTCAAGTTTAACAGCAGATCAATATATTGTGCAAACATACATAAAATAACAATAAAATAACTGCGGTACCATAATGATGTTATCACCATTTATTTTTGTAAACTTTTCATGTATTCAATGTAAAATTTGTAGTCCTCAGTGATTCTTGTTAATAGTCTCCATCATGTCATATTTTTGCTTCTGTCTTTGCTCCTTTGCATTTTCTTCGTCATCATTATCTTGTTGTGTATGATTGCCATTTTGCTGTTGGTGTGATTTAAGTAGTTCTATCTCTAAATCTTTTGACTGTTGTTCCTCCCTTTGTTTTCGTATTTCATTTTTGACATATGTGTAAAGCTCTTGTCCTTCGTTCACTCCATTCCTCCTTATTTCCCGACTTACTGTCAGTGAATTTCTTTCTCTTCTTCGTGCTCTTTGTTGTGTTTAGCCATGATTCGTAGCCATTGTAAAGGAAAAGCAAGAATGCAAATGCTTCATCACTTGCGGTGAAAATGATACTGATTGTTGTTTATAATGATTTTCTTTTAAAGTCTGTCTATTTTGGTAACACTGCTCCAATTCAAGGCCCTGCGGGGCAGGCAGGGGGGGGGGGGGGTGTTGTATGAAAAAAAGGGTGTGAACTTTTGTTTTGGGGAAATATTTGATAGAACTGTCCACATACATACATTTTTCAGAGCATAATATAGTCTACCTAAATTTCACTTATGTTCCCTCCGTACGGAAATACACATTTAAGAGAATGTGTACAACCCGTGTTAACCTATCGTTGCGCCGCGGCACTCCAAAATTCTCCAGCATAGCCGGGGATTTTTGTAAGGGCAAACGTATGGTACAATTCAATCTTGAATTTGAAGCTTGTTGTATCACAAGTGGCATGAAGTTGTTGGAAAAAACATGTTGCGCAGATTAGACTATCAAGTCTGGTGAGTAAGACACATCCTCTGTCAACAAATAATATGCACTTGGTGGCATATGATTCAATTCAATTTTTATGATTCTATGATTCAGGACCCAGGACAAGTTAAATCAGATGCTTGATTGAATTGTATGGTACACTTGATTAACTTGACCTATTTTAATCGCATGATTATTTGATTAACTTGATCTAAAACAGAGATTGAATTGTACAGTACACTTGATTAACTTGATCCAAAACATATTTTAATCATATGATTCTTTGATATCATTGAATCGTATGCTTGATTGCATCGTACGGTACAGCACTTGACTAACTTGACTTGATCTAAAACTTACTTTAATCGTATGATTTTTTGATCTATCCCCCCAACCCCCCCCCCCCCCCCCCAGTACACTCCGTCCACAAGGTTACGTTGTCAACTTTGGGTTAGTGTGGTATTCCAACGCTCACGATTGAAATTACCCACGATTCAAGAAAATCTGAAATACAACAAAGCCACGCAAGCCGGTCTTCAATATTGAAGACTGGATGAAGAACATATCCAAATTCTCTATGTGCAATGTACGTTGAATTTCCATTCAACGCCTTTTTACTGTTACAAGCTTTCTCAACGGCTGCTCGGAGTAGTTGACAAAGCTAGCTTACAATCTTAGTTTTTAACCAATACATAAACCTTATTTTAGTACCTTTTTCTAGAGGCATACGACACTGTTTAAACAGTCGAATAACTGCTTCGACCTTATTACTACCTGTAAAGACTACTTCAACTACATGAACAAAAATTACCATTACATCTAATAAACAACTGACCCTGAAGATTGTCCAGTAACAAGAGAAAACAATGTCTTACTCCATCATTCCCTTCAAGTATGACTTTGATCAAGAATCTATCGACAAAGTGGAATTCAAGAACACACAAGAAGTCAATGGAGTTCAAGAAGTTACCAAGATCAAGATCCCCTTGATTACTGCAGGATCAACCAAACTACAAATCCTTTTTACCATCAATGAGTTCATCCGATCCAAGAAGATCCTCAACCTAACCACAGGACCAAGAATCTATGACAAGTTTGTAGATCTCCTCAGAGACTACACCGACAGTAGCTGGTGGAATAGCTATGTATCAACCAATGTTCCACAGATAACTGTGGATAACTTCCAAGTCACGGTGGAAGAATTTGTCAACTACAAGTTCGACAACAACCTTGACGCCTACCAGAATCACAGGAGATTCCTCACCAACATCAAGAAGACAACCACCATGACAGTACACCAATTTGTCGCACAAGTCAACTTCCACAATCATGTTATCCTCCCACTACTTCCGGGACACCCACCAGAAGATGCAGAGATCAAGGACCGAGAGTTCAAGAATCTAATCTTTGAATTGATGCCTGAGGATTGGAAACACACCTATCAACAACACCACTCTCCTCATAGAGATTCCCTCTCTGCAATGATGATGAGGTTTGAAAGGTATCAATATGCACAAAACCGAAAGAAGAAATCATCAGATTACCCATCTCAAAACACCAACAACAGCAACAACAATGCCAACAACAATCGTAACAACTGCAATGCCAACAACAATCGCAACAATCGAAATAATCGCAACAACCGCAATCGGAATAACAACAACAACAACAATAATCAACGCAGCAGCAACAACAACAACAACAATAATCAACGCAACAACCAAGGCAACAACAAAGGGCCGACTAGAATCTCCAATGACTCACCATGTCCTATCCATCCTGGTACCAATCACACTTGGGGTCAATGCTACACCAACAAGTATGGCGCAAACTCCAATCAGTCCAATAACAACAGAGACAACACCAACTCACATGTGAATGATCGCAGCAATTCCAACAACAGCAATCCATCCACTACCTCCTCTTCACATGGCAGTAACTACCATGAACCAGAACAACACATGTGTGTCTTTATCAATGAACCAGAAGAAACAACCATACCTGCAGCCCCTTGGCCAGATCTCTTCCATGTAGATATGGATATTGACGAAGAATATTACAACGCGGACCTTCAAAGATTTCCCTCTGAAAAGACCGATTCCGGCAACAACAAGCAAGCGGATGCTCCCAGCAGCACAGATGTCGACCTTGCTCCAACCACAGTAAGTGTCTGCAACTCAATCAATGGATCCCTTGGAAAGTACTACTTGAAAACCCTCTTCGATTCCAGATCTACCAACAACCTCATAGTGGAATCAGCACTTCCCTCTGGAATCAAGAAGTATCTCTTAGACCAACCAATCCAAATGCAAACAACAAATGGCAAAACCACCTGCAATCACTATGTAACCTTGGAGAACACAGTTTTCCCAGAACTGTCCTACTCGATGTAAGTCCTACAAATCAAATGCTTTGTAGTCTCTCAGAACATCAACTACCACCTCCTCATTGGAAGGAAGACCATGAGAGACCTCGGAATGAAGATGGACTTCGAAACTTGCACCATCGAATGGTATGAGAAGACCATGGACTTCCACCCTCGAAACTACTTTGACAACAAGTCCTTGCTCCACAAGGTCATGTCTGCAGAACCCCATGCCATTGCAGAAAGTTACTCCAACCAGTCTATCCAACAATTGTATGTGGATGGAACCACAAAGTATGAGAAAACTGACCTCCACAAGTTAGTCACCGAACAAAACCATCTCTCCTACCATGAGAAACAAGCCTTGTTACCAATACTCCTCCAAAATGAAGAACTTTTCGAAGGCTTTAATGACAAGGAATTAGGCATTTTCCCTAATCAAACCTTCCACATTGATCTCCAAGAAGGCACAACTCCGTATCATGTAAAACAACCCTATTCTATTCCACTGCACCAACAAGAAGCAGTGAAGAAAGAAATCGATCGACAAGTGAAACTTGGTATCCTCAAACGGTGCTATGCAACTGAATGGGGAATGCCAACCTTTGTAGTGCCAAAACCAGATGGCTCTTGTCGACTTATCAGTGACTTCAGAGAACTCAATAAAGTCACCAAGAAACTTCACTACCCGCTTCCAAAGCTCCAAGATATCTTCCACAGAAGAAGAGGCTTCAATTATGTCACCCTTATCAATGTCAGCATACAGTTCCACACCTTCAAACTTGATGAAGCCTCCACCTGGCTTTGTGTCCTTGTTACTCCGTTCCGAAAGTTTTGACTGCTCCGATTGCCAATGGGCTTCCTTAACTCTCCAAGTTGGGCCCAAGGCTGTATGGAACAAATGCTCCTACACTTGAAGGACATTGAAGTATATATCAATGATATTGGTATCTTCTCAGATACACTTGAATCCCATTGTAAATCAGTCTCTTCTGTCCTGTCCCTACTGAAGTCCCACAACTTCTCTGTCAAGCCCTCCAAGTGCCACTGGTTTCAATCGCAAGCACCCTGGCTTGGCCACATTATCTCTCGTGATGGTATTAGACCCAATCCAAACAAGATTTCCCCTATCCTGAAACTTGCTTTTCCCTCAACAACAACCCAACTTCGATCCTTTGTTGGGATGATTAACTTCTATCGGAACTTCTATCCCAAACGCGCTGAAGTCCTTGCACCCCTTACCGGCCTCTCCGGAAGAGCCAAAGGCAAAATCACTCCAACTCCAGAACTCATTGAAGCTTTCAACAAAGCCAAGTCCCTCATTGCTAACGATATCCTTCTTGCCTTTTCTGATCCAAACAAGCCCTTCCATGTCTATACTGATGCTTCTGACTACCAACTCGGAGCTGTCATCCGCCAAGATGGCAAAATCATCCTTTGCTTCTCCAGAAAACTCAATTCGGCTCAACAGAAATACCCAAAGGTCGATAAAGAGATGCTCTGTATTGTAGAAGTCTTCAAAGAATTTCAAACCATTCTTTGGGGTGATGAAATCATAGTATGGACAGACCACATCAACCTCACCCGACAAAACCTCAGAAGCCATCGAATTATGACTTGGCGCATGCTCCTTGAAGAATTTTCCCCAGTATTCAAGTACATCAAAGGCAAAGACAATGTCATTGCTGATGCCCTCTCAAGGCTCCCGCTCCAGCAAGACACTCCCGAGAAGAAGAAGGAGTTCTTCGGTCCTCCCACGCTCGCTCCCAATCCAACGGATGCCGACTCGGACCTTGAAACTGACTCAACCGACTCCAATCTTCTCTCTCTTTCCGAATTGTTTCTTAACTACCCAGAAGACATTCCCATGTACCCCTTAGCCTTCGACCAACTCGCCCAAGCTCAAGCAGCCAATGTAGATATCTCTACCAATCCTCGGTACACAACTGAAAACTTCACCGGAACCGACTTGAAAGTTGTAGACTCCAACGGTCGACAGAAAATTGTACTCCCTCCAAACAGAGTGCAAGCCACAATCAAATACTACCACCACGTGCGTGGCCATGCCGGCGTAGAAAGATTGTATTGAACCATCAACCAATTCGTATACGCCCCAAACTTGAAGGACCAAATCAACTCCTTCTGCAAAACTTGTGACACGTGCCAACGGTACAAGAATAGCCACCAAAGCCATGGACAACTCGCTACCAAAGAACACCAATACGTTCCGTGGGACACCATTGCAATCGACAGAGTAGGCCCCTGGAAAATCAAGATCCCTGGGCATGGAACAGTCTCCTTCAACGGCTTTACCATCATGGACATGTGCACCAACCTCCTTGAGATCATCCGAGCCCCACAAGTAAACCCAACCGGCCTCATGGCAGTCCACGCCCTCGACAATGGCTGGCTCTCCAGATATCCCAAACCAGTAAATTGTATTATCGACCAAGGAACCAACTTCATGAGCAATGACTTCCAACTCCACCTTGCCAACCTAGGAATCAAAGCCAAGGTCTGCTCAGTTCGGAACCCACAATCCAACGCCGTACTTGAACGAGTCTACGACACCATGAAGTCTGCAATGAGAACGGAACTCAATACCAATCCTCCACAGACCCTCCAGGAAGCCACCGACATCATTGATAGTGTGTTTGCTTCCGCCCAGTTTGCAGTTAGATCAACCATCAACAAAACGTTTGGAATGACACCCGGAGTCCTTGTCTTCCATCGCGACATGTTCCTACCAATCCCTGTAATCACTGACTTGGCCATCGTCAGAAACAAACGACAGGCTCAGATAGATAAGAATGCTATGAAAGAGAACAGCCACAGGAAGATTCATGATTACTGTGTAGGAGATCAAATTATGGTGAAAAATGAAAAGCAAATTCCTGGAGCTTTTGATGCAAGAAGCAAAGGCCCCTACACCATCCAGCAAATTCACACCAACGGTACAGTTTCCTTTCTCTTACGAAATCACGTGATTCAATGTATGAACATCCGAAACCTGAAACCGTATCACACCAATTAAAAATTTCTTATCTAAGCAATACTGGTCGCACACGACTAACAAAAATTCTGTGCCACCAATCGAACTTTTACGAGAAGGAGAAGAGTGTGGTATTCCAATGCTCACGATTGAAATTGTTGTCGGTCAAAAATACACGTACCCTACTTACGTACATTCTACAGCAGTTATATCCATTCTACACTTGAAAAGTTACTTATACTCCTCCAGAGATAAAAATGACTTCAAGTATCTAGACATTTAGGTCAAATCATGTGTTCTCTGTCATATGACGAATTACACATGATCGACGACCGGTTTAGACATCCCTACATACATACAACACTAACACAGGGATACCGGTCGAATACAGTAAAATACAGAGTAACAGAGCAATCTCACGATATGCTCACATCTCTTTAAATTTCAATTATCCTATACCTTTCGGTCGATTTTTAGAGTTACTTTCAATCTCCCATCTTCGATCGATATACATGAGTTCGATTTGTCCCTATCATCAGCGTTCAATTCTCTGATTTGATTTGCCAAGTTTCATTCGATTTATACTATAGTCGATCCCTCTGTCGACTGTCAATCCCTTCTTCTCCACATTCGATTCTGCATATACGGCTATGAGTCAATCCCTCCCTCCATCGACAATCCAATCCTACGGCTTGAAACCATTGATCCTGGAATCAATATCCCCCTTCAAACTCTCCCGTTCAAATTCCATACTTGGTCGTTCTCACCTCCTACAAGTCAATTGATTCCCTTATTAATAGATTCAATGAAACATCCAAACAACCCAACGATTACGATTCAGTCTCTTTGTCGGCGTTCGATATTTGATCCCGGAATCAATAGATCTTCTTTCTACCAAGTCAGAAATGAATCCCCTCCGATTCCATTTGTTTCTACGACACGTCTCTTTGAGATTCAATTGATTCTCAGCAATTTGAATCATTGGTCTTCCTACGATAATCAATCGCCCCAACTACTGTCATGAGTCTAAGTCTAAGACTATCTACAATCAAGTTTCTATGCGTTGATCCTGATTCTCCAATCACTATTCGATCTCTACTGATCGAGTTTCTATGAGTCGATTCCGATTCTACGGTACAATTGTGTACGATAAGCCAATCTCTCCTTTGCAAATATGACTCCCATCTGTTGAGATCCACCATCGATCCTTCCTCTCCCGTTCAATCAATCCATCTCACCAGTAATCAATTCGTTTGATTCTATTCGACGATTGAATTGAACCTACGACTGAAATCGATTTCGAACATTAAACTTTGCCCCTACGATTTATGATCCATTCTTCTTGTTTGTTATCCCATCCGCGATACCCCACAAGCATTCCTCTTCTCTCCAATTTTGGATTCCACCATGATCGATTATTTCGACTCTCTGCACTTGGCATCAATACAATCACTCATGGATCTCCCCTCCGTCGAGATCTTCACTTTAGCCTTCTGTTCCAGTTCCATTGATACAGTTGATTCCTCCATACGGATCAATCCTATTCTACGACTATCTACGATCAATTTTCCAATCTACGTTGATATTCGATCTCTACTGATCGGGTTCCTACGAGTCGATTCAGATTCCCCAATCTCCGTTCCAGGATACGCATCAATATTCTGTCTTGTCTCCAACTTGATTCGATTTGTACTATGGTCGATCCCTCCGTCGACTGCCGATCATATTGACTCCTACGATCTCTCAATCGCATTCCACACTCAACCAATTTCTACAATTTGATTGAACCCTTTCCTACGATGGGTATGCAATGCTGTTCTACGATCGATCGATTCCTACGGTTCGTTTTCTACGATGGATTCGTTACCCATCCAATCGATTCCGACTAACCTTCTCATTGGTCTCGCGCGACCATCGCATACTCAAGCACCTCTCCTTCAATGATACTCCGATTCTACGATTCAATATCTAAGCTTATACTTAAGTTTTTAGAGTTCTACAAGATGGAGAACCGACTTGTAATTCAACACTCCTTCACTAAATGTTGAATCAAGGGGTGTGTTGTCGGTCAAAAATACACGTACCCTACTTACGTACATTCTACAGCAGTTATATCCATTCTACACTTGAAAAGTTACTTATACTCCTCCAGAGATAAAAATGACTTCAAGTATCCAGACATTTAGGTCAAATCATGTGTTCTCTGTCATATGACGAATTACACATGATCGACGACCGGTTTAGACATCCCTACATACATACAACACTAACACAGGGATACCGGTCGAATACAGTAAAATACAGAGTAACAGAGCAATCTCACGATATGCTCACATCTCTTTAAATTTCAATTATCCTATACCTTTCGGTCGATTTTTAGAGTAACAACAGAAATTACCCACGATTCAAGAAAATCTGAAATACAATGCCACGCAAGCCGGTCTTCAATATTGAAGACTGGATGAAGAACATATCCAAATTCTCTATGTGCAATGTACGTTGAGTTTCCATTCAACGCCTTTTTACTGTTACAAGCTTTCTCAACAGCTGCTCGGAGTAGTTGACAAAGCTAGCTCACAATCTTAGTTTTTAACCAATACATAAACCTTATTTTAGTACCTTTTTCTAGAGGCATACGACAGTTAGTCTTAAACGTTCAACTAACAACTCCCACCAATTACTCGTTCTCGTACTGTCTTCACAAAAAATACTACGGTACGGTACCGTACGGTACGGTACGGTACGAGTAGGATGGGGCGCCACAACGGAAGTGAGGAACGACGGACGAGCAGACAGACGAAGATTTTCGCTGTCTTATTTCCTCGACCACCAAAGATTATTTTGTGTTCCAAGGTTTTTGGTTGCGCTTTCTCGTTACCGGTATGAGTACGCATCCGGCATCGCATCACGCATCACCCACCCTCCTCCGGTTGCCCACTCGGTTTCTGTTTTACGGTACGGTACCGTACACTCGTACTGTACGGTAGATCGAGCCCAACAAGAATTGTTCGATACAGAAGCGGTGTTTGTAGTTATCGGGATTTTACGTACCGGTAATTTACGTACCGTATTTGGAATCCTACACCGTACAAGTACTTCCTTGCGTTCTGCAACACAACGCAACGCAACGCAACGCAACACAACAATATCAAAAATAAAACAGTGTCTTCGTTGTTGTTGTTGTTGTTGTCGTCGTCGTCACCATGGGCATGGCATCGAAAGACAAAAAGGCCAAAAAGGCCGGACCGAAGGGGAAAAAGGCTCGCCGGCAGGCCAAGCTGGAAAACCGGTGGGGAGAGACGGCCCGCGTGAACGCGGAGACGGGAGACGAGATCCGCAAGACCACCCGGAGGGGCGTCGGTGCAAACGGCAAGAAGGTATCGGCCCTGAAGGGAGAGGTCAACCGGAAACTGGCCAAGCTCAGCAACGAGGGACGAGACGGATTCTACCGGCGCCTCCAAACGGCGAAGGATCAGCAGCGATTGCAGCAGATATCCTATGAGCTCGCCGATAGAGCAACAACAGCTGCCAGGAATCGGCAGAGGCAACGACGAGTCGACTATGTCGACGATGAATCCGACGATTCCTCTGTATATAGCAGCGACGGTGAGGACGACAGAGCCTTTGGTGAAGAAGGATCTGACTCGGATATGGGCGAGAAAAATCCTATGGGTGATCTCTTGGGCATGATTCGAAAGAAGGGCGCAACGAATCGCGTCGACGAGGATAGCGAAAACGAAGAAGAAGACGAGGAAGAGAGCGACAGTGACTCCGGTGACAGCTCTGGTGATAGCGATAGCGAAAACGACGACGACGAAATGGCCGAGGAGGACGACGACGACAACCATTCCGTCGTCGAAGAGTCGGCACCCACCGAGGCCGTGGCATCGAACACCGCGGTCGATTTTTTTCGGAGGCGGTTTGGTCGTTCGCCACTGAACAAAGCGGAGCTCGAAGAACTCGAACAACCCTCCACAAAGCCCAAGGTGAAAAAGATTGCCTGCGGAAAACACGTCGAACTGCAATTCGGGGTGTCCCCGGTCGGTGACTCCACGGAGAACGCCAACAGCAACGACAGCGAAAACGGAAACGGAAACGACAATAGCACCAGGATGTGTGAGAATCTGTTGACACACGAAACACCCGAGGCGTGGCAAGCCAGCGCCAAGGAAACCTATTTGGTCAGCACACGAGAAGTCTTGCAAAAACACTGGACCGCTGGTGGAGGTGGCGGCAAAAAGAAATCCAAAAAGAACAACAACAACAACAACAACAACGCAAACAACAACAATAGCAGCGTGCTGTCGGACGCACAGGCTCCCGTCTACTCCTTTATGGCACGATACGCGGACGTCTTGGATGCTACCGCGGGCACGGGGAAGGGAAGCAACCACAGCAAGACCGACCGCCAGCACCAAAAGGACCAACACCGGTTGCAAGCATTGCACGTGCTGAATCACGTTTTGACGTCCCGAACGAGAATCGGACGGAACAATCGTCACCTGAAAGAAGTCGAAAAGCAACGAGAAGCACTGGAGAAAAAGGAGGAGGAGGCCGAAGAAGAAAAGAAACAAGAGACCATCCCGTCAAAGATCTCTCCCGCTGCTGCTGCTGCGGCTGCTGCTGCTGTAGATACAACGATTGAAGACCGCGATGTTCGCGACCAGGGATTCACCCGCCCAACCGTATTGGTCTTGCTTCCAACGCGAGGAACCTGCTACCGCTTCGTGAAGGACCTTTACAAACTCTCGGGAGCAGAAATGGGAGACGAACAGGAGGATCGTTTCGACGCCGACTACGGACAGCTCATCGACGAAGACGAAGACGAGGACGACGGAACGCAACTGAAACACGAAAAAGCCGAAAAAGAAGCCAAGAAAGAACGCCACCGGAAGGCCGTCTTGGAAAGCAAGGGCAAAGAATGGAACGAACTCTTTGGCGACAAGGCCAACCAAGACGATGATTTCAAGATCGGAATTTCGCTCATCCCGAAGAGCGCCACTGCCAAGTCGAGCAGCAACGTCTCGATCAAGCTGTACAGCGACTTTTTTAAGAGCGATATAATTGTAGCGTCTCCGTTGGGATTGAAAATGCTGATCACTCCCGAAAGCGGCGGGGGTGACAACGACGACGACATCGACGACGATGACGAAAATTCCGGTACCAAAAAGGGAAACTGCGATTATCTATCCAGCATCGAAATTTGTTTGCTGCAGCATTCCGAAGTGATTCTGATGCAAAACTGGGACCACGTCAACGACATTCTCACCCTCCTCAACAAGGAACCCAAGAACAACAATGGCACCGACTTTTCCCGCGTCCGCAATTACCTGCTGGATGGGCAGGGTGAACGGTGGCGCCAGCTGATCCTGTCGTCGAAGTATTGGGATCCCGCCATTCTTTCGACGTTCAAGCGCTTCGGAAAGAGCTTGTCGGGTCAGGTCAAGGTTCGCCGGAAAATCCGCGACGGAGATGCCTCCATCTCGGGTGTCCTGGTTCCCGTCAAGCAAGTCTTCCAGAAGATCCCTACCGCAACCTTTGCCCACCAGAGCAAGGCCCGGGTGGATTACTTTGTCAAAAACTTGCTCCCCCAGCTGGACCGGAACGACCAAAAACACACACTGGTGTTCATACCGTCGTATTTCGATTTTTGTTCCCTGCGAAACGCGCTTCTCAAGCTCGAAAAGAAGCACATGTTTGTGAGCGTCACAGAATACAGCCGGGGGACCGAGGTTGGCCGTGGCAGAGCCCGATTTTTGCAGGGTCGAAAACCCATCATGCTCTACACGGGCCGTGCTCATTACTTCCACAGGCATGCCATCAAGGGAATCCGCAACCTGATCTTTTTGGGCCTTCCCGAGCACCCCGAGTTCTACGCAGATTACGTAAACTTGATCCAGACTGCTGCTGGAGCGAGGGGCGAGGACGAAATGGATCTCGAAGACGATGTCGCAAACAACACCGACACGTCCTGCCTCGCTCTGTTTACAAAATACGAGGCGCACGCACTCGAACGAGTGGTGGGAAGCACCAACGCTACTCGCATGCTGAGCAGTGACAATTCCGTGTTCATGTTCTACTCGTAGATTACTACGAAAAGCATTGAAATAGAAAGTTACTAATAGCACAGGTTTGCTCTTCCGATTCAAAGAACATCCTGCCATCTAATTTTTTAGGCAACACGTATTAGGCTCTATCGATTCTCCCCTTGCCAGCACTTTTTGAATGAGCGAAGCACTGTAATCCAAATTAGTTTTGTACGCTCTGTGTTCGTCCTCGCTGCCTACTTCGTGTCGTTTGGTTCGGTTCGGCTCGACATACTTGAAGTTTCGCTACAAAAATAATGCTAGTATTCTTGTTCATCGCATCATCGCTTTTCTAATAGTATATTTATTGGAGTGCACTCATAAAGTTCGGTGTGGTGGACATGCGCTTGTCATCGTTTTCGATGACCTTGTCGACAAGTCCGTATTCGACGGCCTCATCGGGTTGCAAGTACTTGACGCGAGAGCAATCCTTGATGACCTGGTCGACGGGTTTTCCGCAGGCTTCGGCGATCAATTGGCACATCTTTTGTCGGTTGTTGCGAGTCTCACGGGCCTTGATAGCAATATCGGAGGCCTGTCCACGAGCTTGCGATTTGGGTTGGTTCAGCAAAATCGTGGCATTTGGAAGCGCGAAACGGCACCCCCGTTTTCCCTGTGACAGAAGCATAGCGGCGGCTCCAAAGGCTTGTCCAAGGGCGACTGTGTGGACTGGTGGGCGCACGTATTTCATTACATCGGCAATGGCGAAGGCTTCGGTTTCGAATCCGACGGCTTCTCCGCTGTTGGTGGTGGTTCCCGAGCTGTTAATGTACATGGTGATCGGATCGTCGGATTCGTAATTCAGATATAGGAGTTCGGCAATGATCAGTTCCGTAACGGCAGGTACAAGAGGCATACCAATGTAAACAATACGGTTGTGCAACAAGAGGGAAGGGAGATCAGGAGGGGGGCCAATGGGAGCGCCTGTGACGAGAAAGAAGAGAATGCAAGGTCGAAATGTACATATAGATGGCAAATGTGAGCAAAAATTGGCGGGCAACACTTTCCAATATCCACCTAATGCAGGTTTTGAACCATATGTCACACAAAAAGATCCCCCGATGAGTCCTTTTCTTTCTTTCGTTCGTTCGTTCGTTCCCTCGAAATGACACCGGAAGACACACCAAGTGTCAAACCAATCCAAATCAACCGTCTACATCGTGCCCCGGGCAAAATGTCTCCAAATCAAAGGATCACAACGGAGTATTTTCCAGGTATAAGAAAGACGCACCCTCGTAGTATTCTTGTCCCGGAGTACGTTCGGCACCCCCAGCAACCATGTTTGTTGGTGTCCAAAGAGATCCATCCTTGTTCTTCAATTGCTCTGGAACCATAAGGCCGGAAGGAGCTTGGGCAAAACCCTTTGAACTGGGAGTGAAGGCTCCGACACCGCTCGTGGCAGCAGCGGCCATTGCAGCGAAAATTGCCGCACAAAACTTCATCTTTCTACAAATATTAACACCCGAGAATTGTTGACTGTAGTACGGTAGGTCTCTCCTGTTCCTTTTTTGTTTGATGGATTCAGTCTCGCTATCCAACGAGCAAGATAAATCGGGAGGAGCAGATGATATTCTGCTTCGGTTGTCTCCTTTGCAGTTCTCTTCGCGTGATTGTTGGTGAGCTGTTTGGTGTATTTCGTCGTCATTCATGGTGCGCGTTATGACGCGTGGAAAGGCGAATCAAACGATTTATATATTATGCATACTACCTATGTTACGTATGCTTACGATTCCAGTTTCCTGAGTCGTGAGTCCTGAGTCGTGAGTTCTGAGTCCTGAAGAGATAACATTCCACGTGGAAGTGTTTCATCGAAGTATGTTCTTCGTGACGTCGACAAAAAAAATACCAGTACTTTTTGCGGGCAAAGACAAACGATGATTGGATCTTGCAATTGTCTCATTTTCAGCGAATGAAACAATTTGAATTCACTGCAGGCGTGTGAACGGTTAGGGAAATGTGACACCAACACAACGTTTCCACGGCATGCATGATGCACGAATCTGGCAAAGAGGATCTTAGAAGTCTCGAAACACACATATTGTGAAATTTTAAACGTCACAAACGCTCTCCGCATCGAACAAAGAATACAAACCATGAAGCTGCACGTCAATCTTTTGTGGGGAAGTCTCCTCGCGGGCAATGCGGCTGCGTTCAGTCAGCAACCGCATGTAATACAAACGAAGCATGCACGGAGTACATCTTTGAAGCCTGCTACTAGCATATTACGAGCCGTGAGAGTCGACATCGATGAGAACGCTCAAAGAGATGTGTGGTCTATGGATGAATACATGGTGAATTGCGGTGTTCAGCGAGCGGAAGGGTTCCAAATCTACGACAGCAGCGAGGAATCTGGCGCCAGTGCAGCCGGAATGGACTTCGGCGTCCTAACGCAGACCGATTTGCCCGCCCAATCCCCTGTCTTATGCGTTCCTGCCAACATTATTCTTTCCTCGAAAGAGATTCGCGAGGGAGAGCTTAAGGGCCTTGTGGAACCGGCCGAGGAAATGTTGGAGATTTTAGGCGTCTCGGAAAAGCAGTTCGGAATGTTTCACCTATTTTTGAAAATACTCATCGAATACGAAAAGGGTGACGAGTCTCCCTGGTTTCCCTGGTTGAATTCTCTTCCACGAAGATATTCGAACGGTGCCTCCATGACGCGTACGTACAGATAAACTTTTTTAAGCGAATGAGTTGAAGCAACCATTGATGCTGAAAGCCATGCATCGACGACGAAGAGAGAGAGAGACAAAAATGTTGTCTCATTGGTACCAACTGGCGGTGAAATGGGATTTATATATATAATATTTCAATTGTGTTGCTGGGGCGTCTTATTTTCCACTTCATCATCGACTTATCAATCGATGTGCTTTTCTTTGCGTTTTCTTGCAGCATACTGTTTCGAGTGTCTTCCACCATTGGTTGCTTCCCTGGCCTCGCAAGAACGCGTCAAATTCGTTAACTTTTTCAATTGTCTACAACAGGTTCGCTTTTTGAGCAACGAGACTAAAAACAATAAGGAACTAGCTAAGTGGGCCTACAATATTGTCTACACAAGGTGTTTTGGCAACAACGATGGTGCTGGTTTGGAAGACGAAAACAAACGAATTGTACCCATGGCGGATATGTTCAATCACGTGACGGAGACCGAAGTTGATATTAGCTTTGACGACGAGGGTAATTGTTATGCCTACACCAACAGAGACGTCCCGGCGGGATCGCCCCTGCGGATGTCTTATGGGTGTTCGACAAATCCTTCCCACTTTTTTGCCACCTATGGATTTTTGGACGAGAGTGCTCCCGCTACCTTTTGCAAAATCATGAATATTCCATCGACAAAAGAATTGCGCAACATCGGGTTGGACTTCTCCCGCATGCTCTTTTTCAAGGATACAGGTGAAATTACGGAGGAAGTCTGGGATGTATTATTGTATACTATATTGGAGGACATAGAGGATGACGACAGACAAACACAGACAGCCTTTTACAATGCCTGCATGCAGGGCGATTTTGAAACAAAGAACGCAATCCATCAGCAGTACTTTGCTTTGACTTCCAGGGCATTGCAGATCCACGTGAATACTTTTCTTCACGAATTGGATGAATTGAACGCCAAAGCAGTCACAAAGGATGTCAACGAGCACCCTCGCATTCCAATAATATTGAAGCACAATGCCTTCGTCAGAGAAACTTTCATGGCAGTTAAGCAGAATCTCGATTCTATGGTGGCCCAGATGGCGTAAGCCAAATTGGTGGAGGCAAGTCGTTGAACCATACTTTCATAGTCAATACCAGTGAGACCTCCCTTTAAAACACTGCGTTCATCGGCGGAATGCCCATCGATACTATCAGTTGCGAAAATTTCAGGTTGGTGTTCCTTTCATACATCTTAGATTATACAAAACAATCCATTAAATTGTTGCTATTAGAACGAAGAAGCAATTTCTGCCTATCGCAATTCCATAATCGAATAATCGAAACTAAAGCTATTCAATATTGTTTCCATGATTTCAATCACTTTCTTCAAAAAGTACTTCAAAATGGAAATGTCTTTGTTTCGGTTCGAATTGGTAGCATCACCTCTTTATTTGTTCTCATTGTTTACGAAGCGTATTCATAATGCTATATCCACACTTTCCTTGCAACAATTATATTGGTATTGTTCTTGCTATGACTATTTCAATTCACTTAGACGAATGTCTATGTATATTAATTCGGGAAGAAGGGAGCAAAGCCCGTTGATTCACAGTGAACACAATAATACATTATTTTTTGTCGTCCTGCAGTTTTTTAGACGCCCACGTCAATGAGTGACCACGACATGTTACTGAGATCACTACAGTCACCTTTGCTGTCGGTGAATTCTTCGTGAGCAGATCCCAAGATATTGCCTCTCTTTTTTGCCGCAACCGCAGCACGTGTGCGCCTTTTGTGTAACTTGAATCTTCTGGAACTCGATAAATTGAAATAATCCAACCTGTTTCTTCCACTGCTGCCGTGGCAAAATGTTTTTCATGCTCAACTACAACATTGGCGCCTATCATTTCAATCCTTCATCAGTTGACTGCTATCGCAAAAGGATCTTGTTTGTATCAAATTATTGCACGGTACTCGAATGCGGTTCTTATTGTTATTACTGCTTAAATAATGCTGTTTTCTATCAATTCAATCGGTGCTTGATACTGATAGACTGAGGCATTGCTTGTCTTCGCTGCCTCAAGATCACTTGGATTCTCGGGACATACCCTGTGGCAGCACCAGAGCAAGACTCAATGGTTGTGAGTTGTGGGTGATACGAATGGATCCAGCAACTAAGTATGAATACTGGGCCCTGGGCTCTGGTATCATTCTCTCCGATGGAGCGTGGTGGATGATGCGAGTGATCACGCACCCCACGCATGCCTTCGTGGACCGTTGAGCGCGCGATTGCTTCTCCGAAAAATCCCAAAGAACTTTGGAAGTCTTTGTCGCCGTGGTGTCCGATTCAAATTATCTAGCAAACCTAACAAAGATTTATCAACGACAGGACAGAGACACCGCGGATTTCTTTTTATGACATAGAAATATCAGCATGTTTATGAATTATTACGAAGTGTATTATTATCTGCTCACTATGGTACATGTTCACCTTCGTGTTCGATCGATTAATTAATTTTCTGATCGATAGATTGATTCATTGATTCATTCTTCTTCTTCATTCAATTAAGATTTACCCGCGACTGCTTTGGAAGTATTCAAAATTGTTTCCGCCCAAAGCAGCGCTCAACGGTCATCTGCTGCCCGAGCAAACGTGTTTGTCGCTGAAAGGATCGGATATTCCGCAAACACGGAACCGCGAAGGCAAATGAAGATGTGACATCCCTCTTCTAATCAACGATGGAACCCATCAACCTTCGGGTTGAATCGTCAATCACACGCTTGAATTCGCAGTTCGTGTAAATCACCACCATATCTGACACTTTGCAATCGAAACAAAACACACGCCATTCTACGACTTGTCACCATCGCCATCATCATGGGAATGAACAATACTACTGCTAGCAATCTTTCCAACAAAACCAAGTTTGCGATCATCGTTGGAATCGTTTTCTTTGCCGCGGTCTTCTCTGAGGTTGTCACAATCCTCGAACGCCGGAAGCAAAGAAAGATTGCCATCGCTGCCACTGATGATGATGCCAATTTTGCAGATGCGAATCATAGCGAGGACGATGGCATCACGACCACAATCAGCAACAACGGCTTGTTCACCTCGATGGAGGGGGAATTCGAATGGAATCGGTTCATGATACCGCATGATGCATCCAAGAGCTACCCACAGCAGACCGGTGGCTCCTCCTCCTCGTCGGTGCCAGCAAAGGATCGGGAGACGGGACGAAGACTCGTTGTCGACAGGAACCCGGATGCGTCTCCTGTTTCCGCAACCACTACCGCGCTTCATTGCAACAACCGCAAGGATGGCAATCTTCGTGGGTGTCACCGCCGTGGTTCCTAACGTGACCAAGAATTGACGATGGAGGAGCCGGCAGTCCAAAACCTCCTATTTTTGGTATAGAGGGAATGCCACCGCATGTCACCTGACGCCAAAGGAAGCAGAGCATGCAACAAGCTACAAATCCTTCCACGGAGTGCATTGCACGAACGGAAGGAATCCTGATATGTTGGCAGAGAGGTGTTCTCCAATTCAAAGAAAGGGGAGTGTGTTATTAGGAAGAAATCCAGGTCTAAGTTGGACTCGCTCAAGTGTGTCCGACTATACAATGCCCGTTGCCCGAGCAGAGTCTATTATAACTATCCAATTCAGACCCATGCATCCGAGGAAGGCTGGCAAAGTTCCTATCCGCGTAGGGTAGTGTAATAGCAGCGATACGCATGCCATAGTGAAACGAACGCAGCACACCGAACTGTTACAACTAGCATACTCTACTAGTACGTATTAATACTAATTACTGCAATCAAATTGTCGTTGCCTCTGATCTTACAAAAATTATTCGCTGGTGGCGGCGTCCGACGTTTTCGCCGTTCCTGGTGTAGAGCTGTCAAACTTGATTTCCTTCCACGTGTGGGTAGGCTCCGTCTTGGAAAGCGTCCAGATGGTCTCGTGTTTCACGTCGCTCTCATCGAAGGTTTTCATGGCCCACTCGGCCAGACGATCGCGTCCGCCGACCGCCGTGTAGGTTTTGGTGGAACCCGAGGATTCTTCGAGCCAGCAAAAGGGACTGGTCTTGTGTTCCGGAGCCTCCGCTCCCGAGTCCTTGATCTCGGCCTGGATTGACTCCAAAAAGTCCGGACGGAATCCCAGTGAGTCAAAGTAGTACCAGGTTTCGTATTTGTCGGGGTAGGCCTCGGCAATGGCGGTGGCAATGGCGCGAGCGCGTCCGGTGTGGTGGGAGATTCCAAATCCCGATACCTGTGGTTTCGTTTCGTGGTTTCGTTTCGTTCGTGATCCGTTTCGAGGCAGACGAGTCGAGGCGAGGCGAGGCGACACAATGCAGTACAATACAATGCACAATGAGATGCACGGCACGATACTAGTGAAAGCGATCCAGTGACCCAAGGCTGCACCGCACGAACGACAGAACAAACAATACCTTTCTCGCATCCTAGTCATAAATTTTAACTTACGCAAATTCTTGTCACACCCTCGGGAACCGCGAGACGAGGAAGTGGGGTAGACGGAGGAAAAACTTTTTTGAGGAAATTCATGTTTGTTCTTTTCTTTGTTTCGGAAGATTAGATTTGTGCTTGTGTCGATAGAAGATTGCTTCAGTCCATGTTACTTGAGTTCTACGAGTAAAATACTTGCGAGAAAGAATTCTTTTTACGAGTATGACATACCGTACGTTACTCGTACCGGTACCAGTAGGGTTGCAGTAAGATCTTACTCGTATTTAAATCAACGGTTTGTTTACTTCGTGAGATAAATCGTACGTACCATAGTGGTCATCGCGCAGGGCCCATTTAAAAAATAGAGGAACGTGAACGAGTTGTCTAAAGTTTTCGTGATAAATTATCATTGGGTATTGAGGATTTGGTCGTGCTGGGGGAAGTGAATTAGTGGAGTAGATTTGATCGGCGAACTATATATGCCCGGCGAAATAAAAACTGTAGATTGCTCGGAGAAGTAACTTGTCGAAGTAGATTTGCTCGGCGACACGGGACCGGAGTGATATCGGCACGAGTACGTATCGTACTTATGATGATACAGCTGCCAGAAATAATAATAAGAGATTATTTATACTAAGTCAGAGATCAGTCAGACCTCCCTCTGTAGGATTGTGCACAAACAGTAATTTCTCTGACTTGGTCGAATAACCACTTTTCGCAATTCTAACCAATCAAATTCCACCATGTCAGAAATTCCAACCAATGAAATTCAACCATTTCAGAAATTCCAACCAATGAGATGAAGCACATAATAGGAACGGGAACACATGAAAGCGAACATGTGACAAGAACATATAATTATTCTTCAGCCAATCTGCTTGCAGAAGAACAAGGTTATGGCGCCGGCCGGCACCAATCCACAAGAAACATCAAAAGGCTAAGTCGATTGACAAACACAGCAAACACATACACTTTGATGACAACAAACAGAAGACACAAAAAAGACGAAAACGACAAAATGACAAAGCAACAAAAACAAGAACGAAACAGCCAAAACACTTACAATATCCACCCAAAATAACACCACTATCCTCAACAAAACACTCCCCTCGGTCTCCAGCAAGCAAAATGTCTTACACAAGTGGAATGTTTGCCAGAGCAGCACGGCAAGTCCAACATGATGACAATGATGGTATTCCAATGAATACTCAACTTGCCTACGGTCGAAAAGGGGAGGAATTCCTTCAGTATTGCACCAGTGTGTTTTCTTCCTTTGGTTACTCCGCTCAAATAGTGACTGAAGAAAAGGTCTTTGGCTTCCTCTTCTATCAGGCCTATCGAACACAGAGGACAAGAGGGCGCCGTAAGAAGGGGCAATCACAAACACAAATTTTCGACCCCGTCGACAACCACGCCGTGATGGCCAAATACAACACCAATCATGCTGGCGCTTCTTGCAAGTCGATGCTGGAGTCAGACCCTGTAGGTTATGATACGGTGAATCAGTACTTTTGTTCCATCCTCAAAATATTGCGGCATCAGAGGAGTCAGAACGCCAACACTCTTACAAAGGAACACCTTCGAAGTGACAGGGTTACACAGTTGCTCTGCGTTGTCCAAGTAAGAAAGAAACGGATCAAGATGATGCAACACGATGAGAAAATCGATCATGCGTTGTCCCCCTACATGACGGTGTCAAGCCTCAAGCAAATCAAGGCTTTCTTGTTCTACAAGCATTGTACCAAACATAACTACCACATCGCTGCCTTGAGGGACCGATTCTGTTTCCTTATGACCCATTGTGGTGTTCTCTGCGGGGAGTCCTTGTTCAAATGCACATTGTCAGATCTGTGCAGCATCATCAAAGCTGACGAAGGCGTACACTCCTGCCTGATCTTTATCATGCAAATCATTACAGGGAAAACAAACGGTCAGCGAACTTTGTACGGTCGTGTGATCAGGCACCGCAACGTTAACATGTGTCCCATTGGCGCTTTGGGCTTCTACTTAATGGCGCGATTCCATGCAACCAGATTTTTTCGTGGTACGACTTTGCAGAGAACGCATCATGGTTCAAAGTCAAATTACTCACCGGTTGTAATGACTTGTAGAACCACCGTTTGATAATAGACCAAGCGTATGCAAAAACGATGTGGAAAGCATGCACTGCCTTGGGCGTCGCATCAAAGCATTTTGTTCACTTTGGCCACGGATCAGGTGCAGTTGCATTGGAGATGCAAGAAGTGGATCCCCAATACATCAAGATGATCAGAAATTGGAACCTTGATGTCCGAGAAGATCGGTATGTAACGTACTGCTGTCATACATACCAAGGTAGCGTACCTTAGTACCTACTACGAGTACGTACTGCAATCTACCATACAGGTCGTACTATCCAAGATACCATTCGAAGGATACGTGCGATCAAACTAATGAGACTTGGGACCACTCTAAGAATCATTAAGAAGCGAGCCATTATCTGTATACAATGGTATACCGATACCCGGCAGGCGCACGATTCACATCACAACTCTCTATATGAATATCCATGAGCGATCGAAGCTAGTAGGGCCCGATCGAAGCCAGCATGGCCCGATCGCTCATTATTTTATCTGTTAAGTTTCCATCCATTTTCGTAAAGTATTAATCCATTCATAATTATCACTCCTACTCAAATTCTACCCCTAGTGTGTTACACAGTAATTACTCTTACAGCTACTGTAGAATAACGAATTTTTTTTGTTTGACAACGAATTTTCGAACGTTAACGAATTTTCGAACGCTAACGAATTTTTGAACGACAACGGTTTCTCGCTAACGAATCAATTGAAACGAAAGACAAAAAAAGCGGTCTCGATTGTTAATCAATAAAACAAAGACAATCCGACATTGTTAATCATCGATAAAACAAAAACAAATCAAATACCAAACCAGACAAGTATCAACCATGTCGACCGGATTGCATCGAGAACCACCAATCACCTATGATTCCAGCTTTGACCGGACTAAGAACAAACTTGTCACTTTGAAAGTCTATGATGCCGATGGTAATTCACAGGAATGGAAGGTGCCCATCTTTTCAGAAGACGGGGGCCTGGAAGAATTATTGTACTGTGAGGAAGCCTTTCTCATCGCGGCAAGCACCCTGCCACTCTCTGAAGACCGATACTATGAATCATTCACCAAGATTCTATGCCCTGAAGCACAGCGCAAATGGCAGGAGACAACCCGAGACGACAATCATGATATGAATTATCCAGCGAACATTGAAGGCTATGAAGAAGCAATCAAGGACTACATTCAAGAACACTACTGCAATGCAGGGGATGCAAAAGACATCATGCAAACCTACATCCGCAGTGAGGCATGTAAGAAACCACATGATACCACCTCCAAGGATCATGCATTGCACATCAACCGGCTCATTCGGTACTCGGAGAAGCTGCAAGGTCATGGCCAAAACCTCAACAAAATCAACAAAACAACAATACTGCTCCACACCTTCCCCAACCTGTGGGTTGAGCAATATGGCCAAATTCATGGTGGCATCACTGCAGAAACATCCATCCAAAAGATTGTGGAATATATGTCCAGTCGAGAGCGAGAGTCCAAGCTGAGGAATGGAGGAGGCAAAAAACAAGGGAGACGTCCTGGAAACAATGCCAACCAATCCAAACGCAAAACCAACAACAATAACCAAGGACAAAAATCTTCTAATCCCTGTCGCATTCCCGGTCACAACCATGACTGGTCCGAGTGTCCCAAGAACAGGTACTCCAAACAAAAGAAAAAGCAACGCGCCGACAACAAGAAAAACAATAATGACTCCGCCGGCAAGACAACTACAGCCAGCAATGAATCATTCCAAGCACACATGCAGCGCGCAAAGGAAGCTTTCCTCCAACAACATGGAGGCAAAGCAGAACACAGCGTGCAGCGCGGTGAGCAAATCTGGCTTCCTTGAGGCCAACCAAGAGCAGTCACCCTGCCTCCAGTTCCACAGGACCTGGATGCCAATTTGGCACAGCCAATTGGGCTCGCAGGAGGAACTCTCTCCATAGAAGGGGAGAAACCTACAGAACGTATATCTGATGTTGACAAGAGCTCACGACGAGTCCAGTTTGAACCGGATGAACGCGTCGGAAAAAATAAAAACAAAAACGAAATCAAAAACGAAAATGAAAATACGGGTCCAGAAGCCAAAACAGCCAAATCGGATGACAATTCGATCGGCACGGGTACAATAGCAGCAACATCGACACGGTCGATGACAACAAGCTGGACCTCGCGTCTAGCAAAGACCCTACAACCAAAAACGGAATACCCCGTATCTACCAAACATAAGAGCAATGTGGCTCCTATTGTTTTAACAACCATCCAATACATTCAAGGCATTCCTGTAAAAACAACAAAAACAATGCTTGCCCTACTCGACAGCGGCAGCACAACAACCCTCATCAACAATAGGGCACTTCCCTTTGGAGTTCTACCAATTCAATCCAAAACAAGAACCATCACAACCACAGCCAATGGATCATTCGACACCTCGTTGTTTGTCGTAATGAAGAATCTCAAGCTACAAGAATTTGGGAACACAACAATCGAGCGTTGTGAGGCCAGATTATTTGAATCCAAATCCTGCAGATATGATATTATCTTCGGTCGAGACTTCCTATGCAGCACCAATATCAACTTGTTATTTGAATCCAGCATGATTCAATGGAACAAGCGACAAATTCCAATGCGCGAGACAGCCAGTTTTGATATTACTCCAGATCTGCAAGAAGCATATTTTCAAGCATTACTGGAGGAATCCATTGATTCTGAGCTATTCGCGCATGACGCGGTATCGTCATCACCTGTCATCCTCGATAGAGCTTATGAAGCAACTAATCCAACCTTAGTTGCTGAGCAGCAAGCACATATGACAGCATCCAAAAAACAACAGTTCCAAGCGGTCCTATCCAAATATCCAAACGTCTTCAATGGCAAACTAGGAAAATATCCACACAAGAAAATCTCACTCAAACTGAAGCCCGATGCCAAGCCAGTTCACAAGAAGCCATATGCAGTCGCATACAAAAGAGAAGAACTATTCAAGAGGGAACTCCAGAATCTGGTAGATGATGGAGTCCTCAAAAGATGTGATGGACCGGCTGAATGGGCATTTCCTACTTTCATCATTCCAAAGAAGGATAACAGGGTTCGCTGGGTGTCAGATTTCCGAGAACTCAATGAACTGTTAGTCAGAAGACCATATCCAATACCAAGAATACAGGACATCATGCATCGACGCGGCAAATACACCCACTTCACCAAGATCGATTTATCCATGCAATACTATTGTTTTGAACTGGATGAACCAAGCAAGAAATTATGTACCATTGTCACACCATATGGCTGCTATGAATACCAAAGACTGCCAATGGGCGTGAAAATCTCTCCGGATGTCGCGCAACAACTCATGGAAGATATTTTGCAAGGTACGGATTGTACGGTCTATATTGATGATATTGGAATCTGGACAAATGGCACCTTCAGCCACCACATGCAAACAGTGGACACAATTCTGAAACGACTAAATGAAAATGGTCTCAAGTGCAACCCTCTCAAATGTGACTGGGCTGTACAGGAAACTGACTTCCTCGGATTTTGGATGACTCCTGAAGCAGTGAAACCGTGGAAAAAAAAAATTGAAGCTATTCTCCGCATGGACAGACCCAAAACAATCACTCAAGTCAAGTCTTTCCTAGGTGCTGTTGGTTACTACAGAGATATGTGGCCAAGAAGATCACATGTCCTCTCTCCTTTATTTGAACTCACAGGAACTCCCAAGAAAACTGCCAATGGGCAGCCTAAAACAACAACAAAGTCGGCCTTCACATGGGGGCTGGCTCAGGAAAAAGCCTTTGAAGAAATGAAAGCCATGATAGCAAGTGACGCGCTGAACACATACCCGGATCTGAATCTACCATTTAATATCTACACAGATGCATCAGATCTACAACTTGGCGCAGCCATCCTACAAGAGGGAAAACCAATTGCTTATTGGTCCAAGAAGCTGAATGCAGCTCAGAAGAATTATACTACGACAGAAAAGGAACTCCTTGCAATAGTCTTGTGTTGCAAGGAATACAGGAAACTACTTTTAGGCTGTGAACTCAACATTTACACAGACCACAAGAATCTCACCTTCAAGACCCTCTCTCCGCAGCGAGTGCTCCGATGGAATCTCTTTCTACAAGAATACAACCTCAAGTGGAATTATGTGGAAGGACCCAAGAATGTACTCGCGGATGCATTCTCAAGACTACCCAGGATGGATCCACCTACAGTGGGGGAGAAACAGAAGCAAGGCAAAGGAACTTTAATCGATTTTCTCAAGTTAGACGTCCCTGAACAAGCAGATGAAGAGCTTTTTCTACAAGAATTCCCAGAAGTATTCCCAAACCTATGCCATGACGCGGACGCTGAATTATATTCATGTCTACTGAACAATGAGTGTCTGGTCAACCTGCCAACACTCCAGGAGATGGAATGCCCAGTGAATTACACCAATATTGCTCAACACCAACAAAACAATGAGACGCTACCAGCCAAGCTACAATTACCAACCTTCTTCAAACAACAACTTGGTAATCAGGAAATTGCATGCTACTCCAAAGCAGAAACCAGAGAAGAATGGAAAATCTACATTCCAACCTCCCTTGCTCCCCAACTACTCAAGTGGTACCATCTACTATTAGGGCACTGTGGATCCACCAGGCTCAATCAAACCATAACTGCCAGGTTCCACGTGGAACGACTGGCCAAGCTTTGCCAAGAGTACATATGCCCGGATGATTGCATCAAGTACAAGAGCAGAAACGCGAGTTATGGATTGCTGGCGCCCAAGCAAGCGCCATTGGCACCATTCAGTGAAGTGCATGTGGATCTGATTGGACCATGGAAGGTAACAGCCCAAGGAAAAGTCTACAACTTCAAGGCTCTCACGTGCATCGACCCAGTTACCAACCTGCTGGAAATCATTCGCATCAGAGATAAATCAAGTCAACATGTCTCCAACCAATTCACCAACTGCTGGTTATCCAGATATCCAAGACCAGTCAAGTGTGTCTATGACAATGGTGGAGAGTTCCTAGGCCATGAATTCCAAAATACACTAGCAGCCTACGGAATTGAAGGTGTGGCTACCACAGTAAAAAATCCTCAGAGCAATGCTGTTTGCGAAAGAGCCCATCATACCATTGCAGACACCCTGCGCATATTGGTACATGTAAATCCGCCTCAAACCAACACGCAGGCCACGCAGCTCATGGACAATGCATTAGCTACTTGCATGCACGCAACCAGATGCGCAATCAATGCATCTATGGGGTCATCTCCAGGAGCCCTGGTTTTCAACAGGGACATGCTACTGGATATCCCACTCACATCCAATCTCATTGCCCTACAACAGATTCGGCAGCAGGGCATCAACATGAATCTCCTACGACAGAATGCCAAGTGCATCAAGCACGTATTCAAGGTTGAGGATAAGGTATGGATGAAAGAACCAGATCCAGACAAATTACAACCTCAGAAGAAAGGCCCATATCAAATTGTTCAAGTACATACCAATGGCACAGTAAAACTGAGGCTGTCTCCAAATGTCACGGAAACAGTCAACATTCGAAAGCTGACCCCATACAAAGAGCACCCAGCAAATGCGGATCCAGCACAAGACGATGCACCGGCCAACAACGATCTAGACATGGAAGAAGTCTAGTAATGAAACGATGATCCTCAAGTCACTCATTGGGGGACTCTGTAATGTACTGCTGTCATACATACCAAGGTAGCGTACCTTAGTACCTACTACGAGTACGTACTGCAATCTACCATACAGGTCGTACTATCCAAGATACCATTCGAAGGATACGTGCGATCAAACTAATGAGACTTGGGACCACTCTAAGAATCATTAAGAAGCGAGCCATTATCTGTATACAATGGTATACCGATACCCGGCAGGCGCACGATTCACATCACAACTCTCTATATGAATATCCATGAGCGATCGAAGCTAGTAGGGCCCGATCGAAGCCAGCATGGCCCGATCGCTCATTATTTTATCTGTTAAGTTTCCATCCATTTTCGTAAAGTATTAATCCATTCATAATTATCACTCCTACTCAAATTCTACCCCTAGTGTGTTACACGGTATTCCTCAAAACTCCCACTGAAGGCGATGCGGGTCTTGGCTGGACATGCACAGGAGAAAGGCAGCTTTTTCTTGCCAAGAGGTATCGTCAACCCACCCCCAGAGCTTTGTTCTCAAGTATTCCCATTCCTTGACAAGGCAATGGACATGATTGCAAATTGTGCCTGCAAGAAGCCGACTGCTCAAGCTTTCTTTGAGCTCCTGTTGAATTTGCAATGTGTCGTACTGCAGGATGCCGCGGTCTTGATACACAACGGGAGACCAAATTTCCTCTTCTCCTTGCCCGTTTTCAATACAGAGTTGTTCCTGGCTTATCAAGCACAAGTTGTCAAAAAGATTATGGGAGCGGGACTTGACAAGGAGAGAGGAGGTAGTACTACTGCAATCCAACAAAGTATGGATGTGGCACTTCCTGGGTTTCGTGACCGACTTCACAATATTCATACGGAAGTCCATAATGTTTCAAAGGATGTTACACGGATAAACGATAAGGTTAGCAAATTCGAACAGAAACAAGATGCCATCAATAGACAAATACACCATTACCTGCAGCACATGGCGGCCTTTTGTCTCCCAACAGAAGCAGACAAAGCAGCAACAACAACCGCTGGGGCATGAGGTACTAACCTTATTCCAAGAAAAAACTTGATCCGACAGCATTCCGCGGTGTCGTTGATGTGGAAGGAGTGGTTTGGACTTGAGGACTTCAAAGCAGATGACCTGGAGAGATTGAAGAGCTTGAAAAGACATTCGGCAATCAATGGAGGAAGCATTATAGCGCGGCCAAGCAGAAGCAGTTCTTGGGACTCAAGTGTATTAAAGAGTTCATCAAGGATAGAGTTCATTCTGGCGAATCCTTAGAGGTACTTCTGGAGGAAGGTGATGTCTTAATGAAGGCAAAGACCACGCTGACGTTACTCCACAACCATGTCCGGAAGGGTAAGTCATTTTGACTTGTTATTCCAGCATCCCAATTGATAATCAATCCCGCTTTGCGAACGGTTTGACGACTTGTAGATTGTTGATTGGACTCGATCGATCGATTTGATTGGAGAGGACTTGATCAATTTGATTGGAGAGGAGGGGGAGAGCCGATTTGATTTGATTGGAGAGGACTCGATTGATTTGATTGGAGAGGAGGGGGAGAGCCAATTCGATTGGAGAGGACTCAATTGATTCGATTGGAGAGGGGGAGAGCCGATTCGATTGGAGAGTGGGAGAGCCGCGGATTGGAGAGAAGGAGATTCGATTGTTGATTTGATTGGAGAGGAGAGTCGATTGTTGATTGGAGAGGGGGAGAGCCGCGGATTGGAGAGGAGGATGAGAGGAGAGGAGAGTTGATTGTTGATTGGAGAGGGGGAGAGTCGATTTGATTGGAGAGGAGAGCGAGTCGATTGTTGATTGGTGGAGGAGGAATCCCATGGTCAATTCGATTGGGAGGTTGCTTTCCTTACCATCAGTTTAGGCCAGATCCCATGGTCAATTCGATTCCAAGGTTATTTGGCTTAGCCAAGTTTACATAGCCAAAAAAGATGCAGAATTTAGTGCCAAATTAGAAATTATGAGCACTTTGTTGCAAAAGTAGAAATTATGAAGTGGAATCACTTGTTATCTAGTAATATTGCATGTACGTAGTAGAATCACGTGCAAATTAGAATTTCTTCCTTTTGCAAATCACTCCAACCAATCTCAACTGATCGTGGAAATGGTTCCTATTTTGTTGAGTATCAAAGAACACGGTGAGTATCGAAGAACTGAAATAATTTGCGAAAACGTTTTGGGATTCACCTCAGCCGGTGAGTTAAAATCTAAAGTGGAGAACTAAAGTGGAGAACACTCTTCGCTTTTGGGTTCGGGTTTGGTCTGTTGGATAGAAGAAGAGGTGCGGTACTAGTCTACTAAAATAAGTGGTGTCCAGTACTAAACCTACGCTGACTTCAGTAAAATGAAATAAGTAGTGTCTCGCGGGTACTAAAATAAGAGTCCAGTACTAAACCTACGCTGACTTCTGTAAAATAATTCGTGTTATTAATTTGTTCCAGTATTAATAAGTCAGTTATTATATACTCAAGTCAACAATTGCGCACGTGCAAGTCAATCAGGGAGTCTGACTTGGGCTTCGATTCTGGTAAAAATAATACAAGTACGAAGTACAAAGTAATATTTCTGCAAATCTGTGAGACATCAGCCGCGATGAAATCACTGTTTTATGAATCTTTGCACAGGTTGTGAGCCTAACTGCATACCCCCTTGGAGAGGCTCCCGTCTTTTGTGAATCTTTGGCACAGCACAACAGAGGAATTAATGGTGAACTTCTACATATTATTCATACAGGTATGTACCAATATGCAACATGTGTAAGATTACCATCTTATGTATCATAGGATACTGCAAGATTTTGTGTTGTTGCAATTGGCAGACAAGTTCTTCTTGTACCAGCAGTAGTAATCAGACATTCAGCACTCCTCAATCCTTCAAATGATAACAACAAGGACACAACCTATCTGGTAAGAAGAGAGTATGAGGGCCAGTGTATCTGCTTAACAATATTTGAAAACAAGGTTTTAGTCAGGCATGACACATAATAGTATACTCCTACTAGAAACCTACAGTTCAAGTTTTTGGCTTTAACTGGAAATGCTATTTTATTGGGTGGGATTGATCTTCTGGTTCCACATGATTATTTGACAAAAATCTCTGTTAAACATGTACTTTGCATATTTTGAATCTAGGGTGAAAGCATAGCAGAATCAGGTTGAGTGGGTGAGTACTACCTGCCAGTTGCACAAACCAGTTAGGTACATTTTGTACTCTTAATACTATGAAGTAAATGCTTAATACAAGACTGAACTCTAAAAACATTCTGCCTTGTATATTGCCCCTGCAAAGGGTCAATCAGGATAATGATACACTACACTACAGTAGTTCACATGCCCTGAGTTCAAAGTACAGTACAAAAAAGAATTCGTATGCTGGTGATGGTGCTGTTGCTTTTAGTAGATGATTGCATCAAACAACTTCTTACAGGTAAACAGAGCAAAGCATAGGTAAATTCCAATACTGTGCATGGACATCTGAATTGATATTATTTTGGTGACTTTATGTGGTGTTCATACTCAAAGGTTGACAATGGTGAAGTGTCGATAACGAAATCAATACAAAATAGGAAGGGGTCCTTCAGGTTTAGGTAGTTCTTGATGGCTGGCTGCGAAACAAAAAGAAAATTCTAATACTGTGCATGACATCTGAATTGATATTATTTTGGTGACTTTATGTGGTGTTCATACTCAAAGGTTGACAATGGTGAAGTGTAGATAACGAAATCCATGCAAAACAGGAAGGGGGTTCCTTCAGCTTTAAGTAGTTCTTGGCTGGCTGCGAAAGCAAAAATGTGTCTGCAATCGAACGCTCTACCTCTGAGCTACAGGTGCGGCTATGCCAGCACCCGACGTGAATCGAACACGTGACCATTCGAAGATTGACCGGGTTAGGAACCCGTAGTGCATTCGACGGGATTCGAACCCGCGCATACGAATATATTCGAACTTGAGTCGAACCCCTTAGACCAGCTCGGGCACGAATGCGATTGAATGGTCGGGTCGAAAATTTAATTTACTAGTCTTTCTTCTTTTCGAAATCATAATTCTACAGTCTACGACTGATTGTCCATGAAGAGATGACGAATACCGTTTATCCTAAATAGATGGTCAAGGCTACTCGTAGTTAGTATAAGAGAGATGTAGATGATATGGCAGCAAATAAAAGTAAATTAACTGCATTCAATACTCATGGAAGAACAAATAGTGCACACATCCTCACAGTGAGGAGCAGAGGGAGGACGGCGGCGACTGAGGATGGAAGAAGTCAAGCAAGAGGAGCTCATCCTTCTCGTCTTCAGTACTACTACTACTAGCTAGTAGTAGGTACTACTACATCACACTTACTACTACCACAACTCATGCTGACAGTTTGGACTAACTACTAGTACTACTAGTAGTATTACTACAATTAGTATGATATGGTGAATCAAAATTTGGGTTTTGTATTCTCCACTGAGTTTGGATTAGCTGAAATTCAATTCAATTTCAATGTAAGAAATTCCATGTTAATTGTTAGGGACATGTTGAGTTGAAATTCAGTTTGGAAACTGGAATGATTTTCCATGCTCACTCAAAAAGTCTCAATTTGGTAGTCGCAGCTTCATTACCGTACGAACTCGTACGAACCTTCATAGTATTACTCGTGGATCATCGGCTGCTCCAGGGTTGGCAGTTGTGTGTTTCGCGCGAAGAAATTATTCCACGTGGATGCTTCAAGACGAGTTTGAACTTGCTCTTGCACCATCAAAATCTCAAAAAAGTGGAAGGCGTTGTGTCAACGACAGAACAAAGAACGTAGGGCCTCCCCATCAATCCAAGTAAGGTGACGGGTACTCGTACTCGTAATCTTACCGGTACGAGTACTTGTAACCGATTCGGTACGGCACCCTGCCCTTTCGTCACTGCACCGCCAATTAACGCCGCCCTCGTGACATGGAAAAGGATCAGGCCTGAAAACGATTAGAAGCTACCGTAGAAGTATTTATCCATAATCGAACGACAGAATTGTGCCGGTACATTACGGAGCAGTGCAGTGCAACACTCCCCATCATCCAAGGAAATTCCCATCAACTCCTTACAATACCGCACACCAGATACGCCCAGTGAAGTGCAGTCTAGCGCACTTCGTTCCAACCATCCATCACCACAATCTACAATGTCGTGCCTTCCATTTCCGTCCTTTGTGGACCATATTCCAGTCGATGCCTCGAACAATCGAGCCGGGTTGTCGGCGGCTGGATCCTGCCGGATTCATCCCCTGACCTGCGCCGACGCTCACAAAGACGAGTACCTGGCGATTTGTGACAAGAACAAGGAACAAGCGGGTGTCGATAATTCAACCGAAGGCGACAAGGACACAAAGAAGAAGCTGAAAAAGAAATACATGAAACAGGGTGTCGCCATGGCCTCAGAATACCTGACCAAGACGCTGCAGTTGGATCCCAGCGCGGTCAGCGTGCAGATTGCCATCGACCCAAACATCATTGTAGAGACCGATGGTTGCATTTCGGCGTGCTTTTTGGATGCCGGGTGCACCCACGTTGTCATCGACGGAACGAATCTCGAGGCCCTCGAGGCCTCCCGCATTCCCAGAGAACGCATCGTGGCCTCCTTTGCATCGGTAGAGAGCTGCGGGAAGGACGAGATCACAGCGGCCTTGGCCCTGGCGGGAACCATCAGTGTTCCCATCACGTCTCTGGAACAGGTCGAGGCGGTCGGTGTCGTGTGTGCCCGAGAAATCCGACAAAGTCATTTTCGAGCTGACGAACGCCGACGAATCTTCTGTCACGCTCGAGTTGGTAGCGGCCATTGCGAAACGCTGCAAGGACCACAAGGGGAAAATCGCCCTTGTGGATCCCTCCGCGAGTACTCTGGGCAAGTGTTTCGCAGCCTGCATGAGAACGGACCGTGCCGACGGATTGTACACAACCGTCGTGTGCACCCGCAACAACGAAGCTCTCGGGTTGGTCTACAGCTCGGTGGAATCCATCGTTGCCGCCTTTGAGTGCGCCCGAGGCGTGTACTGGTCGCGATCCCGCGGGGGATTGTGGAGAAAGGGGGACACCAGTGGCCACTACCAGACTCTGCACCGATTGGACGTGGATTGCGACGGAGACGCCCTTCGGTTTTTGGTGACGCAAAGGGGCGACGACGTTGCCGCCTTTTGCCACTTGCACACGCTTACCTGCTGGGGAGAGCCCAACGGGTTGCGGCACCTGGAACAGACCCTTACGGAGCGACTGCACAACGCTCCGGAGGGGTCCTATACCAAGCGCCTGTTCGACGATCCGGAGCTGCTCCGGGACAAGTTGGTAGAAGAAGCCCAGGAACTTAGCGAGGCCGACACGAAAGAGGATGTCGCGGGAGAGCTTGCGGACGTCTTGTATTTTGCCATGGCCCGCGCCGCCAAGGCCGGTGTTAGCATCGACGATGCGGTATCCGTGCTGGACGCCCGTACCCGCAAGGTAACGCGGCGCAAGGGCGATTCCAAGGCCTTCCGGATCGAAGAGGGGGCCAAGATTCTCGGAAAGAAGTAATCCAGTCGATAATGAACCATTTCAAAGTGAACAGTGAATCACACGAAGAGGGAATAGGTGATGCCATAATGAAGCACGTTCAGACCCAACTGGAGATTGAATGCAACATAATGAAAAATGATATTATAATATTATGATGGTGACATAAGTACTACTGTACAAACTTGTGGATAGAGCGTATCACTTGACAAAGATTCACGTGTTGAAAGTAGATCAATTTTGGAGAAAAAATTACTCGGTGTACTCCACAAAATTACAATGGAGCTTTTGTTTCTCGCGTATCATGTGGATCTCTATCCCTTCGAAGAAATCCGTGGGTAGTGAATACTGTGTTTCGTCGTCGGACCCCTGTGCCAAAGGTTTAAGTCAGGGCTCCTGCTTGATGTGGTTGGAGTGCTTCGGACGCTTCCCGTCCCCAGCCGCGATCCCGTCCAGGTGGACCATCGGACACACCAGCTTGGTCCCGTCCTTTGGAGGAAACTGTGGCTTTCCCCGGGCCGCACACCGATGGCATTCCCGTCCGTGCTGGACCAGCAAGCAGTGCAGCTCGAGCTTGAGAGGGTCCGGAACGATCCGATTGAGGTACTCGTAGGCTGCGTCGCGGGAGGAGGACTCCCTTGACTTGGCGGACAGCCAGCGGTGCTGCTTGGCGATCCGAAAGACGTGCGTGTCAACCGGAAAGTCGGCCCGTCCCAGCGTGAACAACAAGACGCACGATACGGTCTTGGGACCGAGGCCCTTGAACCGGAGGAGTTCCGTTTGGATCTCTTGGTTGGATCGGTGGCGGAGGTATTCCAGCGAGACGGTCCCGGTTTCGTCCCGGAGGGTCTGGCACAGCGCGAAGATGTTGGAGGCCCGGATCTGGGACAGACCGGCGCAGTGGATGGCTCGTTCGATGATCTGCTGGTAGTTCTTGTCGTCTTGTTCGTCACCAGAGCTCTGCACCACCAGGTTCCAGTCGGGAACCGCTTTCTTGAGATTCGCAAAGGCGCGGGTGCTGTTGGCAGCGGTCGTGTTCTGCGACAACATGGTGGAGACCACCCCGTCCAGGATGCTCGGTTGGTCTCCGCAAGTGGAGGGTTGCAGCGCGGAAGAGGTTGCACCGTGGTTCTCGTCCTTGTTATCCTTCTCGTTCTTGACCCCCAGGTCCTTGTCGATCGCGCAATCGCTCGCAACGTTGGTGGTAACGGTGGTTCGCTCCTTGATTTCGCGGCATTTGGCAATGACGTCCGGGTGCAGCTTTCCGAGTTCCGCGACAGCGAAGGCGCATTCTTCCGGCGTCGGGCGGGAAACGGACGTCGCTGTCGCAGCTGCCGGTCGCTTGCGCTTGCTGGATTTCGAGATGGCAGCTACTGCTGCGGCGGCGGCTACGGCCGACACCACCGCTTCCGGTGTTACGGAAACAGGGCACGAGGAGGAGGACACCGCGGGGTCCGGGACCGGCGGTTCCGATCCGGGTGTGTCCGGGATACACTCGCTTCGACATCCGGCGTGGATCGACGAAGCGACGGATTCGGGAGACACGCGGAGAGATGCCGGCGTTGTTGCGCTGCGCGTGGGACTGCTCCTTGTGCTACTTGCGATACTTGTGCTGACAATGACATCCCCGCCGGAGCTGCTGCCAAACCGATCGGGACGGATTCGATTTCGAGTCGATCTCCGACGCTGCAATGCGCTACCGTCGGAGATGGTTTCATCCTTGACCATAGTTGCTTGCGAGCACTTGTTTAGTATTGTATGTGTTGGTAGAATCTGAATCTGTTTGGATACGAGTTCGTGTTTGGAAAAGGATTCAAACGGATCACAACGTTGGTAGAGTATATTGGTGGTTGCTTGGAATCTGATTCCAATTCAATGAGTTAGACAGGAACATTCGTCGGACTCCATTGCGGTATGATATTGGATCATGTCATTCGTTGATAAGAGATGAGATTCTGACTACACGCAAGATGAAGAAACCTAAAAATGTGTATGGCGCGAGCAAAGGAGCGCGCTGGGATTTGGAAATACGAAGTACCGGAGTAATGATCATACGGTTCAAGTGAAGTACTGGTTCAGTACGGTAAGATTACGTACCGAAATACTCCTACAAGATACGAGTCACTTCTTGCATACGGTACCAACACCATCACATTATTAGGTATTGTACGGTACGAACAATTGTAGTAGGGTCCTAGATACGAGAACGAATATCGTACGAGTACGAACGAACAACGAACAATACTGTATGGCGCCCCACCGAAGTCCTTTTGGTCGTAGTCTTTTCCTAAGGCGAACTACCATATGCGCCTGTAGAAATAGTACTGGTAGTCGCCAGCCAGTATTGGTAGTCTGTTAACTCAGAAATAGTCAGAGTTTGTAACTCAATGGACAATTTGAAGTGCAATTGAATAATACTTTGTATTGCAAAGTGTGTCTTTTATTTTGAAAGGCACTAATTTTAATTGGTCGACGGAGTATTCACAAGCAGCAGGCCCCGACTACCAATAGTACTACTCGGAATCAAAGTAACAAGATGGGGAGTCATACTACAACATTCCCATCAGCTGTCCGCCCAGTCCAGCGCATGGAGTTGAACTACACTGAGGTGAAATTGTGTGCTATTGAGTTTTAGAAACGAAGATGACTTTGAGAAGCTTCTAGGTTCGATCTATGCTAAGATTGGAAAAGAACTATGTTCTTTGACAATCAGAATTCAATATGAACTTCAAGGAGAAGAATGTCTTGATGTTCATATACAATTGAACAATAACTGATACTCCGGAATGTGTCAGTGACTCATGACTGATGTGTCTGTGTGTTGCTCATTCTCCCACAACATGAACTTTTATACTGCCTTGCATGCTGGAGTAAGGTGGCGAATGCTTATGCGTTCGTAGTTTGAGACCACGGCAAATGGTGATGGTGTTATTTGTCTGGACTTGTAGGATGGGATATGGACCTTTGCAAACAAGGTTGAGTTTGTTCCAATTGTGTATATTGACAAATATGCCTTGACCCATGTTGAATTCATGTTTGGTATGTTTGTGGTTGGGGTAAATGAGGTGGCTGTCGATTTGGAGCTTGGCGATGTTTGGTCAAGGTGACGATGTTGGCATGAAGAGGAATGTTCAGAAGCATGTCCCAATTAAAAATGAGGGCGCCAGGAGAGGAGTATCCTAGCATTGAGACAGGGTTGCAGCAGAGAGGGTGCATTGCAGTTGCAATGGCTTTGTCAACAAGGTTGTTGGCATCGGATTCAGACTTGGTTGGTTTGAGATTGAACATTGTGTGAATGATTTGGCCAATGGTTTTATGTGAATATTTGATGATACCGTTGGCTGTGGGTGTGGGTGTCAATATATTGACAGGCTTGATGCCGGTGTGATAAGAAGGAAATTGAAAGTCATGACCTTTGACTTTGGGGCTATGCCGAGCAGGGTGCCAGTTGGTCCAGCAGGACATGTTGAAGTGCACACGAGGAGGCAGATGAGGCAATTGAAATGACATTGCTGCAAACTGAACGTAGATCAGGTTGGTCAAAGTGTCATTGGAGCAGAGCTTCAAGCCAGTCCATTCCTATGGATTGAACTGTGGTTTTGTGATACCATTTGACAAGAGGGGCAGGCATGTTGTTAGGGATAACGATTTTTCACGGAGAATGGGGAGTAAGTTCACAATACTAACAAAACAATTGAGCTCAGTTTTGAAGAGCTTTAGTTGGGCATGAGTAACAGGGTAAGCTTGGGAGCAATTGGGGTGGACAGATGGATTGATTTCAAGATGGATTGCTTTGTTGGGATAATGCTTGGTGTGCGGTCAAAGACGGTTTGATATTTGCATAAGATGGTGTGTAATCGGTCAGCGACACTGAACAAGGGGAGGTCTGCATGGGTACAATAAGTTGCAAACTTTCAATGAGGTTACTGTTGAAGTCTAGAATGATTTTGAAGTGAAAAAGGACGTCGCGTCCGAGGCTGATATTGTAGCAACAGGGTGCTTTGAAGACATGAGCGTTCAGATAGGGGAGGCTTTTGTCTGGTGCTAGCTTGGGGAGGGTGAAGTGCTTCAGGGAGAGTTGTTGGTTGGAGTTGAATTCTCCTACCATGGTCACAGCACTTGTGGAGACTGGTGTTGTCATAGTGGGGATGATGGATTCTGGGAGGGCATGATTGCTGAACCAAGTAGTTTTGGAGCCAGAATCATAGAGGATGAGATGTGGTCTTAGAGAGGGAATGGCTTGGATGAAGCGGGCTAGGGCAATGGTGAAGGGAACTGGTTCATTGTTTTGGGGAGAGGGCTTTTCTAGTCAACAATTGGCGTTATGATGACAATGGCCATCTTGGTGGTAGCAGCCGGTTTTACTGTCATGATAGAACCCATCTTCATTGTCGTATTCTTGAGTCAAGCTTGTGCCGTATTGATTGTCTTCTTTGTGATAATAGGTGTTGTCCTGCGGTTGGTCATAGTTGTCTTGGCTGTGATCATCAACTTTGTTGTCGTAATACATGTCGTTAGCAAGGTCAAGATGATGAGCGTCGTTGTTATTGTATTGACCTTGTTAGAAGTGTGTGTTGTAGCGCGGGCCTGATTGGTTACCGCAGGTGTGTTGTGAGGAGTCAGAGCCACAGTCAGGAGAAGGGTGATTGCTGTTGTGATTGCCAGACCAAAAGCTTTGAGATCTAGGGGAAGTGTTTGAAAAGTTGTTAGATGGTGGTTGCGAGAATCCATGGCTGGGGGGGGGGGGGGGGGGGGGGGGGCAGTTGTAGCTCTGCCTATTAGAATTGCAATAGTTGTTGTTTTGGTTGAACGGGCTGGTTGCCGTTCCGTTGACTGGAGTGGTAGTTGCTCTCATAGGATGAACGGATTGTGCCATATTGAGGACACTGGGAGCATGTTGTTGTAACCGCCTTGATATTTGCAATGATTTTGATTTTGTCAAAGTTGCTGTCCAGCAGTCATGGTGTAGATGTTGCTGCTCCGTGAAGGCGACTAAGCATTGGAAGTTGTAGTTGGCATCGTCCAGTTGGTTACCTGTTTTGCTGAACTTGAGTTGCCAAGTTGACAGCATGAGACAATAGAACCCTATTCTTGAGGGAGGTGCGGTTGGGGTACAGTTCGGCAATATTAGATCCAGGTAGATGGATGCTGAGGATGTTGATGAGCCAAAGACGGCCAGCTACAGTGAAGCAATCCATGTGGTATGGTTTGGTAGCATGCATCATGTATTCTTGCTGAATGAGGAATGCATTAGACGGGACGAACATGGCCAGAAGGGTGTGGATGTTCTTATAATAGTCAGTGTCATTGATGGCAGGGAGATACTTTTTGGACAGCGGTGTCCCAAGAGTGTTTGAGGTTGCCACGAAGGATGCCAGCAGGTCTTGCGATGTTTGACATTCGTTGTGAAGGTTGAGGTTGCTTGTGTTAGCTGTGTGGATGAAGTCTTTGATGATGCGGATGAGGTGCTCCTTGTTCAAGGCATCAGGGCATAAGGTGGTGTCCCTGCTTCTTGAGGATGGTTGAGGAAACAGGAGGAGGAGGGGGAAGGGCGGCAGTTACTGTGGCAGCTATGGCAGCTGCTGTGGGGGGTACGGTATTTGTGATATGATGAATGAGACAGGTGTTTGGGTAGTCCTGATAAAGGATGGTGGGTTTGAACGAAATGGGGGGGGTTGCTTAGCAGCTTGAAGTTGAGCAATGGTGGCCATGGTTGTTCAGGTGTTACAATAGGTTTTTAGAAGGAGTGTAAGGTTGTTTTTATCATTAAATTTTTTCAGTGATATTGTGATTGAATTCAATATGAACTAGGCTGAAGGTTAAATTGTGTGCTATTAAGTTTTAGAACCAAAGATGACTTTGAGAAGCATTTAGGTTTGATCTATGCTAAGATCGGAAAAGAACTATGTTCTTTGACAATCCGGAATTCAATACAAACTTCAAGGAGAAGAATGTCTTGATGCTTCTTGTAAATGATTGAACAATGACTGATGCTCGGGAATGTGTCAGTGACTCAATCGTACTGATGTGTCTGTGTGTTGCTCAGAGTAGCAAATTCTACGTGATCCAGCGGACAGTTGATAGGAATTAAAACAGTATAAATAAAAACCCGCTGTCGCCGGTTGCAATGGGTGATTCCGGAAATAGTCTGGGTAGGGTCCCAGATTATAAATTCTGTACCATTTTGACCCAGAAACCGGTCGACGTGAGCTCACGTCGACCAGTATCTGGGTTCCTACCCAGATTTGCTTGAAATCGCGCATGGAATTTTGTTTTTTGTTTCCTGCGCGTGCATGCTTATCACTTAACGAAGTAGGAAGTATGAATTATATGATCCATGAACAAATTCCTTATTCCAAAAATGAGACTTTAGACAAAATCTGGGTATGGTGATTTTCATTCCCAAAATACAAAAATCTGGGCCCCTACCCAGACTATTTCGGGAATCACCCAATGTCGATTCTGGGCACTACCCAGATTGAATCTGTACCTCGGTTTTTGTCTTTTGATTCCTTATTCCAAAAATGAGACTTTAGCCAAAATCTGGGTTTGAGCCCAGATTTGATCCTCTGGCTCATCATCGTGTTGGGAATCACCCAGTTGGGTGATTCTCAAAATAGTCTGGGTAGGGGCCCAGATTCAATCTGGGCCCGGGCCCACCAGATTTAATTCTGTACCATTTTGACCCACGTCACAGATACTGGTCGACGTGAGCAGTATCTGGGTCCCTACCCAGATTTCCTTAGGAATCCAAGCACATGTTAAATAATGCGCGCACATGTTAAATATTTAACCGGACACATGATATATATTTAAATACTTATTTAAAATTCCTTATTCCAAAAATGAGACTTTAGCCAAAATCTGGGTAGGGTGATTTTCATTCCCGGAATACAAAAATCTGGGCCCCTACCCAGACTATTTCGGGAATCACCCATTATTTCAGCGTCATGGTACATTCGTACACTTTTGCCATGCACTTTTCAAACACAACAACACCATATGAGTATAGGTGTAAAGTAGGGTGACCGTTTTGAGACAGCTTTTTTTTCGCCCCCCGCGTACACCCATAGATTTGGGTCCTGTTAGTCTTATTGATCTTACTCTCCACCTGGAACTTCTTGACCAAAGTAATCACCTGCGCCAGAATTGGCAAGGTCAAGAGCTATCCATAGATACCCAATTTGCAGGGGTTGCGCGCGCCGGAACCCCTTCGAACTTTATGATTCTTCTGGTCAAGAAAATCACAAAAAGTTGAAAAAAAACTCCATTAACAACACCTCCTAATACCAAGTGGTCTCAACCAAACCATTCCTTAACCGTAGCATTACTAGAGGCACCCGCTACTTAGGAATCCCTTCCTTACACCAAGATCAACAAGACCTGCAAGTTTTGGATCGATTGACCAAGTCCTTTAGGAGAAACTAGCTGGAACAACAGCAACAACAGCAACAACGAGAGGAGACGACGAAGGGCAAAAATGTCATCGTCATTGTCGAAGAAGAAGCCCCCCCCCCCCCTGCCGTCACGCCCCACATGGCAACAACAACAAGCGATGCTACAGTGTGATTGAACAATTAGCTTAATGGTGTTATTTATTTGTTATTCAGTGCTGTTAAAGTAGTTGCAATTAGATGGAGTAGGAAGCAAAGAAGTGAGGACGATTGAGTTTCGCAATAGAGGTTCGTTCGCAATAGAGGTTCGAAATGAAATTATGAGTAATTACCAGTACGAGTACTTCACATAATAAAGAGAGAGAAAACGGAAATTTCAATCAAAATAATCAGTCATGAGACCAATTTAGATCATGAGTGTTATGTTGAACATTTTGCTTTGGTACAAATTCTACATGGGCCTCCTACTTGGTTTGTTCGTCATTAACACCTAAACTCGTAGTTCCTTCGGAGTAATTTTCATAAGTGTAGATTTGTACGCTTTTAAAAGTGTAAAGTTGACCCCGGTCCATCATTTAAGCATTTTAGACTCCGGACTCTGTGAATCATTAGTGCGCGTCATTCACTTGTCATCACCGTTTTGTGCTTTTTGAAAACCTCATCTTTTTATGCATCAGCCAGTCAGAAAACAAAGAATTCTTCTAAAAAAAATCTACGTAAGTCATCGGATCGGCATACCTTTCAGCTGTCCCTATCAACGGAGTTATCGAAACTGCCACAAGAACTCGCACAGTCTCGGTGTAGTTATAGATTGCTGAGGCATCGAGATTGCAAGACGTTGTTGAATTGGAAACTCAAAACATGTTTGCGCCAAGGATTTTGTTTGCAACCGTCGTTGTCGCTGTCGCAGTCTCCTCGTCGGTCGAAGGATTTGTGGTTCCCCAGAGTGCGTCGGGTTCTGTTTCGGTGGATCGCAATACCAACGATCGCAGTGCTCTGTTCTTGTCGTCTGTGGGTGCCGATGAATTCCTGACGAAAACTCGCGACGACAAGGACGAATCTGCGACAGAATGGTCGTCCGCCGCAACAACGTCACCCACGACAACTTTTTCCACGGAGGGAAAGATCGAGGATTCTTCGGACCTAATGGAAGTCACCACAGCCACAACAACGACAACAACCGCTGAATTCACACCATTTCAGCAAGTCGTGCGAGCCCTCCCTATTGTCACTACGGTAGCATACTTGTACGATCCAAAGCCGCTAGACGATCTCGTTGCCAATATTTATTCCGCAATCTACAACTGGGACGTCGCCCAGCTTCCCCTGTTCGAGGCAGAGGTGGCCGTCTTTGGATTCTTTACCTGGATCATTCTCTTCTCCTCGATGCACCTGATACTGGGTGAGGAACGAACCAAAGCCTCGCGCTTCGATGGAGAGCTTCCCCACAAACCCTTTGAATGGGCCGAGCCACAAAACTTTCATCTCTGGTTCAATCCGACCGCCTCGTACCTGGGATCCATCTGGTTCTACCTAACCTTTCTCCACGAAAAGCCCCCGCTCCCGGAACTCCCGCCGACCTTTGGCGTGCTGGCCGTCGAAACGTTGTTTGGGATTTTCATGTACGATCTCTGCTTCATGCCGATCCACTACCTGATGCACAACCTCAAGATCGGTCAGGTTCGCAGGGTGCACGGGTACCACCACCGCAGCGGCACCACGCTGAACTCCCTCGAGACGGTCCAGCACTCCTACATCGACGGATTTTTGCAGGTCTTTGTGAACATCATGGTTCAGCAGATCAGTCCCTTTGGCGGCCCCAAGCACGTCATGTCGCGACTCTTGCACAACCTGTCCGTGACCTACCTGCTGTCGGAGGCGCACTCGGGGTACCGAGACCTGCCGTGGATGTCCCACAATCTCTTCCCAGAGATTCTGGGAGGGTCTCCCCGCCACGAGGCGCACCACCACAACGGCCGGGTGTATTACCAGCAATACTTCAAGTACATCGACGACTTCTTTGGGTTCGTCGAAAAGGATGGAGGCGAGCGTGCCACCATTCGGAAGGGAGTCCAGCGACGAAAGCAAGAGCAAATGGAACAGCAACAACAACAGCTAGAGGGCGAACCCGCTCTCGCCACCTCGCAGCAGCGATAAGCCGAAACGAAACGAAACGAAAACCTCCGAATGGTGAACCGAATGAGTTAGCAATCAATGACGTGTTTCGTGAGGCTCTCGATTTGCAATTTTGTAAATGTATTCTAGTACTGGTGTTTTGACTTCGTTTCGATTTCGAGTGCGGTGCGCTCCGTGAAATGAAACGATTTCAGAAAGCATATCATATTATAAATTTATTTTGTTCTAGAGTGGGACGTTACGAGTTGTCGTTCCTGGATCATTCAAGCGTGACTTCGAGAGGTACGTGTAGTAGTCGCTTATAAGTGAGAGGCAAGTCAAACCGCTTCTCTCTTCTCCTCGGAGCTCCGAACGAAGAATAGCCTATGGGACCAAAGCCAAGCGATGGATCCCTCCATGATGGATGGATACCCATTGGACATAGTTATTGGTTGACTACTGTAATACTTCGGTACTTCGTAATAATATACTAGATGCTGGGAAAAGGTGGAATGACTTAAAAAAAATCTTCATAGCATGATAGTCTTTTTTATGGTACAGGTATTGTTTGATGGGGCAAATCGGTCGACGAACAGGCAATGCAAAACTATGAAATCGGGTAACCAATGAAACAATGGAGGGTATGGTAGGTACGCAGGTAATCCTATGGCTTCGGCGGACGAGCACGTGTACTCACTCCTAAGTACCAAGAAAAATGAGGGTTTGAAACAGGCTCAACGGGCGGGAGAAGGGAGTGGTACTCCGGTAGCAGATGGTGGTACTCTGGTACCAAAAGTGGTACTCCGGTACCACACTTTATTCTGGTACTATTTTCTACGTGATTTCCAGTAGTAGTGTATTTTCTAAATCGTAGTACGTAATGACGGTATTCTGAGCACTATTCTCCTACCACTAGTTTAGGTACTCCCAGAACACACTAATACACAGCAGACTATGGACCATAGTGTATGCCAAAAAAAGAGCTAGTAGAATCAGTGGGTCTGTAGACCTATTTCTTGCTAGAGAGCACACCATGATGAATATTGAGGCTGTTGGCGCCAAAATCAGAGCTTGTAGCTTGTGCGCTGGAACGAGGAATACGGTCGTCCCGTAATAAATGAAGCAGCAGTGCTTGTAGTTTGGACGCCATTGATACACCAGTCTCCTAGATCGGAGCAGTGCTTGTTGTACTAGTTCGGACCCCGGAGCAAGAATACACACCTGTTCCTAAGACCAGCCAGAGCAGGTATTGCTTGTAGTTTGGACGCCGGAGCAAGAATACACCATTCCCCCCCTAGACCGAATCTCATCATCCACGGCGGGGTCTTCAGGAGCAACCGGATCCGGTATCATAGGAGCAGCAACCAGATCCGGCATCGTAGGAATCCTAACCTGTTTGGTAATTGGGTTGCTAATAGTTAAAGAAGAACAAGCAGCATTGTGAGATAGGAATGAATGAAATGACGGCCAAAATGATGACAGCGACGACGACTACAGCTCCCCCCCCCCCCCCCCCCCCCCTCGCAAGAACCGGCAAACAAGGACGGGCAACAGCTTACAGTGCCAATAGAATCACTTGGAAGGAGATCTATTCCCATGGTTGGGGAGCAAAAAGAAGCAAAGAAGCAAAGAAGCAGTGTTCGTGAGATAGGAATAAACAGATGACAACAACGGCAACAACGACGACGACGACGACGACGACAGCAAATCCAACAGAACAGCCTGAACATCTCCCCCCAGCAAAGAAAGGACCGGCGGTCACTTACACAGCTAATAGGATGGATCTCTTGTTGTTGTAATAGGAAAGAAAGCAGTGAAAATGGTCTATTCCATGGTTGGGGAACAGATTGCTTTTGAAAGTGGTTGATTTTGAAATTATGAATAACAACCGGGGGAAAACAGCAAAAATCCAGGTTGTAGTAGGGATTCTACTAGATTCTACACAGATGTGGTGTCAAGGAATCAGTCAAATTCCACGCTGCTGCTGTTAATCCCGTGCGTTTGCTCCCTCTTTACGCTTGAGTATACCTAAAAACACATGCAATGCGATGAAAAAATTATTACTTAACAAGTGAGTGGTACTCCGGTACCACCAAAATGGTACCACTGATCGGTACCGTACCATTTGTACTTGTTCCTATGAGGAGTACTCGTCGGTACCACCAATTGGTACCGGTTTAGCCTTGTCCCCCCCCTGTAGCAGCATCGAAATGCTAAGCAACACCGGTAGCTAGCAACAAGGAACCCCTCCTCCTCCATTGTGCCCGTCCTTCCAAAGCCATAGAGATTACCATGTCAACACCCCTTTCCTCCTTTACCTCCTCCTCGTATTATCAGTGGGGAGGAGGGGTGTTACTTGGTACCACTCTAGCTGCTTGTTTCCTCGGCCCGGGGGGCCTCGTAAACAAGCAGCTAGAGTGGTACCAAGTAACACCCCTCCTCCCCACTGATAATACTCGGAGTCGATTTGGTTGGCACGTGTCATCCCCTCTCTAAAGAAAAACTCTCTTAAGAAAAATCCTCGGCGCGCACGCCTTGGATTTTTCTTAAGAGAGTTTTTCTTTAGAGAGGGGATGACACGTGCCAACCAAAACGGAGGACGGGGTGTTACCTATAGTAATCCTATGGCTTCGGCGGACGAGCACGTGTACTCACTCCTAAGTACCAAGAAAAATGAGGGTTTGAAACAGGCTCAACGGGCGGGAGAAGGGAGTGGTACTCCGGTAGCAGATGGTGGTACTCTGGTACCAAAAGTGGTACTCCGGTACCACACTTTATTCTGGTACTATTTTCTACGTGATTTCCAGTAGAATGTACTGTGCAATTTCCAGTCGTATTTTGAGGACTGTTCTCTTACGACTTGTTTCGATACTCCCAGAACAGACTAATACACAGCAGACTAGGGACCAGAGTATATGCCAAAAAAGAGCTAGAATTAGTCTGTAGACCTATTTCTTGCTAGAGAGCACATCATGATGAATATTGAGGCTGTTGGGCCCAACATGAGAGCTTGTTGTAGTTCGGATGCTGGAACGTCCCGTAATAAACAAAGTAGTGCTTGTAGTTCGAACACCGTGGATACGACACCAGTCCCCTAGACTGATGGACGCTGTGGATACACCAGTCCCCTAGATTGGAGTAGCGCAGTGCTTGTAGTTCAGATGCAGCGAATGCGCCAATCCCACAGCAAAACAGAGCAGCGCTTATAGATCGACAAGTAGACGGAACCAACGGCGCCAAAGAAGCAACCGGGGCAGAAAGAGGAAGGGTCCAATGGGCGCGCTTCTTCTCCCTCTTGCCAGCAGTGGTGGTTAGAGGCCCACAAGGAATGGGGTCTTCTGCTTATAGGGGCTCTTGCTCAATGAAGAATTCCTGGCTGCTACAGACCGACGTTGGTTTGTTGTTGTTGCGTCCGTAGATGACCGAGTCCGAGACCAAAGATCTTGAGCTGGAGCATTAGACCAACAAGTCCAAGGAGCTGGAGCACCCTTCCTCTTTCAGGGTGAAATAGTTTGAACCATGGTTGCTGGAAGGGGCTATTCCCATGGTCAAAAGCCAAAAGAAGCATCGTCGTGAGTCGTGATACGAATAAAGAAATAACAACAACAACGGCAAATCAAACAGAACAGCCTGATCATCTCCCCCCAGCAACCAAAGGACCGACAGTGACTTACAGTGTGATCGAATGGGTTCTTTATTGTTGTTGTAATAGGATAGGAAGTATTCCCATGGTCAAAAGCAAAAAAGAAGAGTGTCGTGAGATAGGAATCAACAAATGACGACGGCGCGCCGACAGCTCCAAATCAAACCAAAACAACCTGAACATCTCCCTCCCCCCCAACAAACAAGAACCGAGAGTCACTTACAATGCTTGTTGTTGCTATTCCCATGGTCAAACAAGCAAAAAGAAGAAGAAGAAGCGTTGTGGGTGATAGGAATGAATAAAATGACAACAACGATGACGACAACGATGACGATAACGACGGCAAATGAAACAGAACAGCCTAAACATCCCCCCCCCCCCCCCAGGCAACCAAAGGACCGGCGGTGATGACTTACAGGACTATTAGAATGGATTTCTTGTTGTTATAATAAGATAGGAAGCAGTGAGAGGGTCTATTCCCATGGTCGGGGGGGGATTTGGTTTTGCAAAGTGGTTGATTTTGAAATAATGAATTACAACCGGGAAAAACAGCAAAAATCCAGGTTGTAGTAGGGATTCTACAAGACTCTACACAGGTGGTGTCAAGGAATCAACCAAATCGCTGCTGCTGCTGCTGCAAATCCCGCGCGTTAGTTCCCTCTTTACCCATGAGTATACCTAAAAACACGTGCAATGCGCTGAAAAAATTATTACTTAACGAGTGAGTGGTACGATGGTACCACCAAACTGGTACCACCGATCGGTACCAGTTTAGCCTTGTCCCCCCCTGTAGCAGTTTCTACTTGTTCCTACGGGTACTTGGTCGGTACCACCAATTGGTACCGGTTTAGCCTTGTCCCCCCCCTGTAGCAGCATCGAAACGCTAAGCAACACCGGTAGCTAGCAACCCTCCTCCTCCATTGTGCCCGTCCTTCCGAAGCCATAGAGATTACCATGTCAACACCCCTTTCCTCCTTTACCTCCTCCTCGTATTATCAGTGGGGAGGAGGGGTGTTACTTGGTACCACTCTAGCTGCTTGTTTCCTCGGCCCGGGGGGCCTCGTAAACAAGGAGCTAGAGTGGTACCAAGTAACACCCCTCCTCCCCACTGATAATACTCGGAGTCGATTTGGTTGGCACGTGTCATCCCCTCTCTAAAGAAAAACTCTCTTAAGAAAAATCCTCGGCGCGCGCGCCTCGGATTTTTCTTAAGAGAGTTTTTCTTTAGAGAGGGGATGACACGTGCCAACCAAAACGGAGGACGGGGTGTTACCTATAGTACGTATGATCCACAATTCCGTAATGAAAGTTTTCGTACCGCACCGCACCGTACGTACTCGTACGGTACGGTACGTAAGATTTACTCGTACCTACATCCCCTCTCGCAGTACAGTACTAGATTGTGAAATCTATGTGATTTTAACGGGTCACCACGCTTTGTGGGACTTCGTACCGGTACGAAACGTGACAGAAACTCCCACCAACAAGTTTTCGAAACGATGAAAATGGAATATTACGTTGGAAAAAAATAATGATATCCCGAGAACAATATGGCGCAAAGAATGTCGTACCGGTACGACGATACCTCTCTGGTGTTGTACAAGCATTGATATTAAGAGGGAGCGACGAAAGAATGGGCTCGGAACAGGTTTTTGTGCGTGCCTGTTGGGAGTTGTTGGGAACAAAAGTGCTTTGGGGAAAGGATGGAATTATTTAAATTAAACTGAATCGACACGATTGGACACGACACGCTAGGATACCGTACGAGCAGCTCGATCACCGTGAAATTGGCTGTAACTAATCTTACTGTATCTTGTTTGCAATAGGGAGCTTTGGATAGGAGGGAAGCAGAGAGCAATACAACGAAACGCAATACACTCCATCTAGTGATGTGATGTGTGGTACAGCATGTCGTGCGTTGTGGGTATCGTATGAGGTATGTACCGTAGGTGAAATTGGACTCCCAAACCTCGAACCTCGAACAACAAAACCAAGTGCTCATCACGCTAACAATTGTAATACGTAGCTTTGATGATCTGTCAAAATGAACACAAGATTTGGTTCTCTTCTCATCAAATCGAACCAATTCTGAGAAGAATGAAACCATTCGAATCCACTACGATGAAAAACATAAACCAAACACAATCCCGCCAAACAGTTTGAAAAATTCAGAATTTTCGAAGAAACAACTCCATCGAAACAAACAACTCCGCAACCATTTCAAAACGAAACAACTCGACAAATGTAAATAAAACAACGATAGTAGGATGAAACGACGACAACAACGTAACACCTCGCCATCGAACGCTTATTCACCCGGATGCTTTGATTGGATTGTATGACATGCCAGCGATTTGATTTGGCTCGAGTGCAAAACGAAACCGACATAGCGATCCAAAACGTTTCAAAACCGACAGATTGGACACACCGTGTTGTTTCAAGCCAAAGCAAACGCCGCAACCGACAGAAACTTGTTTTCATAGTTTCCGTTTCCTCCGTGGTTTTCACAGTCTTCATACTTCGGTACAGTTTGCACCCCGCTTCGATCCCACCGCTGCTGTCGCCGTCGCTTGTTGTTCGCAGCAACAACAACAACGACAACGACAACAAATCCTCCAAAATGTTTTCGAATCATTCCTATCACAAAATGAAAAGCGATTCACCTCCTCGATCCAAAAACATCGAAGAAAACACTCTCGACGAGAACAACGAAAAGAAACAGAAACTCCCATCGAAAAAATCAAGTGTCACCATGAAGGTCAAGGAACTCCGCAACTGGTTGTCCGAACTCGGCGACAGCAACCACAGCAGCCATTACCATCATCTTCCCAGGGACAATGGAGACACGATCTACAAGAATGATGACGGAGACGACGACGATATGCTCCGGATTCACTCGAAACCCTCCACTGTCTCTACCACTCCCAGCACGGACATTATGGTGGACGACGACGACGAGGGTGACGACGACGACGACGACGAGTGTTTTGCCGCGGTTGCAGACCAGACCCAAAAGGGGGAGAACGACGACGACTTCAACAAGACGGAACGCATTACGGGCGAGAATCATCTCCATCTGTTGCAAAAGCAGGCTCCAATCATGCAGAAAGAAGATGGATACCCGTCTTCCTCCTCCTCCTCGTGCACCTCGGACCACGAGAGGACCAACAACGATCGCAATCAGCCGTTTCTCTCCTTTGGTCAAATGGCGCTGACCAAGGCCACGCTGGATGCCATGAGCGGCAACAACGACTACGAAAACCAAAACAGAAACGGAAACGGAAAGTCCCTCGGAGACCGGTTGCGGGAGCTCGACGAGCAGCCCCGGAACGAACCGAACACGGACAACGACCGAATGTCGCTACGTCGATGCGATAGCAGCGAGAGTAGCAGCGGCGGCAGCCTCGACAGCAACTCGAGTAACATCCCCTCGATCGCCCCCGGTGCGCTGGTGTCGAAGATGGCCACCATGTTTTTGAACAACAACGATGCGTGCCGTGTGGGTGCGGTAGCGGAAGGAGCACCGCAAGGAGCACCCACAATGCCTCCCATTGTGGAACGCCGCCGATTCGTGGATCCCAAGGACCTGACCTTTTTGCACGCGAGCAACTCGTCCGGCAGCGGCAGCGGCAGCACCAACAAGACCAAGGACCCGCACCTGGCAAATCTTCCTCCTCCTCCTACCACTGCGGTCGGGAAGGGGATCCGAAAGTTTGGAGGACCCCGCAGGACGCTCATAGAGCGACGCAAGGAAGAATTGAACCAAAAGTTTGGAGAAAATCGGTCAGCGGTCTTTGTCAAGAGAAAGACCTGGTCCCAAAAGTCGGCCAACGGCACCTACCAGCGGAAGACCGTCGTGGACAAGGTCTACAAGTAAGGGAGTGTTGGCAGGCAGGGAACCAAGCAAGTTTTTCCCAGCCAGCGACAGTTTTGCCTCGTGAACGAAAGGAAGTATAGATCTATGTTCTTGCATTTGCCAGTCTAATGATATGATTCAAAATCAAAATAATAGAAACTAAACTCTAATTATAACATTGTCATTATTTGAGACCTGAATAGTACGTGCACCCTACAAACATGACTTTCATTAGTAGTGTGGAATACCTACCGGTACCAGCACTATACCATCATATCAGCAGTCGATGCTAATTGCTCCTTCATCAAGTAAGATTACCGTACTTTGCAGGTGGTAAGCAGAGAGGAATTGTCGTACCGGTAGTACGAATAGTACGGAGTAATTAATTATTCGTAGTTGTAATCTTACCTCAATACTTACCGTCAGATTTGGCCGATACGCTAATCCATACGTACTCCGTACTTCATACCACCTTCATACTTCGTATTACGTCCAAGTACATTGTTCATACCCCAGAGCCCCAGAACGGTTACTTACCACCTAAGAATATGGTACGAGTATTTTACGGTTAAAGACCGTAAACAAATCTTCCCGCGCAACGAATGTCATCGTTGTTTTTAGAAAATCGGATTTTTTCTTTTGCGAGAAAACTAACTGTGATGGATTTTCTGTGAGTCAGTCATCACAAAGCACGAACCAGTGCCCAGTCAGAATCAGAACCGTCAATTTTAACTTTCAACGTTGTAGTGTTGTACCGATAGGTCCCATCACGCACTGTAGTTACACTTCTGCCGCGATCAGTTAAAGAAGTTAAAAAACCTGTTTGCTCGCTGTCCATAATTCGTTGAAGCATCATACGCGTAGTGAAGAAGGAATAGTAAAATGACGAGCAGCAAGAAGTTGGTGTCCGACATCAAAACCATTGGTGATTCTCTCACCAAAGAGATCCTGAAGGATGGAATTCCGTCTCCGACGCAATGCAACGAATTCGTGTCGTCTCTCGCTTCCATCGCTGCCGACAGCAAACTGACAATAGCGATCTTGGAGGAGACGATGATCGGAAAAAGCCTCACGAAAGCCACCAAAGCCTTTAAGCGCCACAAACGCACCTCCGATTCGGTCGATGCCGGGGAATGGGAAACCTGCATCGAAGAAACGACCAAACTCCTGGCGAGTCTGAAAGAGCAAGTCGCCGAGGAAGAAAAGCAACGCAAGACGGCAAAGCAGGAATCGGTGAAAAAGGAACGAATGGAAGAGGGACTTCCCAGAACTGTGTCCGTGTACAAGTCACGATTGGAAGCCCAAAAGAAAGAGATGTACAAGAACCCTCCGGCCCTGCCTCCAGCTGCCATTGCCATTGAGGAGAAATGGATCGGTGCGTTGCCGAAACGGAACAAAACCACGGGAGAAATCACGTTTATAGCCGGAAAGGACAATGGCATCTCCGACATGCTCAAAGACTTCAAGCCGAATCGCACACCGGAGGAAGTTCTGAGGGCCGGGTCGTTTGGGGGAACCTACTATCGCCCGATCGTATCTGCCGTGACGAACGTTCGGTACAAAGCCTCCGACGTCCTGCGGGATTCCGTGAAACCGGAATGGATCAAAGGATTGGACGCGAAAACCATGTTGACGTCCAGCAAGTACTCGGTTCAGGTGAACAAGTTTGGAGTCAAGTGCGGTGGGAGTCTGGGGATGTGGGAATCCTCGGGGTGGATCAGCGATTCAGATCCTTATGGATGGTTCCAGTGGTATTGCCGCTTTTATCAGGGTCGGAGGTGTGCCGATGATAAACGACAAATCAGCCGGTGGCTGAAGAGTGCTGGTCCGAAGGGAAGATTTCGGTCGCAGCTTTGCAACAAAATTTATGCGGCTGGAGGCATGAGCAAGGTATCCGATACCAAGATTAGTCCCGTCATCCGACAAACCTTACTGCACTGGGGTTTAGAGATCACGGAACACGGTTCTGACGAAACACGGGAAGAGAGTCGGAAAAATTCCGTAATTAGGGAAGCCGACAAGGGGATTTCAGTGATGAATTGTAGATCAGATCATATAAAATTATTTTTCAGAAACTTGGCTACAGCCAATAGGACAATCGTCTGATTGGCAAAATACGTTTTTTATACGCAGCACAAAAAGAAAAAGGGTGAAATCATTGTCGGTTCAGAAAATTTGACTATTGTAGGTAGCAAATGCAATTTTGGAGCATCGGAATTCGATGCCTTTTCCTGCCTCAAAACGTATTGAAGGTGAAGAAGAGGAGGACTGTAAGTCCAAAACATAACAGGCCGGTGCTAACTATGCACCAAGAGATACTTGTTCCAATAGTGGTTTTGCATCGCTTTCTTTGTATGACACCAAGACCTGGTATATGACAATGTTATTGGTAGGGTGACAGTAATTACATCGTATCCAGAACCTCAGAAATAGATATGGCTACGATGGATGGAAATATTAAGAAGTTCTGTAGAGAATACTTCATAATGTGTAATAGCAGCAGTCCTGAAATGCCCCTTATCCCTGTATTGAAATTATTAGGATTCTGATATTTTTGTCGCATACCATTGAACACTATGCTAGCTACAGATGGTCCCCTCGCGTTTTTCTACTTGTTAAGCTGGTGACAGATGGCGACATTTCATCATACAAACCTACTCAGAAGCAAACAGCCAGAGTTATTTGTCCCTATTTTTTCCCTGACCATGTATTTTATGAAGTATTTGGAAATTAATGCTTTCATGAGAGGTATGAAGCTTCCACTTACTGAGAAATAAAAATTTCATTCTATCTCCGAGATGTGGAATGAAGCAAGCATAGTGGCAAACAATCATCACGGGCAGAAAGTTGTACATCATTCTACCAGCATGGGATTCAGAGTAGAAAGATTTGGAGCTGAAACATCAACATTGTCATCAAAATTCTAAACAGGAGTAAGATCTTGGGAAAAAGCTCACTTACATTTGAGTTAAGGTTGTGGTTGGTTGCTGAATTCAAATTGAGGAGATATTGGATACTACTACAACAGGATCAAGTATGGCAAAGTGAAAATGCCCTAACCCTAAGATTGGGTGTAATGACCTTAGTACCTTTTCTTCAGAATTTCCTCTGAGTCGAACAAAATCATTTTTTTACAAGGTGTCTCAAGAAAATTGTCATAATGATAAAATTTGGTGCCAAGTTCAACCGGACGCAGAACAATTGAAATCTTGAGGCTGTGCATAATCATTGAAAGATTGTCATTTTTGGAAACAAATAATATGGTCATAACTTCAATCTCAAATCTAAACTTAAATTGAACCAGCAACGTACACCATGCAGCTTTATAGGTTAGAGGTTTGTCTAAGGCTCTGAAGTCAATCTTTGTTGGAACCTGCACAGCAAACCTCACCAGAAGGCTGTTAAATGGAAGCAGCAAATCCAATCTAAATCTATGTTGATTTTTACTACCTATTTCCTGGTTAATGAGGCCTTTGTATTTCTGGTCCGCGCATCCAGGTAATATCTTGTTGGGTAAGTACAAATGCCTGCTGCAAAACAGGAAACAGAAGAAAGAGTTGAAAAATGAAAGCACATTTAGAAATAAGCGGTCTTTTATGTTGCTTTTGATACTTGTTAGCCAGTGTTTCAATTTTTTACCATGGCTTCTGTTGTTGTTAGTCAACAAATTCTTCTATCGCTGGTGTGACCAGAAAAGTATTCTGCACTGCTAATTGTAAATGAATATCTTAGAAGGACATACTAGGTGATGTGTCTAAAGTGATATTGTTAATTCAAATGTAGCATTTTTGAATTGCTAACAAATCAGCAAGAACAAATGGAAGCACACAAAATGCAGATGTACTGGTGTTCAATTCATCAATTGTCAATAGTTGCCATAGCCATAGGAGGGAAAGTCAATTACTGGAACCTTATTGTTAATCAACAAGATACATACATTGGAATGTCAATATGACAAGAAACAACAACAAATGTAGAACATCTTCCTTACACCTTGTATTAAAGGTCTTGCCCAAGTTGGTTAGTTCAGTCCCATGTGATTCACAATTCTGTGCACAAACTTAAAATGTCTAAATTATAGCAGGTGCGCAAAAATTAGTATCAGCAATAACAAGCAGCATCACTTCCTCTCCAGCAGGCTCAAGGTCTTTCACTCATATGCACATTCTACCTGACACAACACAGTCCACAAACATTCTACAAAACCCACCCTGTTTGTGTTGTGATAAAACCTAAGGCTGCAAGAAATCATAAAAGGTTTATGGTGAACAGTGCCAAGTTACCAGTCTACCAAAGGGGAGTTTTGCTGGCAATGGTGATTATTTGTTTAAGTTTACTACTCTCGTTACCACCTTGCACTGATACTACCTGCGTTAACATTCACCCTTTTTGCTAGTGCACAGGTCTTTGTTCCACTACAACAGGAAGAGAAGATATACCAAAGAGAATCATTTTTGTTCTACTAGAACTTGTCAATACATCCATGACAGTCAACTGATCACCAAGGATGCCTGAAGAAAAATGAAAACAGTTGGAAACAAACGGCAAACCATTTCTCTTTTTAATGTTCAAAATGGTCTTTTGTGTCACTTATGATTCTTGTTGACCAGTGCTTCTGTTGTTCGGCATGATTCCTGTTGTTGTCAGTTGAAGAACTTGTCTATTACTGGTGTGGCTGGAATCGATCCCAAATTAATATCTTAGCAGCACATGCACACCATGTCTAAAGTGTTATTGTCAATGCAAACACGGCAGTTCAGATCACAATGCAAGCAAAGCAGTGAGAGCAAAAAATAAGCATAAAAGATGCAGACACATTTGGTGTTAAATTCCTCAAACCTTATTACTAGTTGCCTTAGTCACAGAAGGGAAATCAAATACTGGAATTGTACTGTTAATAAATGATACAAATACACTTGCATACCAAACATCTTCCATGACTTGGTTAATCCAGTCCCCACGATTTGGTGCAAAAACATATAGTACCTAAATGACAATATGTAGCCTGAAAACCAGCAGCAGCAGCAGCAGCAGCAGCTAACAGCAGCGTTTCCTCTCCAGCAAGCTCAAGGTCTTTGCGCTACACCTCCTTGACACTCTTAGTACTGATAGAACAACACAGTTCACAAACATTCTACGACCCCCCACACACCCATTTCAGTTTCCATGAAAACTAAGGCTGCAAGAAATAATAAGGAAGTTATAAATGATGGTAAACGGCAAGTCAATATCCTATTGATGATTTGCTTTACTGATACTTCTTGTGGTTACATGTTTAAGTTTATTTTCAGCATTGCACCTTGTTTTGATAAAATGTTTGCCTTTATTGCTTGCCTATGGCTTTTTATTTAACTGCAACAAGGAGAAAAACAGACCATATGAAATTATTTCTATTTTAGAGTTTCTTTATACATCCATGATATAGTAGTACAACTGATAAATTTTGAAACAAAATACACAAACCAGCAAACATGCACTTTTGCTGCTGTAAATACAAGAAGAACAAGGGACAAGAAACTGTTTGAGACCAAAATGCACAGCATTAATTGTGATGATCTTGGCTGAGATGAGGAACCTGATCAAAACAACAAGAATGACAAAGAAGAATAAAGAACACTTATGACCACCGATGATGCTTGCATGTTTATGTTTTCTTTCTGGGACATGTACTACTTCATATTACTAGTTAATGAATGTACAGTTGAGCAATCACTTGCATAATAGAAGGATGTTATATTATTCTTGCGTTTCTCTAGGATGAGAGAGGAGCGCTGGTAGTGTAAAATACTTGGAGTTGATGACCGTCGGACACTAAGAAAATCACAAAAGAAATATTGAATTATTTTTTCAGCCGTCGCAGCAGGAAGCAAAGCAACCCGGTTAGCTCAGTTGGAAGAGCGCTCGGCTTTTAACCGTGTGGTCGTGGGTTCAATCCCCACATCGGGTGGTGGAGACACAGTGAAATGACTTCCTTCCTCCGCACCAGTGGTTTAGTGGTAAAATCCAACGTTGCCATCGTTGGGCCCCGAGTTCGATTCTCGGCTGGTGCATTTTGGCGTGAAGCGAAGTGAGCCCTTGGTCGCGGGTTCAAACCCCGTCTCGAGCATCCACCACACTCGTGCTCGTGTAACTCAGTGGTCAGAGTGAGGGTCTTATGATGCTTTCCGCCTCAGCTTTTTGTTCCATCTTCACTGCACACACACAACACAGTACGGGTATTTAGTAGGAGTAATAATAAAAGTCGTGCTGTGTACTCTATCCTTTTTGCTGATCTTTCAGTAACACCACTACTTATATCCATACTAGTTACTCCGTAGTAGTTACCATAAAATTGTGAGCCTTTTCCCCATGATGTGTATTCGTCCCCGTTCTCTTAGTTGGACTGTTGGTGTTGAACGGAGGAATAATTTGTAAGAGGAAGAAGCAGGTACGCCACCAGTATTACTTTCATGGTGAAGAAGAACCTAATACTAGTAGTTTTTATTAATGTAGCCCAGCTATTAGTAGGTAGATGTACGGCAAGGTATTATTCACGTAGAAAGTTGAAACGGCTTCCTGTTCTTACTTACGAGTACCGTACGTACCATACCGGAAGAGTTAACTCAGACGGCATGTACAGGAAATAGTGATGAATCTCAATGAATCACCATCATTCTTGTTAGTATCGTACTGCACGAGGAGAGATCTACCGGTAGTACAGTGAAAAGTGATGAATCTCAAGTTCATAGCAATGAATCATCATTTTTGTCAGTATCGTAGTAGGAGATGATGTACCGGTAGTATCATACAGTGAACAGTGAACAGTGAACAGTGAACAGTGAAGAATCTCATTTTCATGCCACTGAATCATCATTCTTGTTGCTTCGTAGTACTGTATCCGTAGGAGATTCATCAAGCGAACAACGGTATGGTACCGAGTGAGGGGTTTTGATTGGCTCGTTTCGTGAAATGAGATTCGTTAATTGATTCGTTCATTCATCCGTTCATTTTTTTGGAAGGAGACACTTTTTGATTGGTTCTTAGTTGTTGTCACAAACACATGGCACCGGTTGGTTATTCTGACATCAGTGTCCTACCGGTACGGTACCGTACGGTATGTACCGGGAGTCGCCCGCAAAACAAGAGAACACTTCTTTTGGGCTCCACCGAAAAGTACCCGGGTTCCAACGGTAAGTGGGCAATAGTTTTTCCTTTCTTCAAACTACAAAAATAATAAAAATAATATGGGGATCAACAACGCACGCGGACAAACGCGTGTTGAGTGTGAATCTTTTTGTCCTCATTGCCCGGCCTCGCTCTCGGTCGTTTGTTTGTTTGTTTGAAACTTTGAAGGTGTCTGCTAAGCCTGTCGACAGAAAAGCAACGAACGAACGAACGAACGAACGAACGAAAGAACGCTTTTTCACGTCGTATTTAGGTATGAGCCAACCACGTGCTCGCATCGCAAGACCATCGTTTTCGGATTGCATTCGTGGAAGCCAAACTCCGATTACAATACTGTCATTCATTCATTGATTCATTGATTCATTGATTCATTCATTCATCGAACATTCCATCTCGATCGAGAATACTACCGATATATTTATATATCTCTGCATACCGGTCCCAAACCGGTACGTGTAAAGCAACAAAGAGATTGTGTCACACGCGGGTTCCTTCTATTACGGTAGCAACGCATTCGGACGGCACCAATACATGTATCCCGGTTCCAAGCCACAACTCCGCCCAGTTGAAAACACCACAATACAATACAATACAAAACAATATAATACAATACAATACAATATCACCACAGAACAAACGTCAAGAAGACAAGACATCAGGAACAGCCCGTGCGATACCATAACCTACCCGCTGCCATTCTCCGATTGATTCTCGCAACGCGACGCAAACCAAACGAAACCAAACGAAACCAAACGAAACGAAACGAAACAATCCATTGCGAAAGAACAATGTCGTCCTTCTCGTGCCTCGAGTTTGCGTGGAAGAACACCTTCTGCGATCCCCTGCTGGGAGGAAACGGAAACGAAGACCCAGACCAAGACCACTACGAATACAACAGCAGCAGCAACAACGAGTACGAGTACGAGTACGACGACGAAGAAGACGACGAGTACCTGGATTTTTGCAACAGCAACAAGATCGTCGAGCTCACCATTCGCCGGGACTTTTTGCTGCTGAAACTCCAGGAGCTGGTGGACGCCGAGACTTCCCAGCAAGCTTTGTCCGCCGTTGCCGCCATGAACCGGGAAGCGGGCAGCGACGATCATCTCCTCAAGTTTTTGGTCCGGGCCGGGACCTTTGAAATTCTACGGGCTCGTCTGCTGCTGAACGATTCGCCGCCACCGGCGTCGGAGCCGGCGTTGCCGTCGTCGGAGCCGGGAGCAGCAGAAACGGGAGGCGAATCGTTCCGAGGCGAGACAAAGGACGATCGCGCTCCCGCGTCCGGCCCCATTCTGTCACCATTGGCGGCCGAACCACTGCTGAAGAAACTCTCTCATTATCACGAACAACGACGATTGAAACGCTTAGAGAACAAGCGAAAACGAAGGACTTGGGTCAGCATAGTCGGGATTTCCTAGTCCAGCAGCTGATTCAATAGTGTAGTGGCAGAAGTTCGGTGAGAGAGCATGGGGGAAGGGCGAGACGACGCACTCGTTGATTTCTATTGTGGCAGGAAAAGAACATTGTTCTCCGCCCGCACGGAACCGGAAAGAAGCAGTCGGTCGGTCGCTCTGAGTCCTCGATGATATCGTTATTTGTTGTTGCGTCTTTGTGGTTCGGGGGAAACCTTGTTGGGTGTCTACGTGTAGAAAAGAAACACTGCGCAGATTATATGTACCGTATCAATCACTACAATATATGATAGAACAAGATGGACGGACGATGCAGTCATCATTCCTGCATAGCGATTATCACTCACTACCCGGCAATGCAACCCTAGTTCGATCACGAGCGCTGGCGGGCACTTTCCGTCCCTAAACGAGCAAGCAAGCCAGCAAGCCGGTGGTTGATGTCCACCGCTCAAACCAACGAAATCGCCTCGGAACGAACGCCAGTGTGGTTCGTAGCGACCCAAACACGGTCCTGGTCCTGGTCCCCCTCGAGAAGCAGCTGGTCCCGTGGCGTGGAAAAGCAAGAGCGAACAAGAAAATAACTACCATGTTGTACTTGACAGCAGTCGGCACAAGCAATCTTTGCCTTACTCATACTTTTGTAATGTTATACGGTAGGCACTGTGGTCACGAAAAAAAAAAAAAAAACGATTAAGGTTATTCTGATTATTATTATTATCATTATTATTTCTCTCTAGTTCTCTCGGGGACAATCGAAAACACGCAGAAAAACACCCTTTCTCGCAATGGAGTCAGTGATTCGTCTTCATGACACTTCTGAAGCAACGCAATCGTTCGGTTTTGCTCACTGGTAAGGTGTATGTATGTATGTATGTATTTACCTTACGTTTGGCAAAAAACCTGTTCTTTGCGTTAAATCAATGGATACGTAAGATGAACATTATTAATCTGTGCAACCTCGAGCCCTACTGTACGACTGTGTACATTTGATGATGAAAAGAGTGTTGTGCCACCAAACAACAATCCTGACTTTCCCCAATGATCGGCCGCGCGGTCGATTCCGAGACAATCAATCGAGAGTACCGGTACAGTACCGTACTATACTGTATTCGAAAAATGCTTTCTCGGTCTCCTTTCCGCTGGTACCCAAAACGGAAAATGGTGCAGAGGCCATCCAACCTTTCGCTTGCGACGTTGTTGGAACCCCCCAACACCGGGTGACCATTGACCACCTTTCGGAGTCCTTTGGATCGGAACCCCGATCCAATTCGAGCCGATCCGAGCCAAGCCGCGTTGCTTCTGAATCGTCGCACGATGCACCGGGATCGTTTCATTTTTAATATTTCATGGGAGAGAGAGAGAGAGACGACGGACGTCGACCGATGCTGAAGCGCTTTGTGGTGTGCCGCGCAATCGTCTCTTCGTCGGGGAGCAACTCGCAGATCCGCCGCGCCGTGTGGGTTGCGTCGTCATCGTTACTGTTGTTGTTCCCCTCCCTCGCCGCCATGCGGTACAGGTCCGGTAGGGTTCTACAGTCCGGGACCATTCCGGTCAGATCGTGGTCGTAATACCGCGAATGGTAGATGGAGTCGACCCGGACCATCTCCCGAAGCGGAACAAACCCCCGCATCCTGGCGGCCATTTGCGATGCGGCTACGTAGTGTTCGCTCCGGTAGGATCTGTTTCGACCGGTCTCGATGCCACCGAGGTGGTCGTCTTCGCAGTCTTTGTCGCCGTCGTTGCCGTCGTCGTCTTCTCCGCAGTGCACCACAAAATTCCTCAGAGCCCGCACCCCAAAACTCGACGGATCGGCGAGAGGGTGGTTCTCCTCGCTATCGTCGACACCATTTGTGATGTCCATATCGGCTTCGGTGTGTTGTTGTGTCTGCATCTGCATCTGCATCTGCGTGTGCTGCTGTTCCCGTTGCAGATGAAAAAGAAACAGATCGTCCAACACCTTCAAGGCCCCCTGTAGCTGTAGATTCGGTCCTCCTTCGGTCAAGATGGAATCCGCCATCCAAGCATCGCATATTGACGTTGATACTGTTGACGTTGTTGTTGGCAGCGACGAGGAATCGTTCTCGCTGGCATTCGCATCACGGCATTGACCACCCGCCGCGCATTCTTCGTACGTGCAGTCGGGATGGCTTGGTCGCTGGACCAGGGCACCGGCGCTCAAAAATCGCTTGTCGTTCTCCCCGCCGTGCTTGCTTCTCGCAGATTCGTCGTTTACATCCCGGATCACCCGAATGTCGACGGAATGGTCGGAGACAGCAACAACACCACTGGCAAAGGATTTGACGCTCTTGAGGCAGACCTCGCCGGGTTCCAGATTCTCGTCTTCGTCGACGAAACCCTCTTCGGCATCCTCGATCCAAACCCTCGGTGGCAACCGTGAACACAACACCGGGGAAGCCAATGACAACGGCAACGGCAACGGCAACGGCAATCGACATGGACGTTCTTGGATCCACCGACCACTGCTGGTTGATGCTTTCTTGTCGCTGCTGAACGTTCCGTCCCGTGAAACGACGAAGCCCAAACAGGCCTCCATCACCGTTGATGTTATCGCTACGAGGAGGACAAAAGTCACGCTCCTCGAAGCACGAAGACTCCTGCTGATGTTCATCATGAAATAATACGGTGCACCTTGTGTATTGTGATGTGCTTAGGATCGTCCATTGCATCGACCATGGTCAGCCGGTTGTTTCTTCATCGTTTGCAAAAACTAACTGAACGTCAACGTGAAACACGTCTTTTCGCGCACGACTGAGTGACTACTGGTACCTACATGGAAGAAGGTTTGGTACCTTAGGTAGTGAGTCAGTCAAGTCAAAAGATACCGTAGTAAAGTACGGAGTAACAAACTCAATCCAAGCTGTTGAGAACTGCCATGCGCACGGACCTACGAACATACAACATATGCATACATAGGTATGGGATCGTTGAAGGTAATCTTCTGGAAAAATATTCAGAAATGACACCTCGGATTTTGTGAAAAAATGTCAAATTGGGTTCAATTTACCAAAGATATCAAAACATCCATACTTTTTAATTACTCTAATCAATAGGATTTTATTTCACATTCTTTAAGATTTGACCTTTTATTTTCGAGTACCGAATTTAGGGTTCATTCAACAGTAATTAAAAAGTATCCCGTATCCCACATTCAAAGATAGTGTGGAATACCGACAACAACGATAGTGCGAGACACCAACAACAACACACTAACCATGGAAGCAAAGACTTCTTCCTACTCCAGCGTGGCCGCGAGGCCGCCGAACAAGGCCAGCAACGCCACACCTACTACTACTACCGGTCAACAAGCCAAGGCAAAGAACGGAACCGGCACCAAGCGCAATCCAGATAGATTCCTTGGACATAATCAAACCAATATAAAAGGAATACTCATCCCTGAGGACGCAAGTGCAAAGCACTACCATGAGCTCAAAGATAGGCTCGAAACACTTGGGGGATCGAAGTATATCCTGCAGGTAGGATCATCGATTGAACACCTGGTCCGATTTGAACGGAAGGACTTTGCGCCAACCAAGCCAACGCCAACATAATACTCCACATTGGCGACTGACCCAGCAACACAGACCACGACACAGATGGTGGAAGTGCCTGGACTGAAGGAAACCCTCATGGATATGTACAAGGAAGAACTCAAGAAGAAGGCCGACGAATGGATTCAATACCAGCGGGATATGGAGAAGATATACCGGCTCGCTCTCAGACAAGTCGATGATGGCATGAAGGCAAAGCTCAAAGGGCTCAAGTCATGGAAGGCTATTGATGGCTCCAAGTGTATTGTCGAGCTCCTCAAGGCAATCCGGGACCTCTGTTTCCAATCAAGTCGAACCAAGGTGCATCCGGTAACCAACATGTTGAGGGCGATCCGCAAGCTACTATGCACCCAGCAGCGTAACCTTGATGCTGCATCATACGTGAAGATGATGAAGGAGAACCTTGATGTGGTGAAGTCGCTAGGGGGAACACTGGTCTGCAAAGCCACTGTATCGTACAACACTGAATGCAATCCGGCCTATGCGGCCTATGAGTATGACACTTACCTGGCCCTCTCAGGCGCAACTAGAGCCGCTATTGACCGAGCGGTTGAACAGCGGGCCCTGGCGGCACTAATCATTGACGGATCAGATACAGACACCAGCACCCTTCGACAGGTATTGGCAGACAATTACGCCCTGCAGCAAAACAACTACCCGTCCACGAGTGTGGAAGCACTTGACATGGTCGTAGCCTTCAAGGACTCCAAGAAGTCTACACGATCCCGGGGAAATACCCGGAACAACTCGGCGACGCCGACACAAGGAAACAGAAGGAAGAATGACTCCTCCGACAACCAAGAATCAAACCTACTCGCACAACAAGGAGCAAGCGGGACAGGAAACAATCTATCTACCGACCAGCACAGCCGGCAGCTCCTCATGACAGCAGTGGAGTCGGGGGAAGTCTTCAACCCATCCGAACAGACCACATACATGTTCCTCAACATGGGAATGCTCTCAGAAGAGAGTACGGAGGCCATGTCAGGAGACTTGTCCTCCACCACCTCATCTACATCATCAACTAGCAGCAGCAGCACTGATGTTCCAGAGCTGGTCCCACGAACCGCTTGGTACAGCGATGACGACAACACGGAGAGCTACCATTTCAGTGATGATGCTGAATATCTCTTCACCCAATCAAAGTCTGAAGGGGGAGTGAATCCATACTGGATACTTCTGGACAGTGAATCATCCCTCAACCTGATTGTCAACCCAAAACTGGTGACTAACATTCGGGAGGCACCAAACAATGGATTCATGAACATCCATTGCAACTCCGGAGTGTCAAGGACCAACCTCATTGCTGATCTCCCAGGGTTTGGGGTGGTGTGGTTTTATGAGGATGGCCTAGCCAATGTACTGTCACTGGCGCTGGTATCAGACCAATACAGAGTGACAATGGACACTAGTATTGACAATGCGCTCTATGTCCACAAGGATGGTGGATCCAGGAGATTTCAAAGGTCAGACTGCAACCTGTACTACTGTGACATGCGAGAGAACAATGGAACTGTATTAGTGTTGGACACGGTAGCAGACAAGGCCAATCTGTACTCAGCTCTCGACTGCTCCCGGGCAAAGAAAGCGCGAGAGATGCAAGAGGCTCTTGGGTTTCCAACAAGCCAGGAACTGATCAAAATGATCGACAACAACATCATTAAGGACTGCCAGATCACCAGGAGAGACATTTCTATTATGACCAACATCTATGGCAAACATACCAGCATCCTCAAAGGAAAGAGCGTTCGCCAACAGTCACCACATACCAGGGAAGATGTAACACCAATCCCAGATGCTATCCTCAAGGCCTACCGAGATATCACATTGTTTGTGGATATCATCACAGTCAATGGTGTGCAGTTTCTTGTCTCCATCTCGAGGCACATCCGGTTTCGAACTGCTATTGCCATCAACAGTATGAAGCATCATATCCTAGCCAAGACCATAAGGGCCATAGCAGGACAATACTACTCTCGCGGGTTCCGTGTCACCCAACTACATGCCGACAACCAGTTTGAATGTATCAGGGACAGCCTATTGGACATGGAACACCCGATAACAGTACACTGTGTCCCAGCAGGACAACACGAACCAACAATTGAAAGGAGCAACAGAACTCTGAAGGAAAACATCAGGTGTGTTATACATCATGTTCCTGTCAGCAGGCTCCCCCGCCGATGCCTTATTGAGCTAGTCTATGCCACCGTGTACTGGTTGAATTGCCGCACAACCGGAGTGTCAACAACCACATCCGCTCAGGAGCTCATTACAGGGATCCCATGTAGTGCAAAGACCCATGGTCGATATCAATTTCTGCAGTACATCCAAGCACACTCTGAGGACACCAACAACACCATGAGAGCGCGAACAGTCGACGTGGTATACCTTCGACCCACAGGCCAGCTCACTGAGGAATTCTATGCCTACGATGTTAACACAGGGCAACACATCCATCGCAAGCGCGCGACTGCCCTTCCAATGCCACAGATGGTAATCGAGAAACTGGAGGCCAATGCCCTGGAGCAAGGGATGCCAACTGGCCTCGAGTTTGAGATAGATCGGCCAATCACAATCCTTGACCTTGACACAGAAATTAATCAAGACAATGATGATGCATCAGACCAATCCTACAATGACAGCCCCAACAATGAAGAGGACGAAAGCCTAGCCAGCGTGATCGATGAGGCCAAAGCAATCACTGACTCACAAATGGTCGACAGAGACACACTGCCCAAGGAGGACAACGCAGGCTGTCCTGACGAACCAGGAGTGGGGGAGGCCGCGCCAGAAGATGGACCGGGTGTGGCGGGGGAGACCCCCATCATCAATGCCCAAGGCGAAGAAGAGGACACCACCCAGAAAACCCAGTGCACTGCAATGTGGAAGATCATCCCGAGGGGATCCCTGATGAGAACGTGAACGAGAATGCGCACGACGAGCCAGGATCTGGGGACACACAACATGTAACCTTTGAAGAACCGCAAGTAGAAGATCCTACAGAATATCTACCTAGACTACGCCCACACGTCATCAGGTCACACAACAAGTTTGGTGCAACCGAAGGGTACGCCTCTGAACACAGGGAACGGAGTGGCTTCACTGCAGGATACGGCAGTGCAATTAAAGCCATCGCAGGAGAACACGCGTCCATGCTAATGGTTCTCCAAGCAATTGAGTCCTACAACAATCTAGACGCAACCCAGGTCACTAAACAATATGGAGTGAACCAAGGCATCAAGATATTTGGTGAAGAAGGGGTGGACGCAGTACTATCTGAGCTGCAGCAACTCCACGACCGGGGTGTCATTGAGGTAATGGATTCAAAGACACTCACCCGGGAAATGGTCCGACAGTCCCTACAGTATCTAATGTTTCTAAAAAGGAAGAGAACAGGAAAGGTCAAGGGGCGTGGATGCGCAGATGGGAGACCCCAGAGAGAATTCATTACCAAAGAAGACTTGACCTCACCCACAGTGTCACTATATGCACTGATGCTGTCATGCATGATTGATGCAGTAGAAGGGAGGGATGTTGCCACAGTGGACATCCCGGGGGCATTCCTGCAGACCGACATGCCAGAGGGCGAGGATGTCTACATCAAACTTGACGGGACCATGGCCGAACTGTTGTGTCGAGTGGATCCAAAACTGTATGGACCAAATATGATTACCATGAGGAATGGCAAGAAGGCTCTCATTGGCAAGGCTCAGAAGGCCATATATGGGAGACTCCGGGCTGCACTGTTATTCTGGAAGAAGCTATCCAATGAACTGATTGAACAAGGGTACAAACCTAACCCATACGATCGATGTACAGTCAACAAAATGATTAGTGGTCACCAGTGCACCATAGTGTGGCATGTTGATGACCTCACGATATCTCATAAGGATCCACAGGTCGTGACTCAGGTAATTGCCGGCCTCAATAAAGAATTTGGGAAGATAACCCCTCTCATGGAGGCAAGGGGAAGGGTGCATGACTACGTGGGTATGACAATCGATTATTCCGCGGAAGGGAAGGTGAAGTTCACAATGTTTGACTACATCGAAGACATCCTTCAGGGACCACCACCGGCGCTGGATGGGTGTGAGGCCGTAACACCGGCCGCAGATCATCTTTTCCAGGTGAATGAAACAGCTGAGAGGCTAAACCAACACGATGCAGAGGTATTTCATCACTACGTTGCAAAGCTCCTATTTGCATCCAAGCGGGCAAGACCAGACATCCAAACTGCCGTAGCTTTCCTTTGTATCCGGGTGAAGGGGCCCGATGTAGACGACCAGAAGAAGCTGAAACGAGTGATGTCGTATCTGAAGGAGACACAGTTCCTCCCACTTGTACTAGGCCATGATGACTCGGGAAGCCTGTATTGGCATGTTGATGCGGCGTTTGCAGTGCACAAGGATATGAGGAGCCACTCCGGGGGAATGTTAACCATGGGGCAAGGCGCAATCATAGGTAACTCCACCAAACAGAAGATCAACACAAAGAGTTCGACAGAAGCAGAAGTGGTGGGAGTGGATGATAACATGCCATTCATCTATTGGGATCGATATTTTCTAATCGCACAGGAACAACATGTCATCGAGTCGACAGGAAAGCTTACCAGTAAACCCCTTGCCGCCGAGAATATTCTATACCAGGACAATGAAAGCTCAATCGGCCTCAAGCGGAATGGCAAGGCCTCCAGCACCAAGAGAACACAACACATCAACATCAGGTACTTCTTCATCACAGATAGAGTGGCGAAGGGAGAGGTCACCATTGAGTACTGTCCAACCAAGGAGATGATTGCTGATTATTTTACCAAACCATTGCAGGGAGCACTATTTTGACAATTTAGGAACACCATCATGGGGATTGTGGATAACAGTGATTACACTGCTCACCAAAACGCATACTTGCAGGCCCGACGGGCGCGCACCATGTCTAAGGGCATTGCTCCAATCAACACGCCGGCGAGTGAATAAGCCGGCCGGCGTCCCCACATGAAATCAACCATGCGCGTATCTAGCCACAACTAACAAGTCAACGTGCTGACCGTAACCAACGAGAATGTGTTGAGAACTGCCGTGCGCACGGACCTACGAACATACAACATATGCATACATAGGTATGGGATCGTTGAAGGCAATCTTCTGGAAAAATATTAAGAAATGACACCTCGGATTTTGTGAAAAAATGTCAAATTGGGTTCAATTTACCAAAGATATCAAAACATCCATACTTTTTAATTACTCTAATCAATAGGATTTTATTTCACATTCTTTAAGATTTGACCTTTTATTTTCGAGTACCGAATTTAGGGTTCATTCAACAGTAATTAAAAAGTATCCCATATCCCACATTCAAAGATAGTGTGGAATACCAACAACAACGATAGTGCGAGACACCAACAACAACACACTAACCATAACGGCTTCTTTTGGAGCCGAGCTGAGCCAAAAACCGGCCATAGGAATGCCCCTTAGTAACACAACTTTTGTTCATTTGTACTCGTCGTACGGTATGACCAGGCCAAGAACACAGTGCTCTCGCCCGTCATGGAGAGAGGCGCGAATACCGTGAAGTGCCCCATATTTTTTGCAAATCAGTCCAATTTCCAGGGCTTTTGACGAGAAATATTCTACCCAATCTTTGTAGTGCATTGTCTCCAGAAAAAATCTGTTCGCAGTATTGATTGGATTTTGTGCAAGCGGGAGTCGAAAAAAACTTTCCCACTCTGCTATCCTATACTCCTTTTATTGCATAATGTTCGCTTGGTTGAGAGCAAACTCACGGCTTTCTTTGTCTGTGTAATCAATCAAGCATGCACCTTTAACAACTGAGGGCCAGTTCATAGAGTAACTGAAGTGTAAAACGGGACCGTGTTTGGAGCACTCCCAGGCCATCATGTGAAACTTGATGGGGTCGATATAGTCGACGACGTTGGACCAACTCATGGTGCTAGGCCGTTCAGATGCGATTTCGTCGATTGCATCCTGAACCATTCTGCATCGAAGCTGAACAGTAATGCAGCTTGAGCTACACCAAGAGACTAGCTTCGCGATACCGGCAAGTGCATACGCTTCTGCTGCCTCCAGTATGGTCATGCCCGAATATTGTTTTGCGATGGTCATTACCTCCATGAATGGTAAAGCTGAAAACACAGTCTCATTCATACTATCAGGGGGAGGTGTGCTGTCTGGGAAATCCAAGTAGACAATATTTCCACAAACGGGATTGTCTACACCAAAATTGCCGGTTAGGTTATACCTGGCCATGGAAATCCGGTCTTGCTTATTCTTCAACATCCCAATGTTTCCTCCCACACTATCCTTGAACACTTGGACTCTGACTCGAGCCTCTTTCAAGGAGGGTATTGTCGAAGCACGATACAAGTGCTCAAGAATTCGTTAAATTCTGGTTGCATCTGATTTCCAGGCAAAGAAAGGAGAGAGGAAAGGGCTTCTTTCACTGCTTTTTCTGTACCTTCAGACCAAGTGGTACTGAACCAAACCTGCATGACATACTTCATGCATTGTTCTTTGGCATTCGTTTGTGAAGCTGCATGTTGGACATGCTCCCAAACGAGAGAAGTCTTTGCGACTATGTATGCACTCGAATCAATTCCAATGAAGTGCAGTGGTGCTTGAGAGCCGAACAACTCTAGAGTGGTTTCAAAGAGAATACCAAGATCCACGAACCCGATAGCAACGTGAGTTGTTCCTTGGCCAAGCGTCAAGCTCGAATAGGATTGATTGCTATAGCTGTATCTGAAGCAATTTGCATGTCGACGAATAGAGCCTTTTAAAAACATCACCCTCCTCTGAAGAACGGTACCACTCTAATTTCGAATTACATCTCAAACGTTTGAGCAAATCCCTTGCGGTCACTTTATAATTGGGGCTTTTCAAAACCAATTCATTCATGTGCGAAAGGGCACATTCTTGCTCATACACTGTGCGCAAGTAGCTATCAGCCCACGAATGGTTGATGCCTTTTGGGAACCCGCCTCCTTCGCGGATCATTTCCAGACAAAAATTAGGCAATGGGTTGATTTTCCTACCAAATGCCTTGATTTGACGCTCCTCAGTCATGAACATATTCATCATCATGCGCATCATTTGCATCTGATCTGCACCCAGACGCTCTTCCTCTGGACATTCCTCCAATCTTCTCATGTCGCCGTATTCCTTTTTGAGTTCTTGCATAGTCTTGGCAACAGCCTTCATGTTCTCATGTTTGATCCCAATTGGTTTTCTGGTTCCTTTGACTCGAACTCCGTAGCGATTCACGTTTGATGGGTCGGGAAGAGAGGCAATAATTCCCGTCTTTCCATTGAATTTTGATGTCTTGAGTCCGATCTCCCTTCTGAAAGGCTCGATCCTTGGTGTCAATGTCAGGTGAGTTTTTCGCTTCATACATCTTTTCTTGGTTTTGCACGCCGTCATCAGCAATCAGGTTGATAGGTTTGACATTAAATGGCTTCTCGGATCCGTCCACGAACACTCCATATCGAAGTTCGGTTTTCGACTTACAATCGAGTAGACACACGATTGTCCCCTTTTTACCGTTCATTTTGGTCGCCTTTAATCCAGTGAGGGAAACACGGTCTCCTTTCTTCAGCACCATATTGCTAGTTCCAATGTTCAGAGTAAGGGCAAATGAAAAACAAAAACTGTAAAAATGAAGAAGGATGAACGGATTTCGACTCTTCGCTAGTTTTCAATACTATTGCACACGTTCGAACATCCCGGTGGATACGAGGTAAAATCTTACCGTACGCACCTTTCGAAAACCGATGCTAGGTTTTCTTGGGAATTCGGATTTGTGTTCGCTGATTGGTGGAATGAAAATTTCAGAAGCACGATCAAGCTCTTCGTACCGTATCGTACCATGACAACAATAGTATTGCGGAATACTAGCAGCATGCCGGTACAGGCCAGGGCTAAGGGGATCTCGAGCTTCCCTGCCCATTTTCAACACATCGCTACTACTTGTACAAATAATACGAAGTACGAAGTAATCATGATAATAATAATCAAATCAATTGAATTTACACACTGAACCAAACTCAGAAAAAACGTTTGGCATTTCTCTTCATTCTACACTTTCTTGGTAGAGTCTGCAAGTCATCTGCATGTAGCAGTTCTTGTTGAACGTGCAGCAATTCGATCGAAATGAACCATTGATTCACTGAAGCTCCTGCATTGAAGCTGCATTCTTGCTTGAAGCTGAATTGAAGCTGAATTGAAGCTGCATTGAAGCTGCTGCATTGAAGCTGCTGCATTGAAGCTGCTGCATTGAAGCTGCTGCATTGAAGCTGGTGCTGCATTGAAGCTGCTGCACTGAAACCGCTGCACTGAAACTCCATTAGTAGATTTACTAGTATTTATTCACAAACTCAAACTCGAAAATGGTTCTGTCATTTCTCTTTATTGTACACTTTGGCAGATTGGCAGCTGAAGATACAAAAAATAATGGGAGATTATTATTAGTATGTCAGAGCAGTGTCAGACACCCCTCTCAGCGAAATGCACGTGATTTAACCGTAACGGTCAAAATCTCTGACACACTAAGATAACCACTTTACAGTAAATTCAACCAATCAAATTCAACCGAATTCAACCATATGCAAACCATGTGTGCAACCAAGTGACCAAGCCGGACCCTCCAATACCCAAATTCTTCAGCCAATCAGCTTTAAGGTGTCACTTTGCGCCGGACCCAGGCCCAAGCAGCACCAATTGAACCACAAACACAACAAACACATACACTTTGATTTTGACAAACCAAACATAAAGACACAAAAAACGACAAACACATGAAAATGCCAAAAATGCCAAAACGCCAAACATAGAAACAAGCTAAACACCTGAAAATACCAACACCCACCAGCACCCATCCATCCTCAATAAAACACCCCCCTTGGTCTCCAGCAAGAAAAATGTCCTACACAAGCGGCCTATTTGCCAGAGCAGCATGACGCGTCCAACAGGATGACCTTGATAGCATTCCAGCACATACGTAACGTGCCTACGGCCGCAAAGGGGCAGAGTTTCTTCAGTTTTGCACTACCATATTTAGTTACCTGGATTATCCTCATACAGTGACTGAAGAAAAGGTATTTGGCTTCCTTTTCTATCAGGCCTATTGCTGTAGAAGGAGAAGAGGCCGGAAACCCAAGAGGGAGGGAAGACCACAACTATTCGACGCCGGCGACTATGGGATCGTGATGGCCAAATAAAATAGTAGTCACAACATGGATCGCTAATCCCTGTTGGAGCTGGAGGAGATGGACCATGATCCTGTAGGTCATGACACCACTGTGAATCAATACTTGTGTTCCATCCTCAAAATATTGAGGCATCAGAGGAGTCAAAGCGCGAACAATCTTACAAAGGAACACATCTGCTCTGAAAGAGTCACCCAACTGCTGTGAGTCGTTCAAGTCCAAAAGAAAAAGATTAAAAAAATGAGGTTCGATGAGAAGATAGATCATGCATTGTCACCATACTTGAATGTGCAAAACATTGAGCAGATAGAGGATTTTTTGTTCTCTAAGAATTGTTACAAACCAAATTATCATGTGGCATCCTTGAGAGACAGATTTGGTCCTTATGACACATGGAGATGTTCTGTGCGGCAAGTCCTTATTCGAATCCGAGCTGTTGGACCTGTGTGACCTTATCAAATATGATGAAGGCACACACGCCTGCCAGATCGTTATTATGCAAATAATAACAGGGAAAACAAATGGTCATATATATATATATATATATATATACGCGTTATGAGACATAAAAATGTTAACATGTGTCCGATTGGTGCGTTGGGCTTCTATTTGATGGCACGATTCCATTCAATGGCTGAGCTGGCTCACTACAACTTTGCACATAATTCCTCCTGGTTCAACGTCAAATTACTCACAGATTGTAGTAATAACTCAGGGGACTATCAAGAGCCGATCAAGGACCAAGCCTTTGCCAACACGATGAAAGAAGCATGCAAGGCCTTGGGTATCACTTCAAAGCATTTTGTTCACTTTGGCCGAGGAACCGGTGCAGTTGCATGTGAGATACAAGAGGTCGATCCAAATGATTGGCAATTGGAACGTTGATGTCAGAGAGAACTGATATTCTTCCAAACTCCCTTTGAAGGCTATGAGGGCCTTGGCTGGGCATTCACAAGATAAAGGGGGGTTCTTCTTGCCAAGAAGTACTATTGATCCACCTCCAAAGCTTTGTCATCAAGTCTTCCTCTTCCTTGACAAGGCAATAAACACCGTCAATAGCAACCCAAAGCCCACTGCTCAAGCTTTCTTTGAGCTTCTACTCAATTTACAATGTGTGGTACTGCAGGACGCCAGCATCTTGATCCACCAAGGTAGGAAAAACCGGCTCTTCTCCTTGCCTGTCTTTGAAACCAAACTGTTCAAGACTTATCAAGCAACACTCATTGACAAGGTCATCGCCAAAGCAGGAATAGGAGCTGCTACTACCTCAATCAAAAGGAGTATCGACATTGCCCTTCTGGGGGTTCGGGATGAACTTCACAACATTCATTTGGAAGTCCATAATGTTTGGAAGGATGTTGGGAGGGTTAAGGCTTCAGTTACCAACTTCAGACAAGAACAAGGCCTTGTCAACACCCAAGTTCACCACTTCCTGCAGCATATGTATTTGTTTCAACTGCCAACGCTAACACTGACAACCCCAACAGAAGCAACAATCAACCCGCTGGATACTCCAACAAGAAGGTTGTTTTGTAACCACAAGATGTTTTCCTCAATGTGGAATGAGTGGTTTGGACTTGGGGACTTCGCTGACATTGACTTCCCTGCTGGGGGTATTGAAGACCTTGAAAAGAGTGCTGGCAGTCAATGGAGAAAGCATGACAACTCAGCCAACCAGAAGCATTTCTCCCGCATCAAGTGTATTATTGATTATGTGAAGAGTAGAGTTGTTGCCGGTGAATCCTTAGAGGCAGTACTGGAAGAAGGCGACAACTTAATGAAGGCAAAGAAGACCCTTTCAACAATCCACACCCATCTTCGAAAGGTCAAGTCCGTTAGACTTAGTCCCACCACTGACAACCAATCAACATGGGCAGTCTGTAGAGCACCAGCAGCAGCAGCACCACCAAACACATTGCAAAGCATTTGAGAGTCGATTCAATTCGAGAGGAGGAGAGTTGATTGTTGATTGGAGAGAAGAGTCAATTGTTGATTGGAGAGCGGATTGTTGATTGTTCAGACAAATCCCATGGTCGATTCAATTTGACAATTCGAAGATTGTTTTGCTTAGCATCAGTTTAGTAGATTGGTGGAGGAGGAATCCCATGGTTGATTCAATTCCAAGATTATTCGGCTTAGCAAAGTTTACAGAGCCAAAAAAGATGCAGAGTTTAGTTCCAAATTAGAAATTATGAGCACTTTGTTGCAAAAGTAGAAATTATGAAGTGGAATCACTTGTTATCTAGTAATATTGCGTGTTACGTAGTTGAATCACGTGCTTTTTATTTTTGAAATTAGAGTTTCCTTTTGCAAATCACTCCAACCAATTGTGTCAACCATGTCAACATGCATGGAAATGGACGATTCCATTTAGTTGAGTATTGAAGAACGCGTCGTGTTTAGTTGAATATCAAAAAACAGAAATCATTTTAGAAAAAGTTTTGGGATTTACCTCGGCCGGCGCGTTTACTCCCAGCGGGTAGGACTGTCTTAATTCATGTTCAATCTTCAGTTCTTCTTCATATCAATTTAAAAACTAGAGTGGGAATCACTTCGGGTTTAGGTTGGTCATCCGTTGAGTTAATACAAAAGCTACGCTGACAGGATCAATAATAACTGGGTTATTCTTATTAATTTTTAGTAAAACAAATCGGTTATTTTATACTAAAACTGCGTGCGCATCCCTGTCAGAGAGTCTGACAACTGAACGATTCTGATAAATAATGAGCCAATTTTTAAAAGAAGTACCGGTACATCAATGATTGAGATTCATTCCATATTCGAGATTGCATTCTGAGTATGCTCGAGTACGTATGTATGTAAGGTACACACTGTACACGACGGTCGTAGCCACTCCAGAGAGTCGTCCGTCCGTCAATCCCACATGGTCATTCATCAGGTTCTATTCGCCTGCCGTCAATCATCGATCATCTGACACTCATATTTTCGTACCGGTACTCGTGTACGAGTACCGGTATGTTCACTTCCAAAAGTTTCACTTCGCCTACTAACTACGAGTAAGATCTTACGAGTATCGTGTACGATTACTCGTACCGTACGAGTAAGATTACGCATTTTGAACGGGAAAGTTTTTCGTTTTTCAAGCTTCCATCGAATCTAGCATAGTTAATGTTCACAGCAGGTTCATACGGTAGTACGGTAGCCACGATCGATCATTCGACAACCACAGAGCAACCACAAAGGCACCGAATAAACTGAAACCTCGAGAACAATCGATAGCCGAGATCGATTCCGATTATACAAACGCACTATCAGCCAGTAGAAGCACAGAGAAGGTAACAATGAGTTCTGTTACTAGAGGACCTCCGCAATTGATGTTCGACGATGGCTCTCGCGTCATGATGGAGGACAGTGATAGCGTAATCGTGGATCATAATGCATCGGTCGAACAATCGGTTCCGATTCATCGCGGTTCCATTCCCTTGCACATTTACTACGAAATCGATCGCATGAGCCGAGAGGTGATCGAACTTCTCATCCCGTCGGACCGGCAGCGAGAAGAGGAGACACCGGACACGACCACGAACAGCATCTTGCGAGTTGCGCTTCAATTTCCAGACGAACTCCTCCAAGACAGCCCGGAAGTTTGCTGGTTACTGGAAGACAAGATGAGAGAGGATCTAGAAGAATGCTCCAGATCGAACTCAATGCCCTTTTGTTTCGTTTTAGGGGATACGACCGTCAATTCCTGTTGTCCCGATGAGGTAGCTGCTTTGCATCTCAACGCAGATGTATTGATTCATTATGGGCACGCGTGTTTGTCGCCTACGGGTACTCTGCCGGTGTTGTATTCGTTTGGAAAGTCAGAGTTTGACGATCTAGATGGTGCCGTTGCGCAGTTGCAAGCTGCTCGAACCGAGCGTAGCAAAGAAGGCATCAGCAACAACAATAAATTTCTTGTGTTGTATCAAGTGGGCTATCACCATGCGATGAAACCTTTGCAGGAGCAATGGATGAACCAGAACGACGACAATACTCTGCAGGTCGTAACAGCCGAAATACCAGCTCTTTCACGGAAACACAACCAGCGTCCGAAAACGAGCAGGTCCTCAACATTTTCTACAAAAGCAACAGACTGCTGTCAATCCGATGATTCTGCCAGTGACAATAGTGGAGGTAATTGTTGCGGAGATAGCTCTGGGTTGCCATCGGACGGTGGTGGTGAGCTCTCGTCATCATGTTGTAGAAGCGACAAAAAAGAGACCAGCTGTCTTTCTGCGACATCCTCTGCAACTAGAGCTCCCAAAGCCGTTGTCGAGGGCGAGAGTGATCATCAGGATTCTGGACCATCCAACAATAATCACGAAGGCCGTCGTCCCTTGGTAGTCGGCGGCCTCGAATTGCCAGCAGACAAAATTTCATCTTGGGACGATCTTTCCGATTACACCGTCGTGTTCATCATGGGAAATCCCGAAAGCGACGCCGACGAATACAGCACCGATGACAACACCACGCCACAACAACGGCAATATGCCAATAGTTTGCTATGCTTTTTGTCGCTCCCGCACGGCGAACCCCAAGGAGGGTACTGGATTTATTCTCCCAAAAACAATACGTTAAGGACTGATGTTTCTCCACCACCTGCTGTCCGACGCCTGTTGAAGCGCCGATTCTTTTTGACCCAAAAGGCACGCGATGCCAATGTCTTTGGAATTTTGGTCTCCAACCTGTCCCAACAACATTTGGTGGATGTTGTGAAATCCCTCCAGCGGATCATTCAGGACGCCGATCGCACGGCCTATTCGTTTGCTGTTGGAAAAATCAACCCGGCCAAGCTGGCCAATTTTGCCGAAATCGAAACCTTTGTGATGGTGGCTTGCCGCGAACACTCGTTGCTGGATCAGGAACGAGAATACCCTATCCCGGTTATCACGCCCATGGAATTGGAAATTGCGCTGGAAAACTTGCAGTGGGGCATGCAGGCATACAGCTTAGATTGCCAGGACGTGATGTTGCGGTTAGAAGAAGAACGCCGGGAGCAACTCAACGCCCCCGGTCGAAGCAGCAACGACACCGCCGAAGAAAATGCCGATACCAATGACAATGACGATGACGATCTCAATGACGACTCGGATGCCCCATACTTTTCCATGATTACCGGCCGATACGAATCTCGCAAATCAAAGAAGTCATCGAACGATCTCGACCTCAAGGCTTTGCCAGGACAAGGCCAGGTCACGGAATACAAGAGCGAGGCTGCCAACTTTTTGAAACAGCGTGAGTACCAAGGACTGGAAAGCAAGGTGGGGCAAACCGAAGCCAAGGCCGCAGTTTTGGGAATGAGGGGCATTGCTTCGGATTACGACAAATAATACTACTACTACTACCACGTTGACGGCTCTGCGACTGCTCTGTGGTCGCTAGTAGCTAGGACGAAACAGCTAATAACATCTACAAATATTGCCCAGTCCTAATATATACCGGTGCATTCAGGTAGAGTTAAATGCTACATTATTCAAAGCATGTAAGGATTCTCAGCCAACACCCCTATTTTCACTAAGCATTAGAGATATTGGAAACGAATGATGTTTTATTCCTCGGCCCATTACTACATGGCTTCCATGGTCTTGTCCTAGAGCATTTCTCTATTCGTCGTCATCGTCGTCGTCATCTCGTGGCAGAATAAATGCTGCCGCCACTCTTCGGTCTTCGCCGTTCAACACATTGAATGTTCCCATTGCATTCGACACATCCAATGTCTCCACAACCAATCCCGGAGCTTCTTTTCGCAGTTCGTCTCGGATTGATTCCGTCAGTTCTCGAGAAATCGGGTCTTTGCTTCCCAAAAACAGATATTCCAGCTTCGGCCTGTGCAGCAGAATGGGAGCAAGCGATTCCACCGTCAAATCTTTCGTGTCCCGGACCTTCCACAAAAAGCACGCACTCGGCAGGGCAATAATGGATCCAGCGCAGTGCACAATTCCACCCGTCTGCTGGAGACTTTCGTCGGTAGGGTCCTTGTTCTTGATCATGTTGAGGACGTCAAAGCCACTCGAGGAATGGCCCTTCAGAACGATTTTCGGGACACCATCGTTGTGGGCCAGTGAATCGTTCAAGAGGTCCGTGCCGTGCCCTTCCCAACTGCTCATTGATCGACTGCTCTGCTGCCGTTGCCATTGTTGTTGCCGTTGAAAAAAACGGTTGTTCAAAGATGTCGAGATACTCCTTGGTGCCTCAACCTGGCGACACCGCGAGAGAAGATGGCGACTGTGGTTCATGATGTCTGTTACTTCCGTTGGTGCTTGCCAATGTACCGTACCGAAATTCTAGAACGATAGAAGATGTGGATGATCGCTCGCTATTGGAGTGCACAGTTTGGAGGTGGAAAGTAAAAAAATGATATGCCTCCGATTGCAAGCTCACGGTGCGATCTTCGTCAGAATAGAGATACGGTGTACGAATCAATCAGGTAGATGAAATTCGTTTCGTGTAAGATTGAGAAAACAACATCATCGATCACGATGAATGATTACAATGATCAGTGACGATGCGTTGTTTCGTTTCCTCGAGCGATGTCATCCATCAGTCTGTCTGTAAGTCGTAGACTATGTACCGGTATTTACCGTACGTAAGGTACTCGTACCTGCATTATACGAACCCATAGAGTTCATATGGAACTAACACAAAGAAACAACAACAAGAAGCCCGATCAGCAAAACTTCGTACTATTGCTTCATCATCTCAATACAATGTAGTTCTAGTAGTAGTAGTAGTAGTACTTATTCATACCTTCTTACCCCAATAACATGCTGTACCATAGCAGAAACTCGTCGGACGCTACTAGTTAAACTTGTGGTCGTGACCTTGCGGAATTCATCCCAAATAGTAGAAGATAATGTCAAAATTGCATTCAAACAAGAACAAGGACGAAGAAGCAAGATATCCAGGTGATAGTACTACTAGTACTAGTACTAGGTGAAGGTAGGGACGACGAGGACTGCTGGTGGTGCATGATGCATGATCACCATTTTTGTTGCAAACTCTGAAAACGCATGGTACTAGTACTACGACGTAGTACTACTAGTATGCCTGGTGTCATTTCCAATTTGAAAATGGGCTGTGGGCAATGGCCAATATGCACTCCTCCTAGCGCCATGCTGAGAATCTTCCAAACCTATTCAAATTGAGCAAGCCATTCAATATTGTCAATAATAGCAACAACAACAAGAAGAAGCTTCTTGTTGATGTCCTTCAAAGTATCTAGAATCTGTTGGTTCTAGAGGGAAGGCTTCAGGAGAGAAAGAGATGGCAGTATCATCACATTAATCACCACCGAACTTTGTTACCTGTCTTGGATACTAGAACAAGCAGGATAGCAACGATGGGCGTTTTGTCTAGTATGTGGTGGTGGTGCTTAACTTCCTTGTATCGCTCATGCTATTAAGAAGTTCAATAATAAGAATACTAGAAGTAGTACTAGTAGTACTAGTACTGCTAGTTACATAAACATTCAATGGTGCCTTTTATTATTCCATGTCACGGTTCACACCGATGCCCATTCGGGCAATGGGCGTCGCTTTCTTTGGACAGACATATAATTCAATTCTTTTTCTTCGTTTCCCGTTGTGGAACCCTTTCTCCAAACTTAAACGCCTAAACATGCTTTTGTTTTTTGTTTTTCCGGATTACCGTGTGGGATCGGCCGGGAAAAAACACGGTGGATATTGCAAGGTTAAATAATGAATTTTGAACGCGGTCAAACTGATAAGCCCAGTCACAGATTAGAGATTACGCAACATTATGAGAACAGCGCAAAACGGTTTCGATGCTATCGCAAGATCTTACGGTATTACGGAGTACTTCAAAAAACACGAGAAGCTTCTGCCGCAGCAACATGAAATCACTGATGTTTCGGACGAGCATGACCAATAATATCGTCGTCATCATCATCATCATCATCAAGAGCTACTGGCGCAATCATTCGAACAAGCAAGCCCACAAATATTCATAGATTACCATGGAAAAACGAAGAAACACTGGATGATATGTATCGTTAAGAAACGTCGAATCCGAAAATTCTTGTATCGATACCCACCATGCAACTATACAATCTGGAGTGCGGACGGTCAACAGCAGGAAGTGGAAGTCTAAATGCGGAAAGCAAATATTCGAGAAAATGAAATGATTTTACTACATGTACGTGTGCACGTAGAAACATAATACTAGTATACCATTTGTCAAAAAAAATAGGTGGGGATCGTTTAGATGCTTCAATCTATTCGCTTTTCGACACAATTGCTTGAACGTCGAGTATTTAGTAGACAAATTCGATGCCCTATACGTCGAAGTATTCTTTTCTATGCATCTTTTGACAAAATTTCAACGGCTGTTCTGATAATGGCATCCGATGTACGATCAAAAAAGGAGAGGACATGAATGCATTCTGCGTATCAGTTGCGAAGCTACCGTCGCCATTCCCGGATAATTGTTCATACGGAACGTCGAACAACAAGACGGTGATGAAGAAAAGTCAAAATGTTCTTCGCTTCGTAGTCTCTCCTAGGGTGACAATTGCAGATATCCAAGCTCGTGACACTGCCGATGGATGGATCTTCAAAAACAAAATGTTCGTTCAAGAATAAGCTACGCACAGTATGGTACCGTAATTACTTACGCTTCGTTTTCAATACCGGAATGAATACTACTATTTGGTTGATTTTTTCATAAAGGCAATAATTGAGTCGTAAGTCCGTACTTAAAGGGATTACCAGGTTCCGTTTCACATAATTATTTGTTTCAAAATCATGAACCCAAGTCGTAAAAAATAATGGCCCCCACTTTGCTAGATCAGCGCACCCGGATATTCACATTTGACACGATCGCTTCTCCGAAGAATCTGCAAAATCATCACTAAAAATATTTACTTTCCCGGTTTTTGAGCCAGTGTAACAATAGATCTACAATCATCTTGCCTTCGTATGTTATATATTTTCAGGAACCGGAAGGCTTCTCTCTCTATTATGATTGAGATCGACTCCCGGGTTGGTTCGTCTTTGCTCTCAAATTGTCCTCATCAGATATCTAAGCGACGAGGAACAAAGCTGGATGGTGAACGGAACAACAAAAAAGATGGGAGATGAAAGCCTAGATCTTCTTTCTCACAAAATTAAATTTGATAAACCTTCAAATCTCAATCTTTCCCTAATCAACAATATCATCCAAAAATTTAAACCGAAACCATGATGTACTCTAAAATTGTTTTCGTTGCCTTCGCCGCTATGGCCACTCCACCCGTCTTCGCTCAGCGTCCATCCAAAGCAGGTTCAATGGTTCGCAACCAGGAGGCTAATGCAGCACTCGCTCCAACTAAGAGCCGCTTTGTCCGCCGCCGTGCTCAAGAAAGCAGCTCTTCCGAAGATGGTCCTTCTGTCGACAGTTCTGACGAGGACTCTGGTTCCGAGGATGGGCCAGTTTCTCGTCGTCGCAGAAACCAAGCGGTTGAGTCAAGCACTTCTGAAGACAGCCCTTCCGAGGATGGAGCTTCTTCTGAAGACAGTCCTGATTCATCTGATGAAGACGGTGCTCGTCGCAGAAACCAAGCGGTTGAGCCAAATACTTCTGAAGACAGTCCTTCTGAAGATGGAGCTTCTGTATCTGAAGACAGTCCTGATTCTTCTGATGAGGATACAGGTGCTCGTCGCAGAAACCAAGAGACCGACCCTAGCACTTCTGAAGACAGCCCTTCTGAGGATGGAGCTTCTTCTGAAGACAGTCCTGATTCTTCCGACGAGGGTGGTGCTCGCCGCAGAAACCAAGAGATCGACCCCAGCACTTCTGAAGGACACTCCCTCTGAGGACGGAGCTTCTTCTGAAGACAGTCCTGATTCATCTGACGAGGATGGTGCTCGTCGCAGAAACCAAGAGACTGATCCCAGCACTTCTGAAGATAGCCTTTCGGAGGATGGAGATTCTGTATCTGAAGACAGTCCTGATTCTTCTGACGAGGGATGGTGCTCGTCGCAAAAACCAAGCGGTTGAGCCAAGATCTTCTGAAGATAGCCTTTCTGAGGATGGAGATTCTGTATCTGAAGACAGTCCTGATTCTTCTGACTGAGGATGGTGCTCGTCGCAAAAACCAAGCGGTTGAGCCAAGCACTTCTGAAGACAGTCCCTCTGAAGACTGGAGCTTCTGTATCTGAAGACAGTCCTGATTCTTCTGATGAGGATACAGGTGCTCGTCGCCGCAAAACCCAAGAAGTTGATCCCAGCACTTCTGAAGATAGTCTTTCTGAGGATGGAGATTCTGTATCTGAAGACAGTCCTGATTCTATTGATGAGGATGAGGATGAGGTGAGGATGAGGATGATGCTGATGAGGATGTTGCTGATGAGGATGTTGCTGCTGAGGATGTTGCTGCCGAGGAAAAAGCTGCTCGTCGCAAAAAGAAAGCTCGTCGCCGAAAGCGTGCTCGTCGGGCTCGCCGCCAAAAGGGTGCTGGTCGCCGCAGAAACCAAGAAACCGATCCCACCAGCACTTCTGAAGACAGTCCCTCTGAGGATGGAACTTCTGTATCTGAAGACAGTCCTGATTCATCTGATGAGGATGGTGCTCGTCGCCGCAAAAACCAAGAGGTTGATCCCAGCACTTCCGAAGACAGTCCTTCCGAAGATGGAACTTCTGTATCTGAAGACAGCCCCGATTCTTCTGATGAGGATGGTGCTCGTCGCCGCAAAAACCAAGAGGTTGATCCCGTCGCTCCCGAGGAAAGTATCTCCGAAGAAAGTATCTCCGAAGACGGCCCTTCCTCCGATAGTGGCGACGAAGACAGCGCCGACGAGGACGAGGACGAGGACGAGGAGACCTCTGCACCCATTGGAAGCGACCAGAGCCTCCAGTTGCTTCGTGCTTCGGCCGCCTACAACGGACCCGAGGGTGCCACCAGTGCTTCGGCGTCGAAGGGTATTGCCTCGGCTTTGGTTGCTACCGCTTTGACCGCGATCGCCATGGCATCCGCGGTGCTAGCCTAAGCGCGATGCGATGCGATACGATTTGAAACGGATGTCTATCATTCATCTGCCCCCAACCGACGGACCGATTCGGTTTCCAACTTGTGACCAGTACCATTAGAGGAGTTTGCTTGTGTTGCGCCGGAGGCAAACAGGATTCGACTCATCCAAAACTATACATATTAAAAAAAAAATTAAGCAGTGTCTATCACTATGGAAGCCCGAGAGGGCACTGCATGCACTCTACCATAATATAAAAAGCGCAATCAATTCTGTTTCGCTTTTATTCTCCACCTCGATGTTATAGGAAAAATATTTATTTTTCCAATGTATTCTATTGCACTTGTAGTTCTTCTCCATTTTTTAGTATTTGCAAAGTTAGAGCACCATACCGTGGCAACAGAACCTTTTTTCGATGCACTCTTCTCACATCCTAAGGTATTTGTGGTGTAAAGCGTCATTCTCGTCTTGTATTCAATACGACTCTAATTCCGATACCGTAATTACTATCGAAAGTTACAAATTAACTCGAAACCCCAATCCCCTGCTGTATACACTAGGAAACAATGGTGCTCGATTTCGATTCCTCGCAAAGAAGATTCGCGTTGCCATGCTTTCTAATACACACGTAATATATCATAATGTTATACGAAGTAATAATACTTCCGAAATATCATAATATAATAATATTATAGCACCGGGCAGTTTCGGACCACAATATCCTTCGATATTTTGCTCTTATTTCTCTGTAAACAAAGCACGCGATGCCAAAGTTTCGTGTGATCATTTTTGTGTGTTACTGAATATTAATATTGAATACTTCGTATTAGTAATAGGACTGTATATTTATTAAAATATTATTATCATGGAGTATCATGAAAGTATTCGGAACTCGTCCTCTACAACAAGTACGGTACGTAGTTTTACAATGTGTAGACGTTTGTTCCCACAGAACTGTATGGTATGGTAGAAGGGGGTTGTGTTGATTGTTGACTCCATTGTTCGATCCTATCCATCGCCGCTCATTGCCGACGCATGGATTCATTCATTCATTCCGTTCCGTTCCATCCCTGGATCGGTTTGTTTGGTACGGCTTGGCCCTCGCTCTCTATCCAACCCGGAAGACGTTTCGGCCGAATCCGACCGTGATGCGGACCGGCGGCTGGCTGTTTCCACCGCTGGGAGTCTCGATGGCGACCATGCCGCTCAGTCCGTCTCCGCGCTGCTTCTTCTCGCCAAAGGGGTAGCGCTGTTGAACGGCGGTGCTGCCCGTGTTGGCGTGTACGTAGGCGGTCGGGACCTTGGCGGCGGCCAGGGACTCGGAGATCGAGTCGAAAAATGCCCGCTGGCGGGGACCGGGGCGGGCGTTTCCCAGCAGAACCACGGCCCGGTATTGTCCCGCGAGGCGGTCCAGGGTGCCCCTTACGAAGATGGCCATTTTTTCGTTGCGGACGACCTGTTCGCGCATGCCCATGCCATCCGAGACGGTTCCCTGCACCAGGTGGAGGCCGATGACGAGGACGCCGTGGTGGAGCTTGGAGAAGATCTCGGGGGAGGTCTTGGGCCGGTCGAATTCGAGTGCCTTGAGGGCGGCAATGGCCGGTCCGGCCGTGTAGTCGTCGTCGCTGGCGGCCTCCTCCTCGAGCGGCGTGGTGGCAAAGGCGTCCATCCACCGGGCGAGGGCAGCAAACTGGTCCGGGCAGCGGATCCAGTCGTGTTCCCCGGGCACGATGAAGAGCGGCACCGGCAGGTTGGCGTTGAGGAGGGATGCCATTTCCGGCATGCGGGCGGCCGGGCACATGCTGGTGGAGGCGTCTTGGAGGTTACCGAGGTGGGCAACAAAGTCCGCATCGCTCGGGAGGTTGGTCAGGTCCTTGACGAGCTGCGCCTCGTTGGTTCCGAATCCCACGGGGGTGTTGGAGGTCGCGTAGAAGGTGACCTCGAGCTGGGTGTTCCCGTTGCCCCAGAGGTTCTTGTACTTCCACCGCCAGGACGTCTGCCAGACGGAAACCCCGACGATGAGGGCGGCGATCAGGGCGCACAAGCCCGACAGAGCAATGGTGCGGCGGCGCTGCTTTCCGCGCATGACCTGTTCCCAGGTCTTGTAGTGCTTGCCGTTGCCGCTGCCGCTACCATTGCCATTCCCGGCAAAGAGGTTGTCGTCCTCGCCGGCGCTGTCCGAGTCCTTCCAGACGGTTCGGAGGTTGGTCGATCCCGTGGCCGAAGCCGAATGCGAATTACGGTAGGGACTTCCCGGGAGAGCCTCCGTGGGTGGTTGCTGCTGCTGCTGCTGCTGCTTGCGGTTGGCCGTGAAGGAAAATCCCCTGGCCTCGCTCAGGCGGTTGGAGACGTTTCCTCCGAACGTTCGGACGCTGTCGCCGACGTTGGAGGCGGTGGTCATGAACATGTTGCGGGCACTCTGTCGTCCCCGTCCGCTTCCACTTCCGCCAGTGGCCGACCGCTGCTGCTGGGAAGCGTGGGAACGATCGTACCGATCCAGGAGCTGCGCGTTGGAAAGCTTGGGATTGTCGGAATAGCGCGAGCTCCAGGAGGCTTCTCCCCGGGGGGCACCGCCAGATCCGGACCCGGGAAAGTCCCCCTCGAAGGCCACGTCCGAAAAGGCTCCGCGCTTGGTGCTATTGCTGGCATCGTAGAGTTCGACCTCGTCCTGGAATTCGTCCGAGGTGCCGGCCGGACCCACGATGTCGTCCTCTTCTTCCGCCAGGTAGTCGTCGTCCCGGAACTGCGGATCCCGGAAGGAATACCGCCCGGCCTTCCAGTCGGGCTTTTGGCTGCCGCCGCCGCTGCTGCTGCTGCTGCCGCCGAGTCCGAGACCGCTAAGGGCGGACGGAATGCGGCGGGTGTTGCTCGACGATCGCTGGAGGCCGAATCCAACGCCAACGCCAACGCCAACGCCAACACCGGAGGATTCGATTTCCGACGGATCCATTGCTGATGCCCGAAAGCCTCCCGACTCGGTGCGTCGGACGTGGAAGGGTTGGTTGGTGCTCATCAATTGCTCGTCCGCCATGGACAGGACCTGCAGGGCTTCGGCACGGGCCGTGGACGGGAGGATCGAAGTCGAAGTCGAAGCCGACGACGACAACGAGTTCTTTTTGTCGCGGCGAGAAGACGAAGCAAGGCCCGATGCCGAGGATTGCGAGGCGTTCGAAAGAGTTCGCTGCAGACCGACCGAGGGAGGGACCTTCCCAACTCCCGAGACACCCGCGTACTTGGCAATCAGCGCATTGGTGTCGTACGAGCTGCTCTTGTTGAAGGAATAAGATCGGCGGGGCTCGAGGGATTCGGTTGCAATGCTTGTGTTCGCGTTCGTGTTCGCGTTCGTGTTCGCGTTCGCGTTCGAAGAGGAATCGTAATCATTTCCGGAATAGAGCTGGCGAGAGGAACCGGTACCGCCCACCGAACCGCGGGACTGCGAGGACGTGGAGCGTCGAAACTTTTCGGGGGTTTCGTACAGGTCGTAGTTTTCGTGGGCTTCCTTCTTCTTGGACAACGACGGGTCGGAAGCCTTGCGCTGTTCCATTTCCGTTTCGTACTGCTTCCAGCGGGAATTCAAGTCGCCGGAAGCGGCAGAGACAGATGCACCGGGAGCCTCGTTGGTATTTGTATTCGTATTCGTATTCGCATTCGCATTCGTATTGGTCGATGTCGAGACATTGGAACGGGAAAAGGCCGAAGCGGGAGGGGGTCCGCCGGTGCTACCAAAGGCCGCGGGAGGCGGGGCAACGGAACTCGAAGACGACGAGAGAGCGGGTGGTTCTTCGTCGGCCATGATTGTGCTGTGCTGTGCTGCGCTGTGATCTTCTGTGTCGTGGATTGGTGCTTCTCTCTGGTTGTTGTTCTTTGTTCTTTGGTTTCGATTGCTTCGGTGATGGATCTATCTCCTTCGCTACGGTACCGTATAGATATTATTGTTATTGTTAGATCGTCAGAAGAGATGAATGCAGGAATTGGGATGCAATAAGTTCGGACTAGGTACGTAGCGCCACCAAGAACAGTGGAAGGAATGACAACGGAGTCTGCTTTGCTAGGTGCAGCATCGTGACAGGACGCGATGCCCTCTAACGGTAGTCTGCCGGTACGTACTACTACGGAGTAGGATGGATGCGATGCGATGCGATGCGATGCAATGCTCGTACGGTACTAGCTAATCTTACCGTAATCTTACCCACGGTGGCACTTCACCGGAGATGCGAAGGATGATTCGACGCGGCATAGCACAAATTTGAACCGCAGTCGTGCTAGGGATCCGTAGGAATGCCGTGGATCGGGTTTGATTCACTCCTCCCATCCGACAAAATTAGCGCGCAGCGGGTCCCGCAAGACACATCGGATTTTGCTACCTATTCCATACTTCGGAATACAGCGAGCGTTGTGTGAGTAGAGTAATATTACCCGTAAGTGGTGCGGTGCGGTGCGGTGCGGTGCGGTACTAGTACGTGTACTCGTACACGTAAGGGCCGGCTACACGCTACACGCATGCCGGCAAGTATACATGCGGTGCTTACTCCAGCGTACGGATTGCACCGTACGGAAGAGCACGCCCACACCGAAGGAGTATTATTAGTTTCGGTCCTCGGCATTAGCCATCCGATCCGGCACGGCCAATCGTGCGAGTGCCGGCAGGTAGGTCGGTAGGCAGGCAGCCACGAACGAAACAGTGTGTCGTGCGGTACCGTATGCCTCTAACAAGTAGAAGGTACGAAACGTAGTAATGGGTCATTCCCGAAAACACAGAATATCTGTGTCCCATGGCATCAATGTGTGTATTCGGGAATGAAAATTGTTGACACAGATATCTGTGCGCTAAAAACTCTTCCCATATTCATGCTCATTTTTGGAATAAGGAATTCGGCGATACCTATGATACTACCGACAAAAATTGGTATCTGCCTCCTCTTTCTCCGACTAGTAAAAAAGGTACGCACGGACTAAAAAAGGTATCTTTCTCCCTGGTGATCGTACTAATTTTGTCGGTCGTGTAATGTGAAATTTTCGATGTTAATTTCCCTCTCTTCCGATGGATTCTTGTCCTCGCCGTCGCTCTTAACAATCATCATACTTAGCAAAATTGCACTATCATGCTGGCAACACTTGAGATCCTTTCCATCTTCTGTACCGGTACCTGTATGATAGACGACGGCGATTCTGAAGATGAAGATCCTTCTGACAGGCATCTAAAAGATAGAAGAACACTAAGAATAGCCATTCGCCGGCACTGCCAATCCTCCTTCACTTACCTACGTCCGATAACTGTCACGCGACCCTTTTTTTTTTGTCGCGAGGTACTGTCGCAACCCCTTTTTGTGTGTAATTTTAACACGAGTCCCCCTTGTGATTCACTAGGTCAGTATCATGCCCAATTTTCTAACTCTCAATACGTGGGTCGCGTTTATTTTTTCCTTGGGTCATGAATAATTATTATTAATTTTTAATAAAACCTACCCGTACGCTCGCGAATCACATTTACTAGAATTAAATACGCAAGGTCATGACTCACAACCAAACCCCCCCTGTGATTCGGTCGCTTCGTATCATGCTCATTTTTCTAACTCTCAATCCCTGGTTCGCGATTATTTTTTTCCTTGGGTCATGAATATTGATTTTTAATTTTTAATATCACCTACCCGTACCTTTGCGAATCACATTTACAAAAATGAATTTTGCAACGTCATGACTCACAACCAGTAAAATTCAACATTAGTGCTCGCGACACGCAACCCTTAAAATGTATCTCCATTGCTCGCTACCCACTACCCTTATAATTTAATATTTGTGCTCGCAACAAACAACCCTTGAAATTTACTATCATTGCTTGCGACTACCTACCACTACAGTTGAATTATTCGTGTAAAGAATTTACCTAATAGTACTATCGTATGCAAAATATGTATGATATGTACGAGTACTTCTTTCTGTACAATTTAATTGTATTTGTCACACAGAACGAAGCCCTCGTCAAATTAGTGAATGGACTGACAAAATGAACAGTATCGATTCTGAAAACAAGGCCTAAACTTCCTCCATTTCGTCAAGCAATTGTCTCCATGCCGGATCAATATAGTTTTCATCCTCACTTTCCTCTTCAGCAAGACTACTGACAACAGTGCCACCATTATTCGACACAGTACTGGAAGGATTGCTTTCTGAGTCGAATCTTTGTAGCATCATTTTCTCCAAATTTATACCCGTTTCGGGATTTTCTCTTAACGTTTGTATCTTCTTGCACAATTTAGTGAACACTTTCCGTCCTTCTTTGTCCCATCCATTCGCACTTCCACTTTTTGAATCGCAATATTTTTTTTTCATGTATTTTGTTTTTTTGTGTGTCGTGTATGTTCCATCAAGTTTCATTTCCTTTTGTTTTTCCCAATTTCTGTACTCGTTGTCAATTATCATTAGGGCAAAAGCCTAATCCGTAACACTAAAGATGGTACTAATAAGATCCTTTGTCTTCCTCAGCCTAAAGTTAGTCTTTCCCGGATTAATGGCAGACAGGATTCTTGTCACAAAATAATAAAATTCTTCATTTGCCGCATTTCCGTATCGCCGGTACTCTTTCGCCAGAATTTCCATCGAGTCCGTATTTAGAGCTACAGTACCAGGGAATGATGCCGGCACTTTTGCCATTTCACTATCAACTGCGGTGATGTCATCAAATGGCAGTATGATATCATAGTATGGTTGGGTTAGTTGTATGTCTGTCGTAGGCACATATTGAAGAATGTCGAAAGTACCATAATTTCCAGATGACTCAACAATTACGCCGTCACTTACCAAACCAATTTTTTCTAGCCAATGTTTGATTATTGTGTCTCAATTTAGCCAGGGCTTTTGGTACTGCATTATGAAAGTATTCACAGATTTTCTTAATGGGTATATCTTTTGGATAGGATATTACACACTCATCGATTCCTTGCACAATTATTTTATTGGAGAGTGTGTTTGTTGTCATAAATTTCAGGCCACCGTACCATTTCTTCTTCACATATGCCCTCACCTGTCCTTCAATTGTATCTTTATATGTTTTCAATAGTTTCGTAGTTTCCGTTTCGATACTATGTATAGTTCCACCACTCAATGTACTCACTTTATCACTGCTATCGCCGCCCCGCACTGTTTTCAATGGTACCGTGTTGGTAGTTTTTGCAGCATTCTCTTTAGAATTCTCTCCCTTCTTACCTTTGCTCCACGTTTTCATCCAATCCTGTACTAGATCCGGATCCTCATTCGCTATTTCTGTTAATATTTTTTTGTTCTCGTTTTTCTTTTTCTGTCGTCCGCCCTCCGTAGTTTTTTGTCTTTTTTTCTCTTTGGTATTTTCTCTAGTATCCTCATTCTTTTTGGAGCTCCCATCATTGTCTTCACTAACCGAACTCGAATCAGTGTCACTGTCAGTGTCACTTTCACTGTCGCTGTCGCTGCTGTCCATGATGCTAATGTTTTCCGCTTTCCTTTTTATTGGTTTTTCTCTTTCTGTCGTGGTGGTGCCTTTTTGTGTTGCTGCAATGTTTGTGTTCGTCTTCGCTGGACATGGTTGTAATGCCTGTATTTTTGGTATTATCTCTAGTGTCTCCATCCCTGACTGCAGGTTGCTTTTTCTGCTATTTTCTTTTCTTGGAGACGTGTTATTAATATTTTTTCGTTCTCGTTTTTCTTTTTCTGTCGTCCGCCCTCCGTAGTTTTTTGTCTTTTTTTCTCTTTGGTATTTTCTCTAGTATCCTTATTCTTTTTGGAGCTCCCATCATTGTCTTCACTAACCGAACTCGAATCAGTGTCACTGTCAGTGTCACTTTCACTGTCGCTGTCGCTGCTGTCCATGATGCTAATGTTTTCCGCTTTCCTTTTTATTGGTTTTTCTCTTTCCGTCGTGGTGGTGCCTTTTTGTGTTGCTGCAATGTTTGTGTTCGTCTCGCTGGACATGGTTGTAATGCCTGTATTTTTGGTATTATCTCTAGTGTCTCCATCCCTGACTGCGGTTGCTTTTTCTGCTATTTTCTTTTCTTGGAGACGTGTTATTTTTGCCTTGGGTAGGTTGGACCATTTTTGTTTCGTCATCTTGTATTTCAAATTTTTCAATTGTTGGTGTTTTCGGCAATTTTGTGAATTTTTATGCTGCCTTGTTTTGTGATCGATTGTACGAGTTCAGCAATTTGCAATACATTTGTCTTTGTCTAAGCGGGCTTGTGAGCGCGGGCCAACCAAAAAGAACTGTCTGCCTAGCTGCGCCATTTTTTTTCTTCCGTACATTCGCTTCCTATTTCCCAACAAGTAGTACTAGTAACGGTACTAGATTGTACGATACCAATTTATTTTGATGTTCCCCATCCTAGTACTACTAGTACCGTATCACATCACTTCATATTGAAATCTGTAGAACCGAAAACAGGCACATTGTATGGAAAGGTGTTGGAGACAACAATTCTCTGTTATGGGAAATCCGCACAACGTATGCATTTTCGTTTTAAGGTTAAGTTTCTGTAACGTCGTTCCTGATTGAGTTGTCTGGAACCTCAATTCTGACTTCTTCATTTGTAAGGGACCAGTTGCATTGATGAGCCTGTAATGGAAAATCAGCACAATTTTTGCCACGGCGTTTCCGTGTTGTGTGTCTGGAACGGTGTTGCAGGTAACAATTCACTGTTTTGGAAAATTTACAGAACGTCTTTATTAGCGATTTAGGTTTAAATTTCTGGAACGGCGTTTCAGATTTAGCTTCCTGGAACGGCAATTCTGACTTTTTCATTTGTAACTAACGTTTTTCACAGTAGTTAATTTTTATATTTACGTATTTAAGTACGACAGGATTCTGCACGTATTCGTGGTAAGTAGGGGTAAGTTTTTCCATAGTAAAGCTTCTTGTTACTAGCACTATTTCACACGTCCCCACGCACCACAAGGAACGGGATAGTTATTGTATTCCTCTAAATCTTCCGGTGAATTCCAACGTTTTTCGTAAAGTTGTAGCCAGTGCACAATGTTTCTCTCGTTTCTATCCTCTTCCTCCCTTTTCTCTTTGTTTGCAAATTGTTTGAGTTTTCTTTTTTTCTTCTTAGACTGCTTTTTTGCTTTGTTCATGAATGAATTCCAATTGTTTTTATTGTTGTTGTTTATCTTCGTTTCTTTGTTTCGTTCCTTTCTGTCGTCGGTTTCTTCGATGTACATTATACTGTTTTTTTCAATGATTGCCTCTTCAGTCATTGTGCGCCACTCGTTTAACCAAAGGGTTGTCAGACAGGGACGGTTACCCGGGTGAAAATGTATGCATTGCTTTATGTGTTTTCTGGCTTCCGGCGTAAGGTTACTCCATTTTTTTGGTGGAACTGTATGACCATTGAGTTCGAGCCTCACTCGTTCTCCTGATTGTACTGGTCGTCCAATACCCACGTTGTTGTAGCATTGTATGTCCTCCGTTCCTTTCAATGCCGGATAACCGCATAAAATGTGTGCCACAATGATACCCAAAGCCCATACGTGGTCAACGGCATCAGTGTCGCCTTCCTTGTAGAAAGGAAATATGTCCTCAGTTACGTACTTCAAGCATTGTTCCCAAATTTCTAAAGCTTCTTCTTCATCGAAATGCCCTTTTGGGCTGTCGAGTCTATCTCTAACGTCGTCTATCTTGTTGCATCCATTAAGTATTGTGAGTACCAAGTTGCCGTTTTCGGCACATAGCGCATCAAACCCAGTTTCAAAATGATATAAGAATGGATTATTCTCGTTGTTTTCGTCACCGTCATTTAGCTCAGTCATTCTTGCACAGTACTCCGCCGAATCCAAAACATACCTAGGCTTCAATGGCTTCCTCTTGTACGCTGATTGTGTTGTTATGTTCTCCATTTTGCTCTTCGTTGTAATAATGATTTACGTTTGGCAAATACCAAGGTATTTTCGTTCAATTACTTGTTGCAATCTGTGAAGGAATAATTCTTACCGCACTTTAAGTGGTGTAAATTTCGTCATCTCGCAATGATTCGGTTATATTCAAGTAACTGTGTCTCGTGGTTCGACTCCCCCTTAGAACGGTCCATACGTAGTACTTCCCTCCTTACTTTATGTTCCTACTACTAGTTCTATTTCTTTATTTTTCTATGAACAAGTAGTAACCTAAGAACTAAAGATTGCTTCTAAGTTTTTGTTGAGTGCAATAGTTTGTTACTTCTGTTGTTTTAAGGATGAATACTGTTCATTCTATGGATTGGTTAGAGTATGAAAGTATATTGCCAATTCTAAGGCTGATACTTTAGTCTTTATGAAAGTTTTAATAGTTCTGTTGTTCCCTGGTAATTTTTTGTCCAAAACCAGTAACCAAATGCACTAATTAGGTTGTGACACACAAACCACCTTGACATATAAGTCAATTCTGTTTCTTTCATTAATCATCTTATCCATTACACTATCATTATTCATTGTTCAATCACACGAAAAATCTGATTTTGGAACTTTTAATTGCAAATTAGTGTGTATTTTTCTTCCCAATCCAGTCACCAAATGCAATCATTAGGTGTTTATACCCGAATCACGACAGATAACTCCCTTCTGTTTCTTTCATGATTCATCTCACCCATAACAGGAACAATATTCATTGTTCAATCACACGAAATATTGGATTTTCTATTGTTTAATTGCAAATTACTGTGTATTTATCCTCCAAATCCAGTACACAAATGCACTTATTAGTAGGTGGTGACACAAAAACTATGAAAGATAACTCACTTCTGTTTCATTCATGATTCATCTCACTCATAACAAGAACAATATTCATTGTTCAATCACACGAAATATGGGATTTTATATTCTTTGATTGCAAATTAGTGTGTATTTTTCCTCCAAATCCATGACCCAAACGCACCCATTACATGATGACACATAAAGTATGACAGATAACTCACTTCTGTTTCTTTCATGTTTCATCTAACCCATAACAGGAACAATATTTATTGTTCAATCACACGAAAGATGTGATTTTCTATTTTTTAATAGCAAATTACTGTGTATTTATGCTCCTAATCCAGTACACAAATGCACTTATGAGTTGGTGACACACAAATTATGACAGATAACTCACTTCTGTTTCTTTCATGATTCATCTAACCCATAACAGGAACAACCTTCATGGACTAATCACACAAAATATCTGATTTTCTATTTTCTAATTGCAAATTTGTGTGTATTTTTCCTCCAAATCCAGGACCCAAATGCACTAATTAGATTGTGACACACAAACTATGACAGATAACTCACTTCTGTTTCTTTCATGATTCAACTTATCCATAACAGGAACAATATTCATGGACTACTCACACAAAATATCAGATTTTCTATTTTCTAGTTGCAAATTTGTGTGTATTTTTCGTCCAAATCCATCACCCAAATGCACTCATTAGATGATGACACATAAACTATGACAGATAACTCACTTCTGTTTCTTTCATGATTCATCTAACCCATAACAGGAACAATATTCATTCTTCAATCACACGAAATATGGGATTTTCTATTTTGTAATTGCAAATTTGTGTGTATTTTTCTTCCCAATCCAGTCACCAAATGCAATCATTAGGTGGTGATACCAAAATCACGACAGAGAACTCACTTCTGTTTCTTTCATGATTCATCTCACCCACAACAGGAACAATATTTATTGTTCAATCACACGAAATATGTGATTTTCTATTTTTTAATTGAAAATTACTGTGTATTTATACTCAAAATCTAGGACCCAAATGCCCTTATTAGGTGGTGACACAAGAACTATGCAAGATAACTCACTTCTGTTTCTTTCATGATTCATCTCACCCACAACAGGAACAATATTCATGGACTAATCACACAAAATATCTGATTTTCTACTTTCTAATTGCAAATTTGTGTGTATTTTTCATCCAAATCCATGTCCCAAATGCACTAAGTAGATGGTGACACACAAACTATGACAGATAACTCACTTCTGTTTCTTTCATGATTCAACTTATCCATAACAGGAACTATATTGATGGACTAATCACACAAAATATCAGATTTTCTATTTTCTAGTTGCAAATTTGTGTGTTTTCCTCCAAATCCATGACCCAAATACACTCATTACATGATGACACATAAACTATGACAGATAACTCACTTCTGTTTCTTTCATGTTTCATCTAACCCATAACAGGAACAATATTCATGGGCTAGTCACAATAAATTTCAGATTTTCTATCTTATAATAGCAAATAACTGTGCTTTTTCCCTCCAAATCCAGTACCCAAATGCACTCATTACGTGGTGACACACAAACTTGGAAAGATAACTTCCTTTCTGTTACTTTCATGATTCGTGCATGCCCCCCATAATAGGAACAATATTCGTGGTTCAATCCAAGGAAATATAGGATTTTCTATATTTTAATTGCAGAGTACTTTTTTTTCCCCTACAAATCCAGTACCCAAATGCACTTATCAGTACAAGGTGGTGTCACACAAACTATGACAGATAATAACTCACTTCTGTTTCCTTCATGATTCATTTCACCCATAACAGGAACAATATTCATGGACTAATCACAGTAAATGTCAGATTTTCTATTTTGTAATTGCAAATTACTATTAGATTGGAGTTACTATGCATTGATGGTACTACTAATATTAGTAGTACTACAAGTATTGGTAACAATCTTCTTAAAAGTTTGAACTACTAACCACTATGAACATCCATGTAGTACTAGTACTATGACTACAATATTACTACAATACCATGTAAGAATAGTAGACTAATATGAAACAATTCAAATGATCCAGTACTGCGTGTTTTAGTACTACTCCACTAGTAGTAGTAGTAGGTACTCTATTTTACTTTTGAATACTATTTCTTACGTACAGAATAATGTTTTGGTTAATCTGAATCCAAGTTGGAGAAGAAGAACTACTATTAGTGTCGACGTTGTTGTAGTAATATGATAACTTCTTTCCCGCTTAGGCACTCTTTGCTCTTGTGTTCTACAGCGTAGTTCCATTATTTGAATACATCCGACAACTTGGTGAACTGTGGTTTATCCGACCCCACACGGTCGTAAGGGAACCAGGTTGCGCGCTTCACTGGTGTTGTACCATCCGGTAGTTTCTTGTACACCGTAATATGATAAATTCTTTCCCGCTTATGCCCTCTTTGCTCTTGTGTTCTATGGTGGTGCGTGGAGAAGGCTATGAACGTATACCCAATACAGCATAGTTTCATTATTTGAATACATCCGACAACTTGGTGAACTGTGGTTTATCCGATCCCACTCTGTCGTAAGGGAACCAGGTGGCGCGCTTCACTGTTGTACCATCTTGTAGTTTCTTGTGCACCATGTATCCAGGGTATTGAGGATATTGGTCCTTCTTCTTCGCTGCATAACTTTTCACAACACCAGTTCCAGGTGCTGGCAAACCCGTGATTGTCACCTCACTACCAATTGCAAATTTAGGATACGAGATCACCGGGTCAGGATCTTCGAACAACACCTTCACGTTTCCGGAGCGCTTCTGTCTTATTACGTTGGCTGGTTTTGGGCGAGGAACTTGCAGAAGGTATCCAAGATCTTCAACGTGGCCCAGGTTTGGAGAGACCTTCCTCTCCTTGTACTTCGGCTCTCCATTGGATTCGTCTGATGCAGTCTTGTTTCGTTTTTTTGGTTTCCTGAGGAACGACTTCTTCTTTGCCTTCATGGATGCGTTCTCTTTAACTGCGTTTGGTTCTGTGGGAGGTACGTTGCCGTTTACTACTTCTACGTCGTCTTCTTCTTCATCATCATTGCTGCTTGTGTTACCTTCATTAATTGAGGATTAACTAGAGTTGTCAGTCAATTTGCCTTCCCAAGGAAATCGAAAGAATGATTCCGTTCCATGGATCTCTGTGTTAGTGAACACTATCCATCGTACGGAATACGTATCATTCTCCTCGATGAACTTCTCAAAGTTCTTCAAGTGTTTCTTCATGAAGTCCCACTTTGCAATGTCGGTAGCTTTGTAACTCTGACTGTTGGGTACCTTGATTTTTTCAAATAGTTTGATCAATGAGTTGCCATCGGTTTGTAAAGTCTTTTCATCCTCTCGTGAAACAAAACTTACTTGCAAGCCTGCTTCCAACAGGTGTCTTTTGTTAGTGAAAACCGAACACAAAAGTTCCTTTGTCAAGGGGACGAACAATTGTCCCCCTTCAGGTAGATAATTGTAAGTTGTCAGAAACCGCAAAGACCTCTCAAAAAAATTAGAACCTCCGAGTACTATTTCCGGTCGTGTGATGAAAATATCACTGAATACGAATCTCGTATGTTCCCAGAACAATCGATCGTCCACCGTGTACATGCAGTTCTCATCAAAATTAAGGAACCTTGTGACGGATAAGCTGTAGTCCTCTTTTGCGATAGGGTAAGTATGTCGACTTTCCTTACCTCTCACAAGCTCAGGCGGACTTGGTTCTTCAAATTGAACGGATCGAGCACCGTCACTGGTGAAAATGAATAACCGATCTTTGCGGTGAGGTTCACCTTGATTAGAGCGCGACGACAAAGAACTTCGCTCTGCTTTCAACAAATCGTCCAGAACCTCATGTGCATGGTCAACGGTAAAAGGAATTTCTTCTTTGTGGCCAAGTACAGCATTCATTATTTCCTTTGAAACCATATCCCTACTAACCGAATCACGTGTACCGTCAGCATCACGTAACAAACGAGATGTTAGAACATAGTTGAGCAATTCGTCGCAAACAAGATTCACGTCTTCAAGTTGGTCAGAAGTCGAAACAACATTGTCAACACAGGACAAAGTCAGGATGTAATGTTGCAACAATGTCTTCACTGTGAACTTCCTTCTCTGGATTGTAATCGTCCACAAATATGTCACGTTCGGCCGATTTCTTTTCAGTGGAAAGAGTGACCAATTGTTTGTCAAAGTCAACGCCTACTCTGTAGAACTGGTTAAGAGTTTTCCGGTGCTCCATAATCTTGCAAAAGTGAAGAGAAGATAACAGGTTGAATCGAATAATCCCCACCTTATTGTCCACTCCTTGTATTGTGTATTTTCCAATCAAAAACGAAGACTCATAGAGATTGGGCAATAGTTTGTTGTACAAATTGTCATGTAGTAATGACTCATTGGGGAAGTGGTCAAGGCTGAGTGCTTCAAAAATTCTGGCCTTCTGTCGTTGGAAGCATACCCACAAATACATGAGGACCTTTTGAAATGCAAGGGGTATCTTGGACACATCAGAGGGCCATTCCAACTTGAGGTATTTTTGGGAATCAGTCAAGGGCACTATCTCGACTGCTGCGACACCATCTCTTATTGGTCCACCAACAACTTCGTTACCCCTAATAGAATTGATTTCTTTCACCAAATCATCAAAGGAGTGACTAGAGGAAAGAAAATGCCTCAATGCGCGGTTAAAGGAAAGACCTTCAAAGAACGAGACCATCTCCCGGACGTATAGCTTCCCTTTCTTTACATCGTCTTTAAATCTATGATTGAAAAACGGTTCTTCTTTTTCCGGTGAAGGCGCAGGGGGGAATTGGACACAACGTACGTACCAACGCAGTAAGCTTAAATAAACTTTCATGTACTTCAGTATGGTGTCGTAGTTAACCACATTCTTTGCCCAGACAGAATGCGACGTGCCTTCCGATAATTTGTCTTGTCCTTGAACCCGGGAGAATTGTGTTTCGCCTTCCGTTGTATTATCATCGACTTTGATAATGGAGTTGAGGGCTGACTGGAAGGAGTTCCATTTTTCTTTCATTTTGTACTCCTTGAAACGAGTTGTCAGTTCCTTTGCATTCAAGATACAGACCTTCTTTGTCAACTGCGACCCGGAGTCACGTAGGAAAAGATTTACCATCACGTCAACAACCCTTGGTATAGGACCCGAGGATGGTTTGTCTGACGTTTCTTGCTCTCTGAAGTCAGGACGGGTTCCGGAAGAAGAAAGTTTAGTAACAATGAAAACCTTGTTCATGAGATGGCGGAAGACAGATTTGATGTCACGACTGATGGCAGTGATGAGTTCGTCCGTCAAAATATTCTCAGAGAATCCGTTAGGACCCTGTTGCTTCAGACAAGCTTTGACACGTCTTTTCATTGCATCCGTGTGATCCTTGTATTGGGAGTCATCATCAAATAATTCCAATGACAAACTTCGACCGCCTACATTTCCCGTAGACGACGAAGGTTGAGTGGCACCTGTGACTGCTTGATGTGGTGTTTCGGGAACGACTGCTGGTATTTGTACCACTTGAGTTCTTTTCTTATTCTGTGATGGTCTTTTTGATGTGTGGTGTCTCCTCTGCCTTCGTTTATCGACTGCACGCCCTTGACTGACCGGATGAGCTTTTGGATCGTTTGCAAACAACGTTGTTGGGGTATTACCTGAAGGTCTGTCTTGGTCTGCGGCTGCCCCTTCATCTCGTGGTGGAGTAGATGATGGAGTACCGTTGACTTGTGCCGCCGCATTTGCGCCGGCTACATTGGTTGGAGTTGCGGCTGCATCTGTGACTTCATCTGGTGGTGAATTAGCCTTGTTACGTTTAGCGCTACTTCTTGTAAGTCTCGGCATTGTTTGATTGCTAATTGAGAGAACAACGAAATAAAATTGTGTGAAAAGCAATCTAAGTTGCTACAAGTGTTTTTTTTGTCGCATATCAAGAGATTCGTAAATGAGGTAAAGGAAAACAGAGTCGACTCAACTTCAAACCTCAGCAACTCTAACAACAAACAAACATCACGCAACAATGTACAAATATTTCCACTTTAACGGTAAACAAATGGTACAGCCTGCAACGCCGTTGCAAACGAAAAGTGAAAACGTTACCAAAACAAACCACAACGGTACGAAACACCGATCATCCATTTTGAGATACGGTAATGTATGTTAAGATTTTCCGACAAATAGTTTCAAACCCAGTAATTTGGTGATTTGCAATTGAAACCTAAAATGGAACTCAAACTTTGCAACGCCGTTCCATGTCTGTTGACATGAATTGTCGAAGAAACCGTTTCACCACCGAACCATACGTAGTACTTCATTTTGAGTTTTGAAATTGAAACATGATTCGAAATTTCAAATTGGAACATGATCCAAACACAAAGCCTGAAACGCCGTTCCGGTGACTCAATTCTGAAACGCCGTTCCATGATTGATGACATGAATTATACAAAATCACCCTTCACAACCGAAACAGAAGTCATTAGTATTATCATACGTACATTAGTACTACTACGTATACTACTATCGTATTATACCTATACACAAAGGTTTCTGTCTACGTAGCTACTACTGTCATAGAATACTGGTGGACAAAACTAGGCAAATTCATTACCAGTAAGATCACCGGCACACATGTGATGTTGTTAAGAAGTACAACCTCACCGGTACATAAAAGTTCTCACTGCATCACAAGTTGAGAATGTTAAGAATAAAAGTCATTGCACTACTTTTTCTTGTTCTCTATTCAAAAAGAGCACGGGTGGAGATTTATTTACTTAATGTTCTTATTTTTAAATAAGAAAATGGAATTATTCTTCATTGTTCTAGATTTACAGCGGTAGATCTGACAGGTTAGTAAGTCTCGATTCTTTGTTTGGAACACACATGGCCACACACACACACACACACACACACACAGTGAAAACATTTTTTTTCGAACTGATTTTACACTGTGATTTTACAGTGTGGTGATTTTACAGTGTTATTTTACAGTGTGATTTTACAGCGTGAATTTTTTTTCTTTTCGAGTCAAAAAATACTGTTTCCCTTCATAATCATCTTACCAAACTTATCTTGAGCAGAGTTGGTTTACCGTACTTGTACGACAAAGCACTCCGTCCGAGAACGCAGGATCCCACTTAACTGATCAGCAATGGTCACTATTATGCAGGGAATTCAGGCTCGAGATATTTTAATCCGAATAAACTGCCTTTGCTGGAAAAAGAATTGGACGGCATTGGACTGTAGAGGAATTGCTGGATAGATATTGTTTGGACTGCAGCCTTACATATACGTCTTGAAATCAATGAATCTGCATCCATTGCGTAGATATATCAACAGGATAAAGATCCAGTTTTTCGTGAGAAAGGAGTAAAATTGAACAACGTATCGGCAACAACAATTTGACCGACAATTTTCCCCTGTAGTTTGAGAGAACGATTCGGAACAAAGTATCGGAACAACGGACGGAGGTACGGCGAACAACTATTGTAAGAACAAGCAAGAAGGGTACAAATGGGAGAGATAGGCAATGATTACAATGCCACCTGCATTGCTGATAAGAATGTATTACCTCCTTTTTCTATTTTGCTATTTTCATAGGACCGTATTGGAAACAACGGATCGGAAGGCAACACTGGGTCGAAGGCAGAAAAAACAACAACGTAAGATAGAGGGAAAATGATGCCTACATCCTGCATTGCTCATGATGTCCTCCTTACTTGTGTTTCCCTCCTTCTTATTTTCATAGGTACGGATCAGTAGAACAATCAATTTGAGACAACGTTGGACAAGGCGGACGCAGGATCGTAACAATTTGATCGGACGAATTGAACGCAACAACAAAAAGAAGGCCAACAGTGTAGGTTAGTGACACGTAGATTATACTATTCTTTTGTTATTATTTACTAAATGTAGCACATCCATAGATACTTACCCATTTGGTTCAATTCACATATCATCATAAACTCGAATACAATCGTAGACTACGGCAACGACATAGAGCAACAACAGCAACCGGAAACCTAGCGACAGCTATAGCAAAAGCAGCAAGCGAGAATGATCCAAGCGGCCGCAACCCGGAACCATCGAACCAACAGCGGCAGCGATAGCAACAACAGCGCCAGCAACAGCAGCAAGCGGCAACACCAATAGCAACAGCAGCAATAGGGAACAATCCAACCGCCCGCAAAAGTAAGAATTGCGGTTCCAAACAACTCATTCTGAAACGCCGTTCCAGAAAGTTTACCCTGAAACAAAAATACAGACACAATTACCGTTCCAGAATAGTAAGTCCGAAACGCCATTACAGAATCTTGACCCAGAAACGCCAATACACCAGACGTTCAAATCAGAATTGCCGTTCCAGACAACTCAATCTGAAACGCCGTTCCATAATCTTGACCCGGCAACGCAAATACAGCAAACGTTCAAGTAAGAATTGCCGTTCCAGACAACTCAATCTGAAACGCCGTTCCATAATCTTGACCCGGCAACGCAAAAACAGCAAACATTCAAGTAAGAATTGCCGTTCAAGACAACTCAATCTGAAACGCCGTTCCAGTAACTTGACCAAGAAACGCCAATACACCAGACGTTCAAGTCATAATTCCCGTTCCAGACAACTCAATCTGAAACGCCGTTCCACAAACTTGACCCAGAAACGCCACTACAGAGATTCTGCGGATTTTCAAGCGGACGGAACCGGGAACGAACTAACCAACAGCGGCAGCGATATCAACAGGTGGAAACATTCGAAGCGGCCACAAAAGTCACAAATGCGGTTCCCGACAACTGAATCTGAAACGCCGTTCCACAAACTTGACACGGAAACACACTCCATGGGCAAATCGATTCATCGTCTTCCTCAAACATCTTATCTGCAAAGAGTCCGGCAACGGTCACACAAGAAAGGCACCCGGTGCAATGGGATTGACTACAACAACAAAGCAATTGGCAACAAAATCAATGAAGCAAAAATCAAAGAGGAAACGGGGGAAGACAGAGAGAAAGAGAATGAAATCAAAATTTCTCAAAAACGGAGAAACGTCATCATCAACAATCCACCAGGCTTACAAACACTTGTCGGAGATAAAACACAAGAAGCGTAAAAGTATGAAGGAAATTGTACAACATGTCGAGCAAATAGCATTGAAAACAGTTCACAAGAATGGGTTTCGAGGTAAATTCATGGAAACACGATGGGGTTTTAAAACAATTGGAGAAAGGGAATACACATCGGAAGAGGCGGTGTCTATTGATAGTTTCATGACATTGGATAGTACCGACGATAAGTTGCTTTTAGCAGTCGCCGAATCAGAACCATCATTGAGAATCTTTGCAAAAGGTTCCAAAAAATGTGCAAAACAACGCTTGGGTACTCCCAAAAATATAGAAATTACAAGAACATTTGATGCGGAAATTGTTCAATCTAAACCCAAAATAGGCCGGGGAACCAAACGTGACAGTGTAAACAGTGGATATGGTATTATTGGGATGAGACCAAATCGATTGAAATCGGGAAATGGTGTGTATGTTTTCAACAAGAATGTGGAACCGAAAACACAAGACCACCTTGAACAGAAAGCCCTACACATTGTGAAGGAAATGCAGCTTTGTTTACGTAAAATGTCCAAATTTGTCAACCTTGAAACAACTGTGATGAATGAGGTTGTTAGTCGTACAACACTGAATGCAATCGGCCATCACGCAACGGCCTTTTCTATTGGAAAGGATTATCACTCGAAATGCCATACCGATGCCGATATGTTCTATACAAGGCTGACGGTTATTGCTCCAAAACATGTAAGTGATGACGAGGTGATTTATTACTTTGTGTTCCCAACGTATAAAGTGAAAGTTCCATTGAGGTCAGGCGATACTCTATTGTTCAATCCATTAGTATTACATAGCTGTTCGAATCCAAAATACAAAGGCTGTTATATTATGAGTGCCTATGTGTCGACAAAAACTGTGAGAAGAGCTGATCCTCTATAATATATTAAACAATAATTTAAAGTTAGACGTTCCATTCACTTCGTTTGTTTTACTGCGACATTGTGCAATCGTTTCGGAGTAGCTATCAATCAAAACGTAGGAGAAATATGTTACGATCAATATGGAGGAGCATTCAATTCTTCACTAATACTAAGTTATTATGGATATTGCAGTAGGAAAACAATTAAGTATTGGATGTATCAGAGAGGACCTCACTATAGTCATCATCGTTCGATGACATTGAACAATCATCACCTGAATTAGTAGAATCATCATTATTGTCGCTGTCCTCTTCAACAATAGTGCATTGGGAGTAGAGTGCCTCTTCATTAGGCAAAGATGACGTTGTCTTGTGGAATTCATCCAGCCAAGCCCTTCGATTAGAGACAACTAGATATGAGTTAGATTGCAACGTACCAATTGCATCAAGTTCTGGGACAACTGCTACATCGGAAAGTATGCTGTTGACATGAAATAAGAACAGGGAATTGTCGTCTACTTCACCTCTCGTCACAAACGACGAAGCTGTTGGTAGTGGAGTGGATTTAAACTTGGTCACTACTGCATAAATGCCTTCGTCCGCAATTTCGTACTCAGAAACAAATGAGTAAGGCTGCTTCAGATTGTAGAGTTCAAGGAAACACATAATATGGCAGGGTATTTCACATGCGTCGACATCAAACAACGCCCAATCATACCAGACAGAGTTTAGTTGGCCACCATCGGAACGATACGAAGGGTGGCTCCAAAACAAGTAATTTTGCTGTGTGCATTCGTCAAACCTGTTATGTTCAGTAAATCCTTTCACGAACGTACAGTCCTCCAAAAGTGGAAGCACATTCTGACATACAAAAGACAACATGATGGGAGAAATATAGGGTTTTGTTTTGTTCGATGACCTAACCCATCTCATAGTACTTGCCCCATCGTCGTTAGTGAAAACGTGAAATTTTGAACCAGAAACTTCGGGAGGGACTCGATTACCAGAAACATCTTCTGCCGTCACTAAATTAAACTTGGAAGTAGCTACTCGTAGCAGCATTTTTTCTTCCTGTCGCTTTGCCGTTTGCATTATCAATGTCGAAGCATTCTGTTGAGTGTTCTTCGAGGGTGCTTTGAGTTCAGTTTTGTGGTGTGATTCGGAATAAGAAGAATCCCATCCGCATGGAAGTCCCCAAAGTTTAATGTAATCAACAACGTGAAAGTATAGATGGTTTTTGATCAGTTTCGTACCCATTCCCTCTCTGAGGCAGGTCGAATTAATACAATTGATAAAATGGATTATCATCTTGGGGAGATTTTCCAATCCAGAAATGGGTATATTCCCATACTTCAAGAATTCTTCCATGGACAGTATCAGTTGAATTACCTCTACTTGTTTCTGAATAAATGTTGCGTCCTTGATGATGTTTATTGCCACATCGGAACAAAGGGTGATCAGAATGGAAATGAGCATTCCCGAATAATCATTACCCTCCTTTTTGGTAATGGAGAGAAGCTGACTGGAAAACTTGGTTCTGGGGAAATCTCTGTCCGATTGCCTTGACAAAAGAGCACCGTATAACTGCGCAAGTGAACCAATAGTAGCTGATGTGCCATTCGTGTTTAAATCAGGGGCATACCAACACTTAGGACTTCCTTTTAACAATGAATCGAGTGATTCTACTGCCCGACGTGCTACACCCAGTTGATGCATATGCAAACACTCACCAGGAGTAGCAAAGTGAATGTTGTTGACATTACTACCAAAATTGAGGCTGTGAAAAGCATTTTTTATGGGATGGTGGGAAATGCTTTTGAAGTACTCCAGGTGTTCCCGTGCAGAATTGTTTGGGGGGGATTCAAAATCTTCTGGAACCCAGAGCCGAGTCAGTTCCTCCACTTGGGCTTTTGGTTTATGGATGACACGTGTAGGACATGTACAATGTCGGCACAATTTCTTCACCTTTTGCGTGTAGGATCCATACTTTCCACATAGTTTGTCATGAAGTTCTGTATCCCCAACAACATAGGCAATTGCAAATTTCATTTTCACTTTGAACACTTTTCCTGCATACGGAAGATAATCCCACTCCAACCCGCCCTGCATTTCACATACTTCCTTGAAAGATTGCAAAGCCGATGCAAGTGCGGTGTGTAGATTTTGAATATTATCTTTCGCCGTGATTTTTTTCGTGTGTCTTATGCTCTCAATTTCAGTGTCGGGATGAAAATAAATTGTAGTCCAAGCGTCAGGTCGTTTTCTTGCCTCAGTATTGAAAATACCAAGAGTCATGTTGAGAGGAGTGAGTGACAGACGACCATGTGCATCCAAGCTGATTCCATCCATGTAGAAAATGATCGGAACAAGAATTTCATCATTTTCATTGCAGATCTGCTTCCACGATTCCGTCCACCAAGAGCCGTGGTGTAGTTCTGTTATGTATGTTTCATTGGTGAGTGGTGGGTTGTTTTCGGGTGAAAGAGGAGTCTTGACATTCGGAAAAGACAAATTGGTTTCTTGCATCAACTCCTTATTGGTCAGAAGGGAATGAAGTGCGTCTGGGAAGGATCGAACAAATATTTGGGTGGGTAAATTGCAAGGTAACCAGTTAATTATGTGTGGCTCGAACTTAGGTCTCTGAAATACCCAAATTGGACTTGATTTCACTAAATATGGCTTCTTGATGGCGGGGGTAGATAGAGCTAAAGTCAACACCATGAATAGTTTGACATTCGTTTGCCCATTGAAAAATAGATTTGAATGTGTTTAGAGGTAACTTGTGTTTCGTCATTAGATTCATGAGCTTTATTTCAGCAACTGAGCCTATTGGTAGGTGAAAAAGAAAGATGAGATCGGATCAATTCCTCTTTTTCATTGATGTTTGGTTGGGATGCGGTGGGTTCCGAAGCATCCATACCATTATCGTTCTGAATAGGAAGGCAAATTTCTTCATGAATAACCATGTCATCGTTGTTGCTGTTGTCTTCTGAAGGAAACAACTGTGATTGCATTACATTTCTATCCATTGGTGGAACAAATAAGTTGTGTACTACCTGACTGTTTAGAACAGAGTTGAACGTTTCGTTTGAGGATGCCTTGTTAGTGTGAGCGGCAGCAACAGAAGCGGAGGGAACAATTGGACCATTCTTGGTCAATGTCAGGCCATATTGTGTAGGTGAATGACGAACTGTACTAGTGGTTTCTTCTTTGGCAGATGACGAAAATTCCATTAGGTTATGCTTTAAATAGAAATCACGGCAAAAAGATATTGAATCAAGGTGACGTGAAAGGCCTCGTGATACATATCGGTATGATTTGTGTGTAGACGAATCTTGTCTGCTTCCGATGAATGTCTTCGATTTGCCCTTACAGGTCAGGCAGCTACGACATATAAATGATTTGGGAATTTTGGTATAACAACCACTCTTGAAGTGATGGCGATTTTTACTAGGTTGTGACATGTTCTTCTAATGGAAGAAGGGAGGGGGAGAAATGGTTTCGATGGGGGTGTTAAATGAACATGATGAAAATGAGCATGATGCTATCGGATCGAGCATGAAAAGGCATGATGGTATGAAAAAAGAAACGTCGTGACATAGAAACAAGGCAGAAACATAGTACTAGTACGAAGTAGCAAACAAACACTTCGGAAAATAATTTTATTTCATATCTTGGGTTAAGGTTAGGAAGTTGTTTGGCACCGAGATTTCAAATTTGAACATGATTTCGAACACAAAAGCATGAAATGCTGTTCCGGTGACTGAATTCTGAAACGCCGTTCCATGATTGTTGACATGAATTGTACAAAAAATCGTTTCACCACTCAAACAGAAATTGATACTATCATACCTACATTACTACTACTACTAGTACTATCATAATACACACGGACACATATCTAAGAAAAAAAGATTTTAGGAAACAATTTAAAAAAGAAAGAAAGAATGGTGGTGAAGTCGTGTAGGAGGAAGTTAGTGCTGTAGAGTTGTACGAAAATTCGTTAAGACGAGCATGATGCTATCGAAGCGAGCATTAAAAGGCACGATGGTATGAAAGAAGACACAACGTGACATACCGTAGAAAACAACGCGGAAAAATAGCGAACTAACACTTCTGAAAGTAAATTTATTTCATATCTTGGGATAAGGTTAGAAAGTGTGGAAGTGAAAAGTAGATTTTTTAAATCAATTTAGTCAAAATGGAGAGATCAATGGACATTTTGAGTCTTCGGGGAGAATTTTGGTCACAACCTGAGGGGGGTCGAAAATCTTTACAACTAAAATTGTGAATTGAAAAAAATACCCATGCGCATAACAAACGCAGGGTCGATTTTCTGAAAATAGGGCTTGCGAGGGGTCGCGTGGGGTCGCGTGACAGTTATTGGACGTATTCAACTCTGGCAATGAACAGGCTCTTCTCAACTGCTGTGGTGTAGACCACAAGGTCTTTCGCGATCTCCTACACCTCTTCCAACCAGTATTCGATATGTACACAATCAATAAAAAAACGGAGCGTATCCGCAAGCTAACCTTCACAAAGAATGGAGTACCAAAAGGAAGAAAAAGAGAGGCGAATGCAACATGTTGTCTTGGGTTAGTCCTTTTTTGGTTCCAAACAAGAGGATCGGTTGCAAGAAGCTCCTCAATGGCTTTTGGACTTACATCTACTGTCATGTACAAATGGATTAAGTTTTCGCGGAAAGTTCTTTTGTGTGTATTACAGAACCATACGAATGCAAGGATTACACTTCCAAACAAAGTAGAAATGGAGGAATACATTAGCGCAATTGGTGCAAAATATCCGGCACTTCACGAAAAAAAGAGTATGGGGCGCTGCCGATGGTCTGAAACTCTTAATACAGCACTCTGATAATTGGTTAATACAGAGCCAGTACTACAACGGTTGGACATGCGAACACTTACGTGAGTAGTGTTTTTGTTTTTGCACCTGATGGGAGAATTCGCATAACTGCTTTCAACTGTCCGGGTTCTTGGCATGACAGCACCGTTGCAGATTACGGCGTTTATGACCAGATGCAGGAAATGTTCGATGAGTATGGCGCAATGCTTACGGTTGATGCAGCATTCAAAGTAAGACTTTCAAACTATCTTATCCAGAGTTTGCAAGCCGATCAAGTTGGTGCTGAAGCTCTCGTGTTGAATCGTGAAGCAACCTCGCTTCGGCAGTTATCAGAGTGGGGGATGCGAATGATCCAGGGGCAATTTCCGCGATTGAAAGACAGGCTTCTTTTAGAGGACTTTGGAGATCGAAAGGTCGTACTTAACGTGATGATGCTTCTGTACAACTACCAAACCAGTACTGTCGGCCACAACCAGATCCTGAATGTTTTCATGCATAAGAAGAATGGATACTTCTCTTACGACACCAAGCCAACTGAAGATGCCACCGGCATGTTTGAGTAGACAGCAGCCGGTGATCGTTGAGCCGTTGAGCCGTTGAGGAGCTGCGCGAAGCTGTTGAGCTGGTGATTGGGTGATGGAAGTTTCACTGGACTGATGGAAGTTTCGCCTTCTAATTTCGCTTTGGGTGGTTGAGTAGATTGTCGGTTCCGGTTGTCAGTGAGGAGGTTCCTGTTCCAACTATCAATTCTCCATCGGTGAGGAGGTTCCTGTTTCGAACTGTCGATTCTCCATGGTCGAGTAGAAGTAGATTGTTGAGATCCCCCATGGTGGTGGTAGTAATTAGTACTAGTAGTAGCGTGCTCTATTTGTACATAGCTTTCGCTGTTGCTAGGTTTTTGAATTATGAGCTTCTGAGCTTCTTAGAGCTTGTTGCTGCTTGTTACGAGTAGTTTACACGAGTTACAAGTAATACGAGGAGTAGTTTCGATCAAGATGGAGTAGTTTCGCGTTTGGTGTTCGGGTTCATAAAAACCGCACGGACTCCTTCCGAGGGGTTCAACTCCTTAAGAGGGGTTCAATCCCATCAGTTTTTCCATACACATGGAAATGGGAATGGAAATGGGAATCGTTGGCCGGTGCGTTGATTCCCATCGAGTTCAGACTTTCATGTAACAACTTCACCAACTTCACCATTTTGCAGGAGCTACTAGTAGTTACTAGTAGTTCATTCCTTTCCAACTTGCAAAGCTCACTGCAACTTGCAAAGCTCATAATTCGTTTTCTTGAAAAACCAAAAGCAACTACTACTACTAACCGTTAATCTACTATGGTAACTACCAAAGAACAACAAGAACAGATTCTTCAGGCTCTTCAAGCCAAAGTTGAACGGCAACACCGACAGCAACGTAAAGCCAAAATCCAACGGCAACGGCGACTCCGGGAACAGATTGTTAAACATCAACAACAGATTGCTGAGATTCTTTAGGCTCTTCAAGCGCGGAGAGTCTACTGCCAACAACAGATTGCTGCGCGAACCAATCCACTCGATTCGAAACTCATCTACTGAAGTGGATGGTAATGATTCATCGTCAAATGATTCATGGTTATTTGGCGATTCGGATTCGGATTCCGATTCTGATTCGAAAGGATGAAGTTCTACCAAATGCGGAACCGAAGGATGAAGTTCTACCAAATATGGAACTACCTCTTGCAATTAAACAGGAACCAAATCCTTAAGTGGAATCGCCGATTCTTACTCCGACTCATTGCTCCACCAGTCAACAGATTTTGTGGAAGAATGGGAATCGGAGTCGTCTTTGGCGAAATTGTGCCTGTGCCTGGTGTCTTGTTTCGCTTTTGGATTGGCTTTTGGTTTCTTGTTGAAATCCAAGTCGGAATCAGAATCGGAATCTACAGCACGTTTGTTCTTTTTGCTTGCACTCTTCTTGGTATTATTTGCAAAGAGGCTTGCAATATCCACAACAACCTTGGATATGGTGGTGACAACGGCCTGTCTTTCTTCCCTGTTCATCTCAGCATGCTTCTCCAATTCTTTCCGGTTCATATCAGCTTGCTTCTCCAAGAATGACATCAGTTCTTTGTTCATGAATTCTTGTCTACTGACTCTGTCGCTGACGTGGGATCTGTGCGATCTCTTTGCTGGTGACGGTGTCATCGACATCGACACACCAGGTAAGACTTCTCCTTGCGTTGATGGCTCTTGCGTTGGTTCTTCTCCTTGCTTTGATGGCTCTTGCGTTGGTTGTTGAGTAGGTTGACCAAGATGAGGAAGAAGGGGAAAGCCGTCATCGTCTTCGCCAAAAAGGTCTTCCTCTTCAATAGAAAGAAAGGTAGTCTCCTCATAACCTTGTGACATGTCATACTGCTCGTGTCCATCGCCACCATTTGCCTTATAAAGCATCCTTGCCTTGATTGCCTTTGCTGCCCTTACTTGCCAGGGACATATTGGATCGCCCGTTGGATTTTTTTGGCAATAGAGATTGCTTAGTTTGCGGCGGATGGATTGTCCTTCCCTTTGGGAATCAGGATAAGCATCTCTATGAGCTTCTATAACAAAATTCCATTCCTCACTAGAGACAGGGTTAACACGAAATATCTTCTTCAACAGAGACCTGAGTTCGTCTGAGGTGTAGTTTGTTGGACCCCTCTTTGCTGGCGGCATGATGAATGTATGGGGAACTGGCGATATGGCCTACTCTTCATCGTGGAAAAAACCTGTATAATTACTTGATAAAATGTTGTTGTTCAATTTTTGGTGTCGGTTGTACGTATGATTGAAATTGGCGAGTTAGACTGTGACTGCTGGACGTTTTTGTTCTTTTATGTGACTCGTCGTCCGTTGGATTACTAACAAGGGAATGAAAAAGGTGCAGTCATGGATTCCAAATGGAGACACAGAATTGTGTGTAAATCAGTGTTTACGAGGGGGTCTCGTAAACACTTAAAAACGGTAATGTGAGTAAAAAAGCCAAAAACTGAGTAACAAAACACACACAATCGTGCACGACCTAAATTACACAGATATTCTGTGTTTTCGGGAATGACCCAATACAATGTGTAGGTACCGATTTTGAGCAACAAGCTGTCAACCACTCCAAAGAGCCATTGAGAAAAACCTGCCTTTATTTGTTAAACAGTTGCAAAGGCGTTGAACTTGAAATCCAATGGTCTTGCACATAGTAGAGGAATTGAGATATGTATATCATCCGCACTTCTTCAATATTGAAGAGCCGGCTGGCGTGGCATTTGTTCTTGCTGACATCAGCTTCCAGGTTTTTATTAATCGTGGGAATTCAATCGTGAGGGTTTGAATACCACACTCTTTTTCTTCCCATAAAAGCTTCACTTGGTTGCACAGAATTTTGGTGCTCGCGTGCAATCAGTATTCGAGAGATAGTACATTTTTAATTGGTGTATTACGGTTTGAGGTTCCGAATGTTCATGCATTGGACGACATGATCATCTAAGAGGAAAGAAACTGTTCCATCCATATGAATTTGGGTAATGGTGTATGAACCATTGCTTTGTGCTTCTAAAGCACTTGGTATCTATTTATCATTCTTCATCATAATTTGGTCTCCAACACGATAATCATGCAACTTTCTGTGGCTATTTTCTTTCATAGCATTCTTGTCTATTTGGGCTTGTCTTTTGTTCCTGACCATGGCCAAGTCTGTAAGCACTGGACTGGGAAGAAACATATCACGGTGGAATACAAGGCGGTTGGGTTTCATTCCAAAGGTCTTGTTGATGGTTGATCTAACAGCAAACTGAGCAGATGCAAAGGCACTATTGACAAAGTTGGTGGCTTCCTGAAGGGTCTGTGGCGGATTGGTATTGAACTCGGTTTGTATTGCCAACTTGATAGTGCCATGTACTCTTTCAAGGACAGTGTTTGACTCTAGGATCTGGACAGAGCAGATCTTGGCTTTGATTCCAAGATTGTTGAGGTGGAGTTGGAAGTCATTGCTCAAGAAGTTGGTTCCTTGGTCGATGATGCAATTCACTGGTTTTGTATATCTGGAGAGCCAGTCATTGTCAAGGGCATGGACTGCCATGAGGCCGGTTGGGTTCACTTGTGGCACTCAGATTATTTCCAGGAGATTGGTGCACATATCCATGATGGTGAATCCGTTGAATGAAATTGTTCCATGGCCTGGGATCTTGATCTTCCAGGGGCAGATTCCATCGATTGCAATGGTGTCCCAGGGAACATATTGGTATTCTTTGGTTGGAAGCTGTCCATGACTTTGGTGGCTGTTATTGTATCTTTGGCAAGCATCGCAGGATCTGCAGAAAGAATTGATTTGATCTTTCAAGTTTGGAGCATATATGAATTGGTTAATGGTTTGATACAATTTTTCCAAGCCGGCATGGCCAAGCACATGGTGGTAATATTTGATTGTGACGTCTACTCTGTATGGAGGGAGTACAATTTTCTTGCAACCGTTGGTAGACTCAACAATTTGCAAGTTGGTACCATTGAAATTCTCTGTTGTGTACCTTGGATTGGTAGAGATATCTACATTGGCAGCTTGGTTGGCAGTCAGTTGAGTGGAGACTAAGGGGTACATGGGAATATCTTCTGGGCAGTTGAGGAACAGGTTGGAAAGAGAGCGAGTGTGTGTTGGTTGGATTGTCAAGTGGATCAGTTGGATCGGCAATTGGATCAATTTCCAAATCCAAAGATGGAGAAGTCAGAGTATGTGATTCCTTCTTTTCATCTCGGGATTGCTGGATAGGGAGCCTTGAAAGAGCATCAGCAATCACATTATCTTTGCCTTGGATGTATTTAAATACAGGGGAATATTCTTCAAGGAGCATTCTCCAAGTCATAATCCTGTGACTCGTGAAGTTTTGGTGAGTCAACTATGATTTCTGCACCCCAAAGGATTGGTCCAAATCCCTTGAAAACTTCAACAACACAACACATCTCTTTGTTGACCATTGGGTTCTTCCGTTGAGTGGTGTTGGGTTTTTGGAAGAAGCAGAGGATGATTCTTCCTTCTTGGATAACAACAGCACCAAGTTGGTAGTCTGAAGCATCAGTATAGACATGGAAGGGCTTGTTTGGATCAGGGAAGGCAAGCAAAATGTCCTTTGCAAGAAGAGCCTTGGCTTTGTTGAAGGCATCGATGAGCTCTGGAGTTGGAGTGAGCTTTCCTTTGGATCTACCAGAGAGGTCTGTTAGAGAAGCAAGGACTTCTGCACGTTTTGGATAGAAGTTTTGATAGAAGTTGATCATCCCAACAAAGGATCATAGTTGGGTCATTGTTGAGGGAAAAGTCAGTTTCAAGATTGGATTGATCTTGTTTGGATTTGGTCTGATTCCATCTTGGGAAATGATGTGACCAAGCCATGGTGCATGTAATTGGAACCAATGGCACTTGGAGGGCTTCAGGGCAAAGTTGTGGGCTTTGAGCAAGGAAAGAACAGAAGAGACAGATTTACAGTGAGATTCTAGGGTGTCAGAATAGATTCCACTATCATTGATGTATACTTCAATGTCCTTCAAATGGATAATCATCTGTTCCATACAGCCTTGGGCCCAGCTAGGAGAGTTGAGGAAGCCCATTGGCAATCGAATAAGGTGGCATTTTCCAAACACAGTAACAAGGACACAGAGCCAAGTGGAGGCTTCATCAAGTTTGAAGGTGTGTAATTGTATGCTGGTATCAATAAGGGTGACATATTTGAGCCCTCTTCTTCTGTGGAAGATGTCTTGGATCTTCGGTAGTGGATAGTGGAGCTTCTTGGTGACTTTGTTGAGCTCTCAAAAGTTGCCAATGAGTCAACAGGAGCCATCTCGCTTTGGAACTACAAAGGTTGGTATTCCCCATTCTTTGGTATAGTAGTGCTCAAGAATGCCAAGCTTGACTTGTTGATTGATTTCCTTCTTCACAGCTTCCTGTTGGTGGAGTGGAATTGGA